>CM059782.1:3224952-3454952 GCA_030435695.1 Brachymystax lenok tsinlingensis
CTCTGTAACTCTGTCTCCAGCTGGTCCAGAACCTTCTACAGTGTGATACCTACCTGGTGTCTCCTCCGCTCCCCTCTGTAACTCTGTCTCCAGCTGGTCCAGAACCTTCTACAGTGTGATACCTACCTGGTGTCTCCTCCGCTCTCCTCTGTAACTCTGTCTCCAGCTGGTCCAGAACCTTCTACAGTGTGATACCTACCTGGTGTCTCCTCCGCTCCCTCTGTAACTCTGTCTCCAGCTGGTCCAGAACCTTCTACAGTGTGATACCTACCTGGTGTCTCCTCCGCTCCCCCTCTGTAACTCTGTCTCCAGCTGGTCCAGAACCTTCTACAGTGTGATACCTACCTGGTGTCTCCTCCGCTCTCCTCTGTAACTCTGTCTCCAGCTGGTCCAGAACCTTCTACAGTGTGATACCTACCTGGTGTCTCCTCCGCTCCCCTCTGTAACTCTGTCTCCAGCTGGTCCAGAACCTTCTACAGTGTGATACCTACCTGGTGTTTCCTCCGCTCCTCCCCTCTGTAACTCTGTCTCCAGCTGGTCCAGAACCTTCTACAGTGTGATACCTACCTGGTGTTTCCTCCGCTCCTCCCCTCTGTAACTCTGTCTCCAGCTGGTCCAGAACCTTCTACAGTGTGATACCTACCTGGTGTCTCCTCCGCTCTCCTCTGTAACTCTTGTCTCCAGCTGGTCCAGAACCTTCTACAGTGTGATACCTACCTGGTGTCTCCTCCGCTCTCCTTTGTAACTCTGTCTCCAGCTGGTCCAGAACCTTCTACAGTGTGATACCTACCTGGTGTCTCCTCCGCTCTCCTCTGTAACTCTGTCTCCACCTGGTCCAGAACCTTCTCCAACTCATCCAGAATCTTCTTTAGATACTTCATGTTGTCATGGTCAAACAGCTTGTGCTACCAAAGGAAGGGAAACTGGACTTTAGGCTTTCATGATATCATCCAGAGATGATGAGCAAACAGTTCCAGGTTGAAATGTCTAGTAAAAGAGCAGTGTGGATTTGAGTAATGCCGCTTTACCTTTAAACGCCTTGTTTTAGCCATGTAGGCATCTTTTAGTTCCGGGTTTTCCTCAGCCAGCTTCTTCAGTTCTGACTCTGTGTTCCCAATCTGTGCTGTCACACACAAATACAACCACGTTATTATTATACCCCAATATACCATGGAAGTTAGTGTGTGTGTGTGTGTGTGTTTGTGGGTGTCTGCCCAAATGTGTGTCTACCAGTGTGTGTGTGTCTTACCTCGTATGCGTGTGGTGGCGTAGGCTGGGATGTGTGAGTCCACAGTGATCTCTGGGTGGAGAATAGAGCCGTGTGTGTAGGCATCCATCTGCAGAGAGTCTAGTAGTTCTCTGTAGTGCTGGACTCTGTGGTAGTACATACTGCCTTCCTCAGGGATCAGCTTAGCAGTTCCCTCTACAGACATACAAAAGAGACAAAGAACGGAGAAACAGATGAACAATATCATTATAACGAAGCAGCATTACCCAAACCTCTCCTGCAGTACCCACAGCCGGGCCCAGTTAGTTGATATATTCCAGAAGTACAGTAGCACTGCAGATTCAACTAATGAAGGGCTTGATGATTAGGTGACCATTTAAATCAGTTGTGCTAGTTCTGGAACACATCAATGAAGTGGGCTGGCTGAGGGTACTGGAGGAGAGGTTTGGGAAACAATGAGATATACCATTCGAATAAAGGTTATCATTCTGTTTTGTCTGAATATAGAGACAGACAATTCATTCAAAGTGTGAACCTGCAAAAGGTATTGTCATTAGGCATGGGCAAGTTAAATTAATACTTATTTGAAAAGTGTTTCTCAAATACAATCATATATGTGCTTGTATTTGAGATATATTTTTCAAACAAATCAATAAAACCACTCCTCTCCTCTCCGAATGCTTACCAGAATATATCCTCTCCTCTTTCTCCTTATCTGCAGTAGACTAGGCATGCTGAACAACATGATATGGACAAGAGGGGAACAAAATTAAACTGATAATAGTGAATGAAAACAATGAGCAAAGAGAGGAAAATAACAATAGAAATGATAATCATGATAATCATGATAACAACGATAATGATGATAATGATAATAATGATAACAACGATAATGATGATAATGATAATAACGATAATGATAATAGTGATAATAATGATAATCATTCTAATGATAACAATAATGATAATCATGATAATCATGATAATGATAATAGTGATAATAATGACAATCATGCTAATGATGATAATGATAACAATGATAATTATGATAATGACGATCATTACAATAATGATAACAATGATAATAATGATGATGATGATAATGATAATCATGATAATCACGATAATAATGATGCTAATGATAATAATGATAACCATGATAATGATAATAGTGATAATAACGATAATCATGCTAATGATAATAATGACAATAATGATAATCATGATAATGACGATCATTATAATAATGATAACATAGATAATCATGATGATAATGAAGTTAATGACGATAAGGATAATAGTGATATCCATGATAATGATATTCATGATAATCGTGATAGTGATAATAATGATACTAATGATACTAATGATAATGATAATCATGATAATGATAATCGTGATAATGTAAATAGTGATAATAATGATAACAGCGATAATAATAATGATGATAATAATAATAATGATGATAATAATAATAGTGATAATGATAATAATGATGATATTGAGAATCATGATAATCATGATAATGATAATAATAATAATAATAATAATAATAATAATAATAATAATGATGATAATGATAATATTAATAATGACGATAATGATAACAATGATGATAATAATGATAATAGCGATTATAATAATTATAATCATGCTAATGGTAATAATAATGATGGCAATGATAATAATGATGATCATGATAATAATGATAATGATAATAATGATAATAATAATCATCATGATAATAATAACAACAATAATAAAAATGAATTATACAATTATAACAATAATAATAATAACAGCAATACTCAATAACAATAATCATGATAATAACAGCAATGATAATGAAAATAATAACAACAACAATAACAATAAAATAACACTAATAATGATAATAATAATAACAACAATAATACTAATAATAATGTGGAGGCAGGGATCTTGAGAGCATAGGCAGGGGTGTTGAGAGTGGAGGCAGGGGTGTTGAGAGTGGAGGCAGGGGTGTTGAGAGTGGAGGCAGGGATGTTGAGAGTGGAGGCAGGGGTGTTGAGAGTGGAGGCAGGGATGTTGAGAGTGGAAGCAGGGATGTTGAGAGTGGAAGCAGGGATATTGAGTGGAGGCAGAGATGTTGAGAGTGGAAGCAGAGATGTTGAGAGTGGAGGCAGGGAT
This sequence comes from Brachymystax lenok tsinlingensis, assembly GCA_030435695.1. Classification (NCBI taxonomy): domain Eukaryota; kingdom Metazoa; phylum Chordata; class Actinopteri; order Salmoniformes; family Salmonidae; genus Brachymystax; species Brachymystax lenok. Next base: position 3,228,350 of record CM059782.1, read on the forward strand.
GTTGAGAGTGGAGGCAGGGATATTGAGAGTGGAGGCAGGAATGTTGAGAGTGGAGACAGGGATGTTGAGAGTGGAGGCAGGGATATTGAGTGGAGGCAGGGATGTTGAGAGTGGAGGCAGGGATGTTGAGAGTGGAAGCAGGGATATTGAGTGGAGGCAGGGATGTTGAGAGTAGAGGCAGGGATGTTGAGAGTGGAGGCAGGGATGTTGAGAGTGGAGGCAGGGATGTTGAGAGTGGAGGCAGGGATATTGAGAGTGGAAGCAGGGATATTGAGTGGAGGCAGGGATGTTGAGAGTGGAGGCAGGGATGTTGAGAGTGGAAGCAGGGATATTGAGTGGAGGCAGGGATGTTGAGAGTGGAGGCAGGGATGCTTGAGAGGAGGCAGGGATGTTGAGAGGGAGGCAGGATGTTGAGAGTGGAGGCAGTGATATTGAGAGTGGAGGCAGGGATGTTGAGAGTGGAGGCAGGGATGTTGAGAGTGGAGGCAGGGATATTGAGAGGGAAGCAGGGATATTGAGTGGAGGCAGGGATGTTGAGAGTGGAGGCAGGGATGTTGAGAGTGGAAGCAGGGATATTGAGTGGAGGCAGGGATGTTGAGAGTGGAGGCAGGGATGTTGAGAGTGGAGGCAGGGATGTTGAGAGTGGAGGCAGGGATGTTGAGAGTGGAGGCAGTGATATTGAGAGTGGAAGCAAGGATATTGAGTGGAGGCAGGGATGTTGAGAGTGGAGGCAGTGATATTGAGAGTGGAAGCAAGGATATTGAGTGGAGGCAGGGATGTTGAGAGTGGAGGCAGGGATGTTGAGAGTGGAGGCAGGGATGTTGAGAGCGGAGGCAGGAATGTTGAGAGTGGAGACAGGGATGTTGAGAGTGGAGGCAGGGATATTGAGAGTGGAAGCAGGGATATTGAGTGGAGGCAGGGATGTTGAGAGTGGAGGCAGGGATGTTGAGAGTGGAGGCAGGGATATTGAGAGTGGAGGCAGGAATGTTGAGAGTGGAAGCAGGGATATTGAGTGGAGGCAGGGATGTTGAGAGTGGAAGCAGAGATGTTGAGAGTGGAGGCAGGGATGTTGAGAGTGGAGGCAGGGATATTGAGAGTGGAGGCAGGAATGTTGAGAGTGGAGACAGGGATGTTGAGAGTGGAAGCAGGGATATTGAGTGGAGGCAGGGATGTTGAGAGTGGAGGCAGGGATGTTGAGAGTGGAGGCAGGGATGTTGAGAGTGGAAGCAGGGATATTGAGTGGAGGCAGGGATGTTGAGAGTGGAGGCAGGGATGTTGAGAGTGGAGGCAGGGATGTTGAGAGTGGAGGCAGGGATGTTGAGAGTGGAGGCAGGGATGTTGAGAGTGGAGGCAGGGATATTGAGAGTGGAAGCAAGGATATTGAGTGGAGGCAGGGATGTTGAGAGTGGAGGCAGGGATGTTGAGAGTGGAAGCAGGGATATTGAGTGGAGGCAGGGATGTTGAGAGTGGAGGCAGGGATGTTGAGAGAGGAGGCAGGGATGTTAAGAGTGGAAGCAGGGATATTGAGTGGAGGCAGGGATGTTGAGAGTGGAGGCAGGGATGTTGAGAGTGGAGGCAGGGATGTTGATTGGAGGCAGGGATATTGAGAACGGAGGCAGGGATGTTGAGAGCGGAGGCAGGGATGTTGAGAGTGGAGGCAGGGATGTTGAGAGTGGAGGCAGGGATGTTGAGAGCGGAGGCAGGGATGTTGAGTGGAGGCAGGGATGTTGAGTGGAGGCAGGGATGTTGAGAGTGGAGGCAGGGATGTTGAGAGTGGAGGCAGGGATGTTGAGAGTGGAGGCAGGGATGTTGAGAGTACAGGCAGGGATGTTGAGTTGAGGCAGGGATGTTGAGAGTGGAGGCAGGGATGTTGAGAGTGGAGGCAGGGATATTGAGTGGAGGCAGGGATGTTGAGAGTGGAAGCAGGGATATTGAGTGGAGGCAGAGATGTTGAGAGTGGAAGCAGAGATGTTGAGAGTGGAGGCAGGGATGTTGAGAGTGGAGGCAGGGATGTTGAGAGTGGAAGCAGGGATATTGAGTGGAGGCAGGGATGTTGAGAGTGGAGGCAGGGATGTTGAGAGTGGAGGCAGGGATGTTGATTGGAGGCAGGGATATTGAGAACGGAGGCAGGGTTGTTGAGAGCGGAGGCAGGGATGTTGAGAGTGGAGGCAGGGATGTTGAGAGCGGAGGCAGAGATGTTGAGAGCGGAGGCAGGGATGTTGAGTGGAGGCAGGGATGTTGAGTGGAGGCAGGGATGTTGAGTGGAGGCAGGGATGTTGAGAGTGGAGGCAGGGATGTTGAGAGTGGAGGCAGGGATGTTGAGAGTACAGGCAGGGATGTTGAGTTGAGGCAGGGATGTTGAGAGTGGAGGCAGGGATGTTGAGAGTGGAGGCAGGGATTTTGAGTGGAGGCAGGGATGTTGAGAGTGGAGGCAGGGATGTTGAGAGCGGAGGCAGGGATGTTGAGTGGAGGCAGGGATGTTGAGTGGAGGCAGGGATGTTGAGTGGAGGCAGGGATGTTGAGAGTTGAGGCAGGGATGTTGAGAGTGGAGGCAGGGATGTTGAGAGTACAGGCAGGGATGTTGAGTTGAGGCAGGGATGTTGAGAGTGGAGGCAGGGATGTTGAGAGTGGAGGCAGGGATATTGAGTGGAGGCAGGGATGTTGAGAGTGGAGGCAGGGATATTGAGTGGAGGCAGGGATGTTGAGAGTGGAGGCAGGGATATTGAGTGGAGGCAGGGATGTTGAGAGTACAGGCAGGGATGTTGAGTTGAGGCAGAAAACTTTTGGGATTGTTGACGTGTTTTAGGGGGGAACCCTAATGGGTTACCCAACCCCCCTATCCCTCTCCTAGTTTTTGGCTACAATAGGGCTAGGGGTTAGGGGTTAGGGGTTAAGGTTAGTCAGTGACTTGCCATCTCTGAAGTTCTGGTCCAGATAGTCCATGATCTGAACAGGGTCTGTGATGACGTTGTCATGGTGTACGAGGACTGGTACCTCTCCTGCCGGATTCAGTCTCATGAACCAGGGCTCGTTGTGTTCACTAAGAGGCAGACTGACATCATACTCCTCACAGCTCAGTCCCTTCTCTGCTATGGCCAGGCGCACCTAGACAGGACAGTCACAGCACAGTTACATCTAGACACATCTAGACAGGACAGGCACAGCACAGTTAGTTAAGATGCACAGTGCAGTCCCTTCTCTGCTATGACCAGACACCTCTAGACAGATTCACAGAACAAGAATGAGATTGTATTTTTCCATGCACAGGACAACACAATTCAAATTAGCGTCCTGCACACTCAGCACCATCACATCTTTCTGAACTACGGCCCAGGCCCACTTGCAATACACACCGGACCCTTCTCTGTTATGACCAGACACCCTTACAATACAGCTACACCTACAATACAGCTCCAATACATCTACACCTACAATACAGCTACAATACATCTACACCTACAATACAGCTACAATAAATCTACACCTACAATACAGCTACAATAAATCTACACCTACAATACAGCTACAATACAGCTACACCTACAATACAGCTCCAATACATCTACACCTACAATACAGCTACACCTACAATACAGCTACAATACATCTACACCTACAATACAGCTACAATACAGCTACACCTACAATACAGCTACAATACATCTACACCTACAATACAGCTACAATAAATCTACACCTACAATACAGCTACAATAAATCTACACCTACAATACAGCTACAATACAGCTACACCTACAATACAGCTCCAATACAGCTACACCTACAATACAGCTCCAATACATCTACACCTACAATACAGCTACACCTACAATACATCTACAATACAGCTCTGCAACTGGATCCTGGACTTCTTGACGGGCCGCCCCCAGGTGGTAAAGGTAGGTAACAACACATCCGCCACGCTGAACCTCAAAACTGGAGCCCCCCAGGAGCCCCCCAAGGGTACCCCCTGTATATAGTCTCCACATTGACTCTGTACCGGTACCCCCTGTATATAGCCTCCACATTGACTCTGTACCGGTATCCCCTGTATATAGTCTCCACATTGACTCTGTACCGGTACCCCCTGTATATAGTCTCCACATTGACTCTGTACCGGTACCCCCTGTATATAGCCTCCACATTGACTCTGTATCAGTACCCCCTGTATATAGTCTCCACATTGACTCTGTACCGGTACCCCCTGTATATAGTCTCCACATTGACTCTGTACCGGTACCCCCTGTATATAGCCTCCACATTGACTCTGTACCGGTACCCCCTGTATATAGTCTCCACATTGACTCTGTACCGGTACCCCTGTATATAGCCTCCACATTGACTCTGTACCAGTAGCCCTGTATATAGCCTCCACATTGACTCTGTACCAGTACCCCCTGTATATAGCCTCCACATTAACTCTGTACCGGTACCCCTGTATATAGCCTCCACATTGACTCTGTACCGGTACCCCCTGTATATAGCCTCCACATTGACTCTGTACCAGTACCCCTGTATATAGCCTCCACATTGACTCTGTACCGTACCCCCTGTATATAGCCTCCACATTGACTCTGTACCGGTACCCTGTATATAGCCTCCACATTGACTCTGTACCGGTACCCCCTGTATATAGCCTCCACGTTGACTCTGTACTGGTACCCCCTGTATATAGTCTCCACATTGACTCTGTACAGTACCCCCTGTATATAGCCTCCACATTGACTCTGTACCGGTACCCCCTGTATATAGTCTCCACATTGACTCTGTACCGGTACTCCCTGTATATAGCCTCCACATTGACTCTGTAGCGGTACCCTGTACATAGCCTCCACATTGACTCTGTACCGGTACCCCCTGTATATAGCCTCGACATTGACTCTGTACCGGTATTTCACTGTAATGTCTAACACCTGTTGTATTTGGCGCATGTGACAAATAACATTGGATTTGATTTGATTTGATATGGAACTGGGATTTAGCTGTAAGAAAGGCCATGTGCATGTCGGCCAATAGATCCAGCTTCCTGTTCAAGTAGAAATAACAAACCATTTGTTGGTAGCCAGCCTGGTTACAGTCCGGTTTTTGGACACATCGAGCTGCAAAAGCCTATATGAATGCTATACCTTCATTTATATTGTCATATCAGTGTTATTTTTGATCAGCATGTTGCTATACCTTGTCTAGTCACGCAATCCGCGCATACCCTTGAGGAGCTGTCCATTACGGCTTGGTGCTGAAACAACTCACCTTCTGCGAACTGAAGGACTGCGTCCAATGATACAGTGTCATTTTGGATGGTTTGGCATTCGTGCTTTCTGTGACAGCTCCGCTCTCTTGTTGTACCTCCTGAGCATCACCCTTGTTGATGAGGATTTCTTTCTTATCCTGAATTTCCGCCGCCATTTTAGCTATCCGTCTGTCGCTGAGTTGTGTTGCGTTTGGGACGGTTGTCACTAGTTACCACAGCCACAAAGTCAAAATTGTCCATGTTATAAAAAATGCTATGAAAACAAACATTAGAGTTTTGGACTTAATTTAAGGTTATGGTTAGTCATAAGTATAGCAGTGTGGTTAAGGTTAGTTTTAAGGTCAGGGTTAAGGTTCAAAATCAGATTTTTTAAGAAGATAAATTGTAGAAGTAGGCGGGGTTTAGATATTTGTGGCTGGTGTAACTAGTGACGACCGCCTGGGACGGACCTCCAACCCACTGCGTCATCAGCATCACACCCCTCTGAGGTTCATCAGGACTGATGAATGACAGATGAATGGGAATATGGCCCCGTGTTTGTAAGTTGCTCTCTGAAAAGAACACGACTTCGAGTAAGTCCTGTGTCTGTGTGTTATGAAAAGCCTCAGTGGTCGTAGATCTTTACTTAGATTAGCCTTACGTAGAAGCTATTTATTTAAGTTTCTGTAACGTGTAAAATAATAGCAATATCCTTTCTGGTTTTAGAAAATGGTCTTTGTCGCCTGATAAATCCTTCGCTTGTGAGAGTTTCTGTCCCATACAGCAGCTCTACGTTAGTGTTGACCATTGCTTCCAGTCATCAGCAGAGGTCGCTGTTATCCATTCCTTTTTCCACAATAAATTCAATTCAAGGGGCTTTATTGGCAAGGGAAACATATGTTTACATGGCCAATGCAAGTGATTTGTAATACTGTGATATTGTCAGTACTGTATTGACAAATTAATAGTTTCCCTTTGACTGAAGTTAATATATTTCCATCACGTCTAAACTGATTGAATAATCAAGTTGTGTAGAATTAAGAATTACAGTTTGACCTTATTATAGCCTATTTAAAACATGCCAGAAGCTAAGATTATGTATTCGTATTCATATATATATATATATATATATATATATATATATATATATATATATATATATATATATATATATATATATATATATATATATATATATATACATACACAATTACAGGTTGACAGATTTAAGAAAATTACTTAAATACAACTGTCACAAAAAGTAGCCTTAGCAACAGGCCTTCAACAGCAAAATGTACATATTCTTTTCATTACGACATTTTGAGAGCTTTGCCTAAAATCAGAAATCTTACAGACTCGTTTTACAGTGACCATATGATAGAATTATTAATTAAAATACTCGTTTAATCGGATCTTTATGGATCACACAGGACATTTATATTTTTACCCCCCTGTTCATTCACACCTCAAACAAGAGCCATTCTGTAGAGGGAACACACACCTGTGCTAGGCAGTAGGCGCGAATTATTCAAAACCGCACCAACCGGCGGAGCAGCTTGCGACGCGGTAGCGGCAGCGGCAGGTTGCGACGCGGTAGCGGCAGTGGCTATCTGACGGATGGGTCTGCTATTTGAAACTAATGTGATTTACTGGCGATCAGCGGCACATAACAGAGGGGGCTAAAGCGCGTACACCGTCATAATTAGCTGAGGGGGGTGGCAGTGGGGCTAGTGGGTGGGAGGTTTCTACTGGCGTGACGTAGCAATTGGCCGTGTCTTTCTTGTTTGGAGACTCGATGCTTCTCTCTCTCCCTCTGATCAGTGGAGGGGGGGAGACGAGCTATCACACAGCGGCGGATACCGCGTGCGACTCCGGTAAATGACTCTTCCCCATTCATACCCTACCCTAACCACATACACACTAACCACTTCACGCATGCGTTTCTCTTTTACATATCAATCGTTTGGGAACCACACACTGCCCATGATCACCGCTACCGTAATCACTGTTTCTTTTTTGTTGTTGTTGTTCTTGTGCAAAACAGAGTCATCTCTGTCTTCTCCAGCTCTCCGCTCCCTGCTGGATCCCTTCTGGGGGTAATAACAGGACACCATTGAGTCAGCCTACGGCCGTAGAGTTCTGCTCCATTTCGAGGCTGTTCTGAATGACGGGCGGACGGTTCGACTTCGATGATGGAGGAACATACTGCGGAGGGTGGGAGGACGGCAAAGCCCACGGACATGGCATCTGTACCGGGCCAAAAGGCCAGGGCGAGTACGCCGGCTCCTGGTCGCACGGCTTTGAGATAGTGGGGGTGTACACCTGGCCCAGCGGGAATATGTACCACGGCTACTGGTCCCAGGGGAAGCGGCATGGACTGGGAGTAGAAACCAAAGGGAAGTGGATTTATCGCGGTGAGTGGAGTCACGGCTTCAAGGGTCGCTATGGACTCCGACAGAGCCAGAATACACCTGCGAGGTACGACGGGACGTGGAGTAACGGGCTACAGGACGGGTATGGGATTGAGACCTACGGCGACGGTGGTAAGATACCCGTTACCGGCTACTGTTATAAAGGATGGACATGTTATTTTTAGGAAATTGCGTGTGTGTCTCTTTAAACCGCGAACCCAGTGGGATCTGTCTTGGCTATCTGTTGTGGTTTGGCGTGCGAAGAGGTTCATGCACATAGAGGCCAGATAATGGACGTAGGGTGACTATAGTGTTAGCGCAGGGTTATTATAGGCATGGTATAATATCTCCTCACATTGTGACCGATTGAAGATTTTGACTTCAGCTCTTTTAGGGTGCACGTAAACATGCTCGCCTTGCATACCCCATAAATGAATTTAATTTAAGTCCTATAATAAATAGGTATAACTTATTGATTTATTTAAATACAAGCATCGTTTCTAGGCTATCTGTGCCAGGTGTACCGGTATCTGACAAAACCTATTATTACATGAACGTCTTAATAGGGCATTGTGCCTCCACCAGAACAGCTTCGATGTGCCTTGGCATACACTCTACAAGTGTCTGGAACGCTATTGGACGGATGCTACACCATTATTCAACCTGATCTCAGAACATTTCGTATTATTATCTATGCAAATCCGAAACACTCCATTTAGTATGATATGTTGCGTTTTTTTTATGGTATGTATTCATTTGTGGATGTCCATCACCCATTTCGTAAGATATGTTAGGAATTTGCAAAAACCTAAAATAATATTTTATGAATTTGCAAAACGTATATGTTATGAATTCTAGCTAGGTGGCTAACATTAGCTAACTGGATAACGTTAGCTAGGCTAGGAGTTAGGGTTAAGTTTAGGAGTTAGGTTAATGGGTTAAGGTTAGGGTTAATGGGTTAAGGTTAGGGTTAATGGGTTAAGGTTAGGGTTAATGGGTTAAGGTTAGGTTTCATGGGTTAAGGTTATGGTTAATGGGTTAGGGTTAATGGGTTAGGGTTAATGGGTTAAGGTTAGGAGTTAGGTTAATGGGTTAAGGTTAGGGTTAATGGGTTAAGGTTAGGGTTAATGGGTTAAGGTTGGGGTTAATGGGTTAAGGTTAGGGTTAATGGGTTAAGGTTGGGGTTAATGGGTTAAGGTTAGGGTTAATGGGTTAAGGTTAGGGTTAATGGGTTAAGGTTAGGGTTAATGGGTTAAGGTTAGGTCTCATGGGTTAAGGTTATGGTTAATGGGTTAGGGTTAATGGGTTAAGGTTAGGGTTAATGGGTTAAGGTTAGGTTTAATGGGTTAAGGTTATGGTTAATGGGTTATGGTTAATGGGTTAAGGTTATGGTTAATGGGTTAAGGTTAGGGTTAATGGGTTAAGGTTATGGTTAATGGGTTAGGGTTAATGGGTTAAGGTTAGGGTTAATGGATTAAGGTTATGGTTAATGGGTTAAGATTGGGGTTAATGGGTTAAGGTTTGGGTTAATGAGTTAAGGTTAGGTTTAATGGGTTAAGGTTATGGTTAATGGGTTAGGGTTAATGGGTTAAGGTTAGGTTAATGGGTTAAGGTTAATGGGTTACAGGTTATGGCTAATGGGTTAAGGTTAGTTTTAATTGGTTAAGGTTATGGTTAATGGGTTAAGGTTGGGGTTATTGGGCTAAGGTTAGGAGTTAGGTTAATGGGTTAAGGCTAGGTTAATGGGTTAAGGTTAGGGCTAATGGGTTAAGGCTGGGGTTAATGGGTTAAGGTTAGGCTAATGGGTTAAGGCCAGCAATGGGTTAAGGTTAGGTTAATGGGTTAAGGTTAGGTTAATGGGTTAAGGTTAGGTCTCATGGGTTAAGGTTATGGTTAATGGGTTAGGGTTAATGGGTTAAGGTTAGGGTTAATGGGTTAAGGTTAGGTTTAATGGGTTAAGGTTATGGTTAATGGGTTAAGGTTATGGTTAATGGGTTAAGGTTAGGGTTAATGGGTTAAGGTTATGGTTAATGGGTTAGGGTTAATGGGTTAAGGTTAGGGTTAATGGATTAAGGTTATGGTTAATGGGTTAAGATTGGGGTTAATGGGTTAAGGTTTGGGTTAATGAGTTAAGGTTAGGTTTAATGGGTTAAGGTTATGGTTAATGGGTTAGGGTTAATGGGTTAAGGTTAGGGTTAATGGGTTAAGGTTAATGGGTTAAGGTTATGGTTAATGGGTTAAGGTTAGTGTTAATTGGTTAAGGTTATGGTTAATGGGTTAAGGTTGGGGTTATTGGGTTAAGGTTAGGAGTTAGGTTAATGGGTTAAGGTTAGGGTTAATGGGTTAAGGTTAGGGTTAATGGGTTAAGGTTAGGGTTAATAGGTTAAGGTTAGGGTTAATAGGTTAAGGTTAGTGTTAATGGGTTAAGTTTATGGTTAATGGGTTAAGGTTGGGGTTAATGGGTTAAGGTTAGGTTTAATGGGTTAAGGTTAGGGTTAATGGGTTAAGGTTAGGGTTAATGTGTTAAGGTTAGCTAACATGCTAAGTAGTTAGCTCAAATGCTAAAGTTGTCAGTAACCCTCTATCTTATGTAACCATACTAAAGGTAACATATCATACTAATTAGTGTCCCGGATTTACTTTACTATGGTACGTCTAGCCTATGAGACCAGGCTGTTCCACGATAAAGTCCATCATTTGGTGTTTTTTTTTTTTTTTGATGTCGGTGGAAAAAAGCTCTCAGGCGCTGCTCCAGAATCTCCCATAAGTGTTCAAATCGGGTTGAGATCTGGTGACTGAGACACAAACAAACACACACACATCAATGAGTTAAGGTTAGGTTTAATGGGTTAAGGTTATGGTTAATGGGTTAGGGTTAATGGGTTAAGGTTAGGGTTAATGGGTTAAGGTTAATGGGTTAAGGTTATGGTTAATGGGTTAAGGTTAGTGTTAATTGGTTAAGGTTATGGTTAATGGGTTAAGGTTGGGGTTATTGGGTTAAGGTTAGGAGTTAGGTTAATGGGTTAAGGTTAGGGTTAATGGGTTAAGGTTAGGGTTAATGGGTTAAGGTTAGGGTTAATAGGTTAAGGTTAGGGTTAATAGGTTAAGGTTAGTGTTAATGGGTTAAGTTTATGGTTAATGGGTTAAGGTTGGGGTTAATGGGTTAAGGTTAGGTTTAATGGGTTAAGGTTAGGGTTAATGGGTTAAGGTTAGGGTTAATGTGTTAAGGTTAGCTAACATGCTAAGTAGTTAGCTCAAATGCTAAAGTTGTCAGTAACCCTCTATCTTATGTAACCATACTAAAGGTAACATATCATACTAATTAGTGTCCCGGATTTACTTTACTATGGTACGTCTAGCCTATGAGACCAGGCTGTTCCACGATAAAGTCCATCATTTGGTGTTTTTTTTTTTTTTTGATGTCGGTGGAAAAAAGCTCTCAGGCGCTGCTCCAGAATCTCCCATAAGTGTTCAAATCGGGTTGAGATCTGGTGACTGAGACACAAACAAACACACACACACACACACACACACACACACACTTTAAACCCCCCTATTCTTGTCGTCTAATTGGACCTGGCCATTTCATACGTCACCCTAAGCATTATGGGATGTTAACTGCTTAATTAACTCAGGAACCTCGCCTGTTTGGAAGCACCTGCTTTCGAAATACATTGTATCCCTCATTTACTCCAGTGTTTCCTATATTTGTTACCTGTATAGTCATTCAGAAGAGAGACGTTAGCATTTATCCAAAGACAGCGACGTAAGACAACCACTATGTATACACAACAGTATGCGGACACCCTTTCAAATGAGTGGATTTGGTTATTTCAGCCACACACGTTGGTGACGGATGTATAAAATCGAGCACACAACCCTCACACCAACCCTCAACCTCACATCAACCCTCACCCTCACTCCAACCCTCACCCTCACCCTCACACCAACCCTAACCCCCACCCTCACTCCAACCATCACCCTCACACCAACCCTCACCCTCACACCAACCCTAACCCTCACTCCAACCCTCACCCTCACACCAACCCTAACCCCCACCCTCACTCCAACCATCACCCTCACACCAACCCTAACCCCCACCCTCACACCAACCCTAACCCCCACCCTCACACCAACCCTAACCCCCACCCTCACACCAACCCTAACCCTCACCCTCACACCAACCCTCACACGAACCCTAACCCCCACCCTCACACCAACCCTAACCCCCACCCTCACACCAACCCTAACCCTCACCCTCACACCAACCCTCACCCTCACAACAACCCTAACCCCCACCCTCACACCAACCCTCACCCTCACACCAACGCCCACCCTCACCCTCACACCAACCCTAACCCTCAACCTCACACCAACCCTAACCCTCACCCTCACCCTCACACCAACCCTAACCCTCACACCAACCCTAACCCTCACCCTCACACCAACCCTAACCCTCACCCTCACCCTCACACCAACCTTAACCCTACATACATACTAGAGCTGCACAATTAATCGAATTCAGATCAAAATTGCGATATTGACGTGCGATATCCATAATAACGCAAGAGGCTGCCATTTTCTCCTTTCTGTGACACACCGTTAATACAACAGACACTAGACATCGGCATCTCCTCCAATGAGACGCGCCAGAGACTCTGTTCATTCACTCTACATGCACCCGGCCTTCCCAGGCTTATTGATCTACTGTTGTCGTTGGAAATACGAATTTGTTCTTAACTGACTTGCCTAGTTAAATAAAGGTTACATAAAAAAAATGACTGATCTAAAGACTCCATGAGAAACAAAGATTCTCTGGTCTGAATGCCAAGCGTCACGTCTGGAAGAAATCTGGTACCATCCATACGGTGAAGCATGGTGGTGGCGGCAGCATGCTGTGGGGATGTTTTTCAGCGGCAGGGACTGGGAGCAAAGTACAGAGAGACGACCCTAAGCACACAGCCAATACAACGCAGGAGTGGCTTCAGGACAAGTCTCTGAATGTCCTTGAGTGGCCCAGCCAGAGCCCAGGCTTGAACCCGATCAAACATCTCTGGAGAGACCTGAAAATATAGAGACGGTGAGAGAGCGAGTCAACATCCAACATGACGGAGCTTGAGAAGATCTGCAGAGAAGAATGGGAGAAACTTCCCAAATACAGGTGTACCAACCTTGTATGGTCATACCCAAGAAGACTCCAGGCTGTAATTTCAGTTTTTATTTGTAATAAATGTGCAAACATTTCTTAAACCTATTTTTGCTTTGTCATTATGGGGAATTTGTGTGTAGATTGATGAGGAAAAAATACTATTTAATCAGTTTTAGTATAAGGCTGTAACCTAACAAAATATGGAAAAAGTCAAGGGGTCTGAATACTTTCCGAGGGCACTCTATCTGGAGATAACAATTATTCAGACAGAACAATGGCAATCTACACTGAGTGTACAAAACATTAAGAACACCTTCCTAATATTGAGTTCCACCCTTCCCCCCTTATGCCCTCAGAACAGCCTCAATTCGTCAGGGCGTGGACTCTACAAGGTGTCGAAAGCGTCCCACAGGGATGCTGGCCCATGTTGACTCCAATGCTTCCCCACAGTTATATCAAGTTGGCTGGATGTCCTTTGGGTGGTGGACCGTTCTTGGCACACATACACAATCCATGTCTCAATTGTCCCCCTAACCTGTCTCCTCCCCTTCATCTACACTGATTGAAGTGGATTTAACAAGTGACTTCAATAGTGTTTTGTGATTTACTCAGTGTATATCTGAAATACTACCAGGTGGGCTCCCTTCCCATTTTATCAATGTCTATAGTAAAGTCATGAGCTTGATATTGTTGTTGGGGATTAGTATCCTAGTTGAGACCGGTGGGTCAGTTTCTTTCTGTGGCTTTTAATTATTACTTTTAAAAATCAATCAATCAACCAGCCAGCCAACCGATAGATCTATTCACCCCCATCTGTGTTGTCCTGTCTCTCCGCCAGGTACATATCAGGGCCAGTGGATGGGTGGGATGCGGCATGGATACGGCGTGCGCCAGAGTGTTCCGTACGGCATGGCCACGGTAATCCAGTCCCCGCTACGTACCTCCCTGGCATCCCTGCGCTCCGAGCAGAGTAACGGTGCCGTGCTCCAGGATCTCTCGGGTGACACGCCCACCGGCGGCCGTGGCGGGTTCGTCCTCAACTTCCACTCGGACAGCGAAGTGGTCACCGGGAAGAAGAAGGGTCTGTTCCGCCGCGGGTCGCTGTTTGGGAGCCTCCGACGGCTCCACAAGTCCGAATCGAAGTCGTCCATCTCCAGCAAGAGGAGTTCGGCTCGCAGCGACGCCGCTATGAGCCGCGTCAGCTCCTCGGACGCAGACGCCAATTCCACCATCTCCCTGGGCGACGGAGAGCTGCCGGAGGAGGACCTGCTGTCGGAGGTTCACGTGGACGCCACCACCACCGAGACATACATGGGGGAGTGGAAGAACGACAAGCGCAACGGGTTCGGCGTCAGCGAACGTTCCAACGGGATGAAGTACGAGGGGGAGTGGCTGAACAACAAGCGCCACGGTTACGGATGCACCACTTTCCCCGAGGGGAACAAGGAAGAAGGGAAGTACAAGAATAACGTGCTGGTGCGTGGAATAAGGAAGCAGCTGATCCCGCTAAAGAACCCCAAAACCAAAGAGAAAGTGGACCGGGCCGTGGAGGGGGCGCGGAGGGCAGGGGTCGTCGCCAGGACGAAAGTGGAAATAGCAGCTTCAAGGTAGGTCTCCCTGGGGATGTGTGGCGTGTGTGTGTGAGAGAAAGACGGAGTGTTCCACCTGTAAATACACAAACTATGCAGCATTCAGATACGCAAGATCAAAGCCCTTCCTACATACCCATTCTGCCTGTGTGACTGGTATATCTACAGTTGGGATCAAAGCCCTTCCTACATACCCATTCTGCCTGTGTGACTGGTATATCTACAGTTGGGATCAAAGCCCTTCCTACATACCCATTCTGCCTGTGTGACTGGTATATCTACAGTTGGGATCAAAGCCCTTCCTACATCCCCATTCTGCCTGTGTGACTGGTATATCTACAGTTGGGATCAAAGCCCTTCCTACATCCCCATTCTGCCTGTGTGACTGGTATATCTACAGTTGGGATCAAAGCCCTTCCTACATCCCCATTCTGCCTGTGTGACTGGTATATCTACAGTTGGGATCAAAGCCCTTCCTACATCCCCATTCTGCCTGTGTGACTGGTATATCTACAGTTGGGATCAAAGCCCTTCCTACATACCCATTCTGCCTGTGTGACTGGTATATCTACAGTTGGGATCAAAGCCCTTCCTACATCCCCATTCTGCCTGTGTGACTGGTATATCTACAGTTGGGATCAAAGCCCTTCCTACATCCCCATTCTGCCTGTGTGACTGGTATATCTACAGTTGGGATCAAAGCCCTTCCTACATACCCATTCTGCCTGTGTGACTGGTATATCTACAGTTGGGATCAAAGCCCTTCCTACATACCCATTCTGCCTGTGTGACTGGTATATCTACAGTTGGGATCAAAGCCCTTCCTACACTCCCATTCTGCCTGTGTGACTGGTATATCTACAGTTGGGATCAAAGCCCTTCCTACATACCCATTCTGCCTGTGTGACTGGTATATCTACAGTTGGGATCAAAGCCCTTCCTACACACCCATTCTGCCTGTGTGACTGGTATATCTACAGTTGGGATCAAAGCCCTTCCTACACACCCATTCTGCCTGTGTGACTGGTATATCTACAGTTGGGATCAAAGCCCTTCCTACACACCCATTCTGCCTGTGTGACTGGTATATCTACAGTTGGGATCAAAGCCCTTCCTACATACCCATTCTGCCTGTGTGACTGGTATATCTACAGTTGGGATCAAAGCCCTTCCTACATCCCCATTCTGCCTGTGTGACTGGTATATCTACAGTTGGGATCAAAGCCCTTCCTACATACCCATTCTGCCTGTGTGACTGGTATATCTACAGTTGGGATCAAAGCCCTTCCTACATCCCCATTCTGCCTGTGTGACTGGTATATCTACAGTTGGGATCAAAGCCCTTCCTACATACCCATTCTGCCTGTGTGACTGGTATATCTACAGTTGGGATCAAAGCCCTTCCTACATACCCATTCTGCCTGTGTGACTGGTATATCTACAGTTGGGATCAAAGCCCTTCCTACATCCCCATTCTGCCTGTGTGACTGGTATATCTACAGTTGGGATCAAAGCCCTTCCTACATACCCATTCTGCCTGTGTAACTGGTATATCTACAGTTGGGATCAAAGCCCTTCCTACATCCCCATTCTGCCTGTGTGACTGGTATATCTACAGTTGGGATCAAAGCCCTTCCTACATCCCCATTCTGCCTGTGTGACTGGTATATCTACAGTTGGGATCAAAGCCCTTCCTACATCCCCATTCTGCCTGTGTGACTGGTATGTCTACAGTTGGGATCAAAGCCCTTCCTACATACCCATTCTGCCTGTGTGACTGGTATATCTACAGTTGGGATCAAAGCCCTTCCTACACTCCCATTCTGCCTGTGTGACTGGTATATCTACAGTTGGGATCAAAGCCCTTCCTACATACCCATTCTGCCTGTGTGACTGGTATATCTACAGTTGGGATCAAAGCCCTTCCTACACACCCATTCTGCCTGTGTGACTGGTATATCTACAGTTGGGATCAAAGCCCTTCCTACACACCCATTCTGCCTGTGTGACTGGTATATCTACAGTTGGGATCAAAGCCCTTCCTACACACCCATTCTGCCTGTGTGACTGGTATATCTACAGTTGGGATCAAAGCCCTTCCTACACACCCATTCTGCCTGTGTGACTGGTATATCTACAGTTGGGATCAAAGCCCTTCCTACATCCCCATTCTGCCTGTGTGACTGGTATATCTACAGTTGGGATCAAAGCCCTTCCTACATCCCCATTCTGCCTGTGTGACTGGTATATCTACAGTTGGGATCAAAGCCCTTCCTACATCCCCATTCTGCCTGTGTGACTGGTATATCTACAGTTGGGATCAAAGCCCTTCCTACATCCCCATTCTGCCTGTGTGTCATTCATCACCACCATCCAATGGGCCCTAATGTTGATTCATCACCACCATCCAAGCAGATTTAGTGTGTGTGTGTGTGTGTGTGTTTGTGTTTGAGTGTGTGGGCTCTTTGTGTGCTATGCTTCTATCCTCTCATATCCCATACAGGGTTTCCCCTGTATTGACTTAGCAAAGGCGGTCTAAATCAGCGGCAGGCAGCCTGTATGGTGTGTAACAAAGATATACCTCTGGGGCCATGCCAAGTTTATCTGGTGTGCCGTATAACGACACACACACACACACTGCCAGGCACCCAGGGACAGGCACCCAGGGACAGGCACCCAGGGACAGGCACCCAGGGACAGGCACCTAGGGGAGAGCAGGTGTGCTGGATGTGACCTTTTCATGGGCGGAACATCCCAAATGGCACCCTATTCCCTATATAGTGCACACTGCTTTTGACCAGAGCTTCCTATAGGCTCTCTAGTCTAAAGTAGTGCACTGCATAGGAAATAGGGTGTCATTTATGACGCAGCCAGTACGTCTCTCCTGTTCCCCTCAGAAGACTGATTACTGTTTGGCGGTTTAGCAAATATGTGCTGTGTAGAGTTGTGTCATCACAAACATACTCAATGATTGTAACGGTATGTGTTCTACCGCCAAGACTTAACTTTCACAGTCATTCTTTCAGTAGTAGTGTAGGTAGTAGATAGAGACTGTGAGAGAGAGAGTCAACAGAATATATAGAGACTGTGAGAGAGAGAGTCAACAGAATATATAGAGACTGTGAGAGAGAGAGAGTCAACAGAATATATAGAGACTGTGAGAGAGAGAGTCAACATAACATATAGAGACTGTGAGAGAGAGAGTCAACATAACATATAGAGACTGTGAGAGAGAGAGAGTCAACAGAATATATAGAGACTGTGAGAGAGAGAGAGTCAACATAACATATAGAGACTGTGAGAGCGAGAGAGTCAACATAACATATAGAGACTGTGTGAGAGAGAGAGTCAACAGAATATATAGAGACTGTGAGAGAGAGAGAGTCAACATAATATATAGAGACTGTGAGAGAGAGAGTCAACATAACATATAGAGACTGTGAGAGAGAGAGTCAACAGAATATATAGAGACTGTGAGAGAGAGAGAGTCAACATAATATATAGAGACTGTGAGAGAGAGAGTCAACATAACATATAGAGACTGTGAGAGAGAGAGTCAACAGAATATATAGAGACTGTGAGAGAGAGAGAGTCAACATAATATATAGAGACTGTGAGAGAGAGAGTCAACATAACATATAGAGACTGTGAGAGAGAGAGTCAACAGAATATATAGAGACTGTGAGAGAGAGAGAGTCAACATAACATATAGAGACTGTGTGAGAGAGAGAGTCAACATAACATATACAGACTGTGAGAGAGAAAGTCAACGAGGGGTGGAGACATTTTTGTGGATGAGATTAGTTTTTTTTTAAGGAAATGGACAGAACTGATATGGAAGTGGCTATCTGTTTTTTAAATATCCTGGCGCGGCACACGTTAGGGATAGCGCTCATAACGATGTGATTGAGGACAAAAGGCTCATGACATTTCCTTAATGTTTCAGGACGTCATGGTAATAACATCTAACTTAATATACTGTATTTATGGCTGCGAGGCCTTCGTCCGTACTGTCTTATTGAATTACTAGCTGTTGTGGATCCTGAAGTCATGTGTCTGCGGTATAAGATGTATTTAACCCAAAACGTGCAGTGAACCCATAACACATTTCTTCAAGTGACTTGTGTTTATAGCCAGGAAAAACTATGGGCCCTAGGCTGTGGTTTTTCCTATTCTGCTTATAAGCATTTTATAAACTAGCTTTGTGATGTCATTCAGTGGTATAACCAGGCTTTATAAACACTGTGGAAATTTAAACATCATTATGTAGTAGCTAGCTGACAGAGTGTTATAATCAGCCTTTATAAACAATGTGGCTATTTAGTGGATATTTAAACATCACTATGTAGTAGCTAGCTGACAGTGTTATAATCAGCCTTTATAAACACTGTGGCTAGTTAGTGGATATTTAAACATCACTATGTAGTAGCTAGCTGACAGACTTTTATAACCAGCCTTTATAAATACTGTGGCTAGTTAGTGGATATTTAAACATCACTATGTAGTAGCTAGCTGACAGACTGTTATAACCAGCCTTTATAAATACTGTGGCTAGTTAGTGGATATTTTAACATCACTATGTAGTAGCTAGCTGACAGACTGTTATAACCAGCCTTTATAAACACTGTGCTTAGTTAGTGGTTATGTAAACATCATTATGTAGTAGCTAGCTGACAGACTGTTATAACCAGCCTTTATAAACACTGTGCTTAGTTAGTGGTTATGTAAACATCATTATGTAGTAGCTAGCTGACAGACTGTTATAACCAGCCTTTATAAACACTGTGCTTAGTTAGTGGTTATGTAAACATCATTATGTAGTAGCTAGCTGACAGACTGTTATAACCAGCCTTTATAAACACTGTGCTTAGTTAGTGGTTATGTAAACATCATTATGTAGTAGCTAGCTGACAGACTGTTATAACCAGCCTTTATAAACACTGTGCTTAGTTAGTGGTTATGTAAACATCATTATGTAGTAGCTAGCTGACAGACTGTTATAACCAGCCTTTATAAACACTGTGCTTAGTTAGTGGTTATGTAAACATCATTATGTAGTAGCTAGCTGACAGACTGTTATAACCATCCTTTATAAACACTGTGCTTAGTTAGTGGTTATGTAAACATCACTATGTAGTAGCTAGCTGACAGACTGTTATAACCATCCTTTATAAACACTGTGCTTAGTTAGTGGTTATGTAAACATCATTATGTAGTAGCTAGCTGACAGACTGTTATAACCAGCCTTTATAAACACTGTGCTTAGTTAGTGGTTATGTAAACATCATTATGTAGTAGCTAGCTGACAGACTGTTATAACCAGCCTTTATAAACACTGTGCTTAGTTAGTGGTTATGTAAACATCATTATGTAGTAGCTAGCTGACAGACTGTTATAACCAGCCTTTATAAACACTGTGCTTAGTTAGTGGTTATGTAAACATCATTATGTAGTAGCTAGCTGACAGACTGTTATAACCAGCCTTTATAAACACTGTGCTTAGTTAGTGGTTATGTAAACATCATTATGTAGTAGCTAGCTGACAGACTGTTATAACCAGCCTTTATAAACACTGTGCTTAGTTAGTGGTTATGTAAACATCATTATGTAGTAGCTAGCTGACAGACTGTTATAACCAGCCTTTATAAACACTGTGCTTAGTTAGTGGTTATGTAAACATCATTATGTAGTAGCTAGCTGACAGACTGTTATAACCAGCCTTTATAAACACTGTGCTTAGTTAGTGGTTATGTAAACATCATTATGTAGTAGCTAGCTGACAGACTGTTATAACCAGCCTTTATAAACACTGTGCTTAGTTAGTGGTTATGTAAACATCATTATGTAGTAGCTAGCTGACAGACTGTTATAACCAGCCTTTATAAACACTGTGCTTAGTTAGTGGTTATGTAAACATCATTATGTAGTAGCTAGCTGACAGACTGTTATAACCAGCCTTTATAAACACTGTGCTTAGTTAGTGGTTATGTAAACATCATTATGTAGTAGCTAGCTGACAGACTGTTATAACCAGCCTTTATAAACACTGTGCTTAGTTAGTGGTTATGTAAACATCATTATGTAGTAGCTAGCTGACAGACTGTTATAACCAGCCTTTATAAACACTGTGCTTAGTTAGTGGTTATGTAAACATCATTATGTAGTAGCTAGCTGACAGACTGTTATAACCAGCCTTTATAAACACTGTGCTTAGTTAGTGGTTATGTAAACATCATTATGTAGTAGCTAGCTGACAGACTGTTATAACCAGCCTTTATAAACACTGTGCTTAGTTAGTGGTTATGTAAACATCATTATGTAGTAGCTAGCTGACAGACTGTTATAACCAGCCTTTATAAACACTGTGCTTAGTTAGTGGTTATGTAAACATCATTATGTAGTAGCTAGCTGACAGACTGTTATAACCAGCCTTTATAAACACTGTGCTTAGTTAGTGGTTATGTAAACATCATTATGTAGTAGCTAGCTGACAGACTGTTATAACCAGCCTTTATAAACACTGTGCTTAGTTAGTGGTTATGTAAACATCATTATGTAGTAGCTAGCTGACAGACTGTTATAACCAGCCTTTATAAACACTGTGCTTAGTTAGTGGTTATGTAAACATCATTATGTAGTAGCTAGCTGACAGACTGTTATAACCAGCCTTTATAAACACTGTGCTTAGTTAGTGGTTATGTAAACATCATTATGTAATAGCTAGCTGACAGACTGTTATAACCAGCCTTTATAAACACTGTGCTTAGTTAGTGGTTATGTAAACATCACTATGTAGTAGCTAGCTGACAGACTGTTATAACCAGCCTTTATAAACACTGTGCTTAGTTAGTGGTTATGTAAACATCACTATGTAGTAGCTAGCTGACAGACATGCTGTGGTTTTGATCAGTAGAGTTGGTCTGATTTCATTGGCCTGGAATAGCCTGAGTGGATCCAGAGAGAGGAGGAGACCAACTGACAGAGGAGGGAGAGGAGGGAGAGCAAGAGGAGAGGAGTGAGAGCAAGAGGAGAGGAAAGGGGGGAGGAGAATGGAGTCAGTCGAATGAAGAGAGGAGTTAATTTGCCGAGCAGGGGAAGGAGAGAAAGGGAGGGATAGATAGATTGGGGAGTCTGGATGGACAGAAGTAATGGCATAACAGAAAGGAGAGGACACACACACACACAACCAACACACACACACACACACCCAACACACACACACACCAAACACACACACACACAACCAACACAAACACACACACACCCAACACACACACAACCAACACAAACACACACCAAACACACACAACCAACACAAACACACACACACCCAACACACACACACACCAAACACACACACACACAACCAACACAAACACACACACACCCAACACACACACAACCAACACAAACAAACACCAAACACACACACACACAACCAACACAAACACACACCAAACACACACACACACAACCAACACACACACACCCAACACACACACAACCAACACAAACACACACCAAACACACACAACCAACACAAACACACACACACACACACACACACAACCAACACAAACACATACACACCAAACACACACACAACACAAACACACTCAACTCAAACATACACACACACACCCAACACAAACACACACACACACCCAACATGAATACACACACCCAATACACAACACAAACACACAGAACACAAACACACACCCAACACAAACACACCCAACACAAACACACCCAACACAAACACACCCAACACAAACACACACAATACAAACACACACAACACAAACACAAACACACACCCAACACAAACAACACACACATACCCAACACAAAACAAACACACACCCGTCTATGAGAAAACAGGCCCAGACGAGCCGTCCTATCATCCCCTGGGACAGAGCTGATGACCTCATGGTCTTGACCAGCCAATCGATAGACTAGCGTGATGCTGGTGTAGAGGCCTCTGTGTTGCCAGCTTCCACTACCAGTGTGTGTGTGTGTGTGTGTGTGTGTGTGTGTGCACGGGTGCGTGCGGGCGTGCATGTGAGCGTGTCTGTGTGTGTGTTTATGTGTCTCCTAGGTTAATGTGCCGGTGAGTTTCCTCATCCACAGACCCCTTGCTCAGCCTTCAGTCTCCACAGAATGAACCTCTCTTTGGAAAGTGCATAACAGCCAACAGGTGTGGTGTGTGCTGGCCAGCATTACTCTCATTCAAGAGTAGCAGAGAGAGAGGAGGGGAGAGAGAGGGGCAGGGAGAGAGAGGGGCAGGGAGAGAGAGGGGCAGAGAGAGAGTAGCAGAGAGAGAGTAGCAGAGAGAGAGTAGCAGAGAGAGAGGAGCGGAGAGAGAGGAGGGGAGAGAGAGGGGCAGAGAGAGGAGAAGAGAGAGAGGAGGGGAGAGAGAGGGGCAGAGAGAGGAGAAGAGAGGAGCAGAGAGAGAGGAGCGGAGAGAGAGTAGCGGACAGAGAGGAGCAGAGAGAGAGGAGCAGAGAGAGAGGAGCAGAGAGAGTAGCAGAGAGAGAGTAGCGGAGAGAGAGTAGCGGAGAGAGAGTAGCGGAGGGGAGAGAGAGTAGCGGAGAGAGAGGAGGGGAGAGAGAGTAGCGGAGAGAGAGGGGCAGAGAGAGGAGAAGAGAGTAGCGGAGAGAGAGGAGTAGCGGAGAGAGAGGAGGGGAGAGAGAGGGGCAGAGAGAGAGTAGCAGAGAGAGAGGAGGGGAGAGAGAGTAAGCGGAGAGAGAGGAGGGGAGAGAGAGGGGCAGAGAGAGGAGAAGAGAGAGGAGCAGAGAGAGAGTAGCGGAGAGAAGAGCAGAGAGAAGAGCAGAGAGAAGAGCAGAGAGAGGAGCAGAGAGAGAGGAGCAGAGAGAGAGGAGCAGAGAGAGAGTAGCAGAGAGAGAGGAGCAGAGAGAGAGGAGCAGAGAGAGTAGCAGAGAGAGTAGCGGAGAGAGAGGAGCGGAGAGAGAGTAGCGGAGAGAGAAGCGGAGAGAGTAGCGGAGAGAGTAGCAGAGAGAGAGGAGCAGAGAGAGGAGCAGAGAGAGAGGAGCAGAGAGAGAGGAGCAGAGAGAGAGGAGCAGCAGAGAGAGGAGCAGCAGAGAGAGAGGAGCAGAGAGAGGAGCAGAGAGGAGCAGAGAGAGGAGCAGAGAGAGGAGCAGAGAGAGGAGCAGAGAGAGAGGAGCAGAGAGAGAGGAGCAGAGAGAGTAGCAGAGAGGAGCAGAGAGAGAGGAGCAGAGAGGAGAGAGAGAGAGAGAGGGAGAGAGGTAAGCGAGAGAGAGAGGAGGGGAGAGAGAGAGGGGCAGAGAGAGGAGAGAGAGAGAGGAGCAGAGAGAGTAAGCGGAGAAGAGAAGGAGAAGAAGAGCAGAGAGAAGAGCAGAGAGAGAGGAGCAGAGAGAGGAGCAGAGAGAGGAGCAGAGAGAGAGTAGCAGAGAGAGAGAGAGGAGCAGAGAGAGAGAGGAGCAGAGAGTAGCAGAGAGAGTAGCAGAGAGAGAGGAGCGGAGAGAGAGTAGCGGAGAGAGAAGCGGAGAGAGTAGCGGAGAGAGTAGCAGAGAGAGAGGAGCAGAGAGAGAGGAGCAGAGAGAGAGGAGCAGAGAGAGGAGCAGAGAGAGAGTAGCAGAGAGAGTAGCAGAGAGAGGAGCAGAGAGTAGCAGAGAGAAGAGCAGAGAGAGAGGAGCAGAGAGAGAGGAGCAGAGAGAGAGGAGCAGAGAGAGAGGAGCAGAGAGAGTAGCGGAGAGAGAGTAGCAGAGAGAGAGTAGCAGAGAGAGAGGAGGAGAGAGAGGAGCAGAGAGAGAGGAGCAGAGAGAGGAGCAGAGAGAGTAGCAGAGAGAGTAGCAGAGAGAGTAGCAGAGAGAAGAGCAGAGAGAGAGGAGCAAAGAGAGAGGAGCGGAGAGAGAGGAGCGGAGAGAGAGGAGCGGAGAGAGAAGCGGAGAGAGTAGCAGAGAGAGTAGCAGAGAGAGAGGAGCAGAGAGAGCAGCAGAGAGAGAGGAGCGAAGAGCAGAGAGAGGAGCAGAGAGAGAGGAGCAGAGAGAGAGGAGCAGAGAGAGAGTAGCAGAGAGAGTAGCAGAGAGAGTAGCGGAGAGAGAGTAGCGGAGAGAGAGTAGCGGAGAGAGAGTAGCAGAGAGAAGAGCAGAGAGAGAGGAGCAGAGAGAGGAGCAGAGAGAGGAGCAGAGAGAGTAGCAGAGAGAGAGTAGCAGAGAGAGAGTAGCAGAGAGAGAGTAGCAGAGAGAGAGTAGCAGAGAGAGGTTTAACCTCCCTAGCAGAGTAGAACACCTGTTTAGGAGAGTTGCTGACTATTGACCAGGACTATGTGTTTGGTGACATCTCCATATTGACCAGGACTATGTGTTTGGTGACATCTCCCTAGTGACCAGGACTATGTGTTGTAGTGGGGGGTTTAACCTCCCTAGTGACCAGGACTATGTGTTGTAGTGGGGGCTTAACCTCCCTAGTTACCAGGACTATGTGTTGTAGTGGGGGTTTAACCTCCCTAGTGACCAGGACTATGTGTTGTAGTGGGGGTTTAACCTCCCTAGTGACCAGGACTATGTGTTATGGTGAAACCTCCCTAGTGACCAGGATTATGTGTTGTGGTGAAACCTCCCTAGTGACCAGGACTATGTGTTGTAGTGGGGGGTTTAACCTCCCTAGTGACCAGGACTATGTGTTGTAGTGGGGGTTTAACCTCCCTAGTTACCAGGACTATGTGTTGTAGTGGGGGTTTAACCTCCCTAGTGACCAGGACTATGTGTTGTAGTGGGGGTTTAACCTCCCTAGTGACCAGGACTATGTGTTGTAGTGGGGGTTTAACCTCCCTAGTGACCAGGACTATGTGTTGTGGTGAAACCTCCCTAGTGACCGGGACTATGTGTTGTGGGGGGTTTAACCTCCCTAGTGACCAGGACTATGTGTTGTAGTGGGGGTTTAACCTCCCTAGTGACCAGGACTATGTGTTGTAGTGGGGGTTTAACCTCCCTAGTGACCAGGACTATGTGTTGTAGTGGGGGTTTAACCTCCCTAGTTACCAGGACTATGTGTTGTGGTGATGGTTTAACCTCCCTAGTGACCAGGACTATGTGTTGTAGTGGGGGTTTAACCTCCCTAGTTACCAGGACTATGTGTTGTAGTGGGGGGTTTAACCTCCGTAGTGACCAGGACTATGTGTTGTGGTGGGGGTTTAACCTCCCTAGTTACCAGGACTATGTGTTGTAGTGGGGGTTTAACCTCCCTAGTTACCAGGACTATGTGTTGTGGTGAAACCTCCCTAGTGACCGGGACTATGTGTTGTGGTGGGGGTTTAACCTCCCTAGTGACCAGGACTATGTGTTGTAGTGAAACCTCCCTAGTGACCGGGACTATGTGTTGTGGTGGGGGTTTAACCTCCCTAGTGACCAGGATTATGTGTTGTGGTGAAACCTCCCTAGTTACCAGGACTATGTGTTGTAGTGGGGGTTTAACCTCCCTAGTGACCAGGACTATGTGTTGTGGTGAAACCTCCCTAGTGACCGGGACTATGTGTTGTGGGGGGTTTAACCTCCCTAGTGACCAGGACTATGTGTTGTGGTGAAACCTCCCTAGTGACCAGGATTATGTGTTGTAGTGGGGGTTTAACCTCCCTAGTGACCAGGACTATGTGTTGTGGTGAAACCTCCCTAGTGACCGGGACTATGTGTTGTGGTGGGGGTTTAACCTCCCTAGTGACCAGGACTATGTGTTGTAGTGAAACCTCCCTAGTGACCGGGACTATGTGTTGTAGTGGGGGTTTAACCTCCCTAGTGACCAGGACTAGGTGTTGTGGTGAAACCTCCCTAGTGACCAGGACTATGTGTTGTAGTGGGGGTTTAACCTCCCTAGTGACCAGGACTATGTGTTGTGGTGAAACCTCCCTAGTGACCAGGACTATGTGTTGTAGTGAAACCTCCCTAGTGACCAGGACTATGTGTTGTAGTGGGGGTTTAACCTCCCTAGTGACCAGGATTTAACCTCACTACAACACATAGTAGAACACCTGTTTAGGAGAGGTGCTGTCCAGCAGAGTAGAACACCTGTTTAGGAGAGGTGCTGTCCAGCAGAGTAGAAGATTTGAAAACGAAAAGTAGAGCATCGCACTCTAGGAGCTCAGATGTAATAGTTTAATAACCAACGTTTGGACAGACACGCTTTCTTCGTCAGGGTATTATGACAAACACTGCGGTTCACTTAGTTTATATAGTGTCAAAAGACACACACAGGTGTCTGTGGTCATGGCCGGCTGTGGCTTGATGCCATTGGTTAATTTACAGATATAAATAGAACATATTAAAAAACTTAAATGGATAGCATACGATCATAGATACAATTAGGCTACGTAGGCAAACAGTTACAGTGTGGAAGCCACGGCACCAGAACAGCGGAGAAGTTGAGCTTATATACTTTGTGTGTCTACGATACGTCTACCTTTAAAGATAATTCTCCTCTTGATTAAAACGAAACAAAGCTGGTTCTTAATCACTTCTGAACTGGACTCATTCTCTCTCTCTCCCTCTCTCCACCTCTCTGGCTTTCTCTCCTGCCCTTTCTCTTCTCTCCATCCGTCTGTCCTCTCAGTGGAGACAGGTTGGATTAGGTGATGCACTCACACCCTCCGTACACCCCAGCGCCCTCGACACACACACACACACACACACGCACACGCACACCCACCGTACACCCCACAGTGAGGTGTGTGTGTAGTGTCAGCAGTGTGGTCTGACTAAATAAGGCCAGGCAGGAGTCAGCTTATCAGCACCAGCCAGGAATACATACCCTCCTGCCATCGCTATCATCTCTCTCTCCTGTGTGTGTGTGTGTGTGTTGTGTGTGTGTGTGTGTGTGTGTGTTGTGTGTGTGTATGTGTGATACAGTGGACTTGTAGCCTGATCTTTAGTATGTAATTGGAACTAGGCCAGAGTCCTGTGGTTGGATGCGTGTGATTAGGTATTGTATATTTATCCTCTCTCTCTCTCTCTCTCTCTCTCTCTCTCTCTCCTTTCTCTCTCTCCTTTCTCTCTCTCTGATGTTTATGGTGATGTGGAGGGCTGATAGGATGTAACAAATCAGTTCCAACACAAACACACACATATTTGCTAGGTGCCTGTACGGGACCAGTCATACCCCTAACAGAGGCTAAATATATTAGTAATTCTGCTGATGCAATATCAGAGACTCTCCTTGTAGAGAGAGAGAGAGAGAGAGAGAGAGAGAGAGAGAGAGAGAGAGAGAGAGAGAGAGAGAGAGAGAGAGAGAGAGAGAGAGAGAGAGAGAGAGAGAGAGAGAGAGAGAGAGAGAGAGAGAGAGAGAGAGAGAGAGAGAGAGAGAGAGAGAGAGAGAGAGAGAGAGAGAGAGAGAGAGAGAGAGAGAGAGAGAGAGAGAGAGAGAGAGAGAGAGAGAGAGAGAGAGAGAGAGAGAGAGAGAGAGAGAGAGAGAGAGAGAGAGAGAGAGAGAGAGTAAACCACAGAAGCAGGTGGAAATATGGGTTAATAGGATAGCTAGCCACAATTACCCATTACTATAAGTGGGTCCTATTTTAATCATATGTACACAATAATACACATTTGCTGTTAAAGCCAATTCTACTGTATGATGTTGCCTCTCGTTTTAGTTCATTGTGATGATAATGGCGTTTTTTTTTTTTTTTAATGATAATTATTAGGTAGAAGTAGCTACTAACAGTATAGCCTAGCTAGTTAGCTGTCTGCTGGTTATAGAGAGATGGGGTATAGGGTTGGAATAAACATGTATTGTCGCATTTTAGTGATGAACCTGCAGTAATCATGGTTTCTCTTTATGTCTCTCTCTCTCTTCTCTCATGTCCTTGTCAGCGCTGACCTCAGCCTTCAAGGGGCAATCTGCAGTTCGTACAATGACAACACGGTCAATCTAATGGATTGAGAAATTAGCACCACCCTCAAATGAATAGAAAGAGCTGTTGATGCAAGGACTGACCATCCATGATATCCACACGTAACTACACGGTTTTACAAACAATGGGGTCAAACAAGCTTATATTTTGCATTCTGATAGGGCAAGAGAGTTTAAATAAGCTCATTAGGCATTTATAAGTTATATTCTTTAAGAATCAATATATATCACGAGTTAGAAACTTGATGTATCAATCACAGATTGCCCCTTTAATGTTGCTATTTCCAATGTGTATATAATGTTTCCCTAGGGTTGCTATTTCCAATGTGTACATAATGTTTCCCTAGTGTTGCTAGTTCCAATGTGTACATAATGTTTCCCTAGGGTTGCTAGTTCCAATGTGTACATAATGTTTCCCTAGGGTTGCTAGTTCCAATGTGTACATAATGTTTCCCTAGGGTTGCTATTTCCAATGTGTATATAATGTTTCCCTAGGGTTGCTAGTTCCAATGTGTACATAATGTTTCCCTAGGGTTGCTAGTTCCAATGTGTACATAATGTTTCCCTAGGGTTGCTATTCAAGTTAAGTAACTGATTAGATTTGTGATTCTGTTAGTGATCTGTAACTTAGGTAGATTCTCCCGCAGAGCGCGGCAGGTGTTTATTTCACCTTTGCAGAAGGCAGGAATCGTGGTCACAGGCAGGCAATGGTCAAACACAGGTAGACAAACAGGCAGGTGAATCAAAACTAGGACTGAAGGCTATAACTGGTTCTCACAAACGAGCCAGGAAAAGGCTTGGCAGAGTCAAAACGAACAATACCTCACAAAGGCACAAACAGAATGAACTGAACTAAATAAGGAGCTGATGAGACCAGGTGAGTAACTAACACAGGTGAAATCAATGAACAAAAATGAAAGACAGGGCTACGTTCAAGAACACAAAGAAACAGAACACAAGGTTGACTGAGAAAATAAATACAGAACCTTACAGCAATGCAATGTACTTTACAGGATTTTTTTTTTATTTACTAAATAAAAGCTGAAATTTTTACTACACAACAAACATAACATAAAAAACAAAGGAATGACACAAACTGAATGACTAAAAACCCTAAGGAAAAGCAAAGCTAAACAGACCCTCTGGTTCTCTGGCAGGCTGTTCCATAGGCTGGGGTCATAGTAACTAAAGACTGGTAGCATAGTAACTAAAGGCTGCCTCTCCATGCCTCTTGGTCCCCCTCAGGTTCTCTGGCAGGCTGTTCCAGAGGCTGGGGTCATAGTAACTAAAGGCTGGGGGCATAGTAACTAAAGGCTGGGGGCATAGTAACTAAAGGCTGGGGGCATAGTAACTAAAGGCTGGGGGCATAGTAACTGAAGGGTGGGGTCATAGTAACTAAAGGCTGGGGGCATAGTAACTAAAGGCTGCCTCTCCATGCCTCTTGGTCCTCCTTAGGTTCTCTGGAAGGCTCTTCCTGAGGCTGGGGTCATAGTAACTAAAGGCTGCCTCTCCATGCCTCTTGGTCCTCCTCAGGTTCTCTGGCAGGCTCTTCCAGAGGCTGGGGTCATAGTAACTAAAGGCTGCCTCTCCATGCCTCTTGGTCCTCCTCAGGTTCTCTGGCAGGCTGTTCCAGAGGCTGGGGGCATAATAACTAAAGGCTGCCTCTCCATGCCTCTTGGTCCTATGCTTTGGGATAGTTAAACAGCCAGTGCCAGAGGACCTGAGGGACCTACTGGGTACATAACTTAAAAGCATGTCTGACATGTATTGGGGTGCACAACGGTGGATTGATTTAAAAACCAATAGAAGAATCTTAAGATGTATTCTAAAACTCACGGGCAGCCAGTGCAGAGACTTTAAAACCGGTGTAATGTGTGATCTCTGTCTGGTCTTGGTCAGTACCCATGCTGCAGCATTCTGTATGTTTTGCAGGTAACCAATAGATCAGACAGGAGAGCATTACAGTAGTCAAGCCTGCTTGTAATAAGAGCATGGATGAGTCTCTCTGTGTCAGCCTGAGAGAGAAACGGCCGCACCTTGGCAATGTTCCTCAGATGGTAAAAAGCTATTTTTGTCAAATTCAAAATTTAGTTCAGAATGTAAAATAACACCTAGGTTTTTTTATCTGGTGTTTTATCTTTATTGTCCGTGAATTTAAATGTGCGGCTAGATTCTCAATCTCTGTGCTTTGGCTCCAACAATAAGTATCTCGGTCTTGTCTTGATTCAGCAGGAGGAAGTTGTGAGCCATCCAAGTATTTAAATCACTAATCCAGTCTAATAATTTATCTGTGGATCTAAAATCCTCTGGTGACACAGAAATGTAAAGTTGAGTATCATCTGCGTAACAGTGAAAATCAATGCTGTGCTTTCTGATAAGCTGCCAAAGGGGTAAGACATATAAACAGAACAATTACCGGACCCAAAATCATACCGTTTGGAACGCCTCATGTGATATGTATTTTCTCTCAGTTATGTTCACCAAGGGTGACAAAACACTCTAGACCGGTTAAATAGGTCCTAACCCATTTAGAACTGGACCAGAGAGGCCAGCCCACCTCTCCAGTCTGTCCTGAAGGACATCATGGTCAACAGTGTCAAATGCAGCACTTAAATCTAAGATTACAAGGACAGAGAGCTGTTTGGCATCTGTGTTGGCTCTAGGATCATTTACCACTAACTCAAATCAAATCAAATTTTATTTGTCACATACACATGGTTAGCAGATGTTAATGCGAGTGTAGCGAAATGCTTGTGCTTCTAGTTCCGACCATGCAGTAGTATCTAACAAGTAATCTAACAAATTCACAACAACTACCTTATACACACAAGAGTAAAGGAATGAATACGAGTATGTACATATAAATATATGGATGAGCGATGGCTGACCGGCATAGGCAAGATGCAGTAGATGGTATGGAGTACAGTATATACATATGAGATGAGTAATGTAGGATATGTAAACATTATATAAATGGCATTGTTTAAAGTGGCTAGTGATACATTATTTCATCCAATTATAATTATTAAAGTGGCTAGAGATTTGGGTCGATGGCCGAACGGCATAGGCAAGATACAGTAGATGGTTTAGAGTACAGTGTATACATTTGATATGAGTATGTCGGATACGTAAACATTATATATGTCGGATACGTAAACAATTCCTATGTTTAAAGTGGCTAGAGATTTAAGTCAGTATGTTGGCAGCAGCCACTCAATGTTAGTGATGGCTGTTTAACAGTCTGATGGCCTTGAGGTAGAAGCTCAGGTCTCTCGGTCCCAGCTTTGATGCACCTGTACTGACCTCGCCTTCTGGATGATAGCGGGGTGAACAGGCAGTGGCTCGGGTGGTTGTTGTCCTTGATGATCTTTTTGGCCTTCCTGTGACATCGGGTGGTGTAGGTGTCCTGAAGAGCAGGTAGTTTACCCCCGGTGATGCGTTGTGCAGTCCTCACTACCCTCTGGAGAGCCTTACGGTTGTGGGCGGAGCAGTTGCCGTACCAGGCGGTGATACAGCCCGACAGGATGCTCTCGATTGTGCATCTGTAAATGTTTGTGAGTGATTTTGGTGACAAGCCGAATTTCTTCAGCCTCCTGAGGTTGAAGAGGCGCTGTTGCGCCTTCTGCACCACGCTGTCTGTGTGGGTGGACCAATTCAGTTTGTCCGTGATGTGTACGCCGAGGAACTTAAAACTTTCCACCTTCTCCACTACTGTCCCCTCGATGTGGATAGGGGGGTGCTCCCTCTCCTGTTTCCTGAAGTCCACGATCATCTCCTTTGTTTTGCTGACATTGAGTGAGAGGTTATTTTCCTGACACCACACTCCGAGGCCCTCACCTCCTCTCTGTAGGCCGTCTCGTCGTTGTTGGTAATCAAGCCTACCACTGTAGTGTCATCAGCAAACTTGATGATTGAGTTGGATGCGTGCTTGGCCACGCAGTCATGGGTGAACAGGGAGTACAGGAGAGGGCTGAGAACACACCCTTGTGGGGCCCCAGTGTTGAGGATCAGCGGGGTGGAGATGTTGTTTCCTACCCTCACCACCTGGGACCGGCCCGTCAGGAAGTCCAGGACCCAGTTGCACAGGGCTGGAGTCGAGACCCAGGGTCTCGAGCTTAATGACGAGCTTGGAGGGAACTATGGTGTTAAATGCTGAGCTGTAGTCGATGAACAGCATTCTTACATAAGTATTCCTCTTGTCCAGATGGGTTAGGGCAGTATGCAGTGTGATTGCGATTGCGTCGTCTGTGGACCTATTGGGACGGTAAGCAAATTGGAGTGGGTCCAGGGTGTCTGGCAGGATGGAGGTGATATGATCCTTGACTAATCTCTCAAAGCACTTCATGATGACGGAAGTGAGTGCTACGGGGCGATAGTCATTTAGCTCAGTTACCTTAAGACTGTCTCTGTGTTGGCTCTAGGATCATTTACCACTTTAACTAAGACTGTCTCTGTGTTGGCTCTAGGATCATTTACCACTTTAACTAGACTGTCTCTGTGTTGGCTCTAGGATCATTTACCACTTTAACTAAGGCTGTCTCTGTGTTTGGCTCTAGGATCATTTACCACTTTAACTAAGGCTGTCTCTGTGTTGGCTCTAGGATCATTTACCACTTTAACTAAGGCTGTCTCTGTGTTGGCTCTAGGATCATTTACCACTTTAACTAGACTGTCTCTGTGTTGGCTCTAGGATCATTTACCACTTTAACTAGACTGTCTCTGTGTTGGCTCTAGGATCATTTACCACTTTAACTAAGGCTGTCTCTGTGTTGGCTCTAGGATCATTTACCACTTTAACTAAGGCTGTCTCTGTGTTGGCTCTAGGATCATTTACCACTTTAACTAAGGCTGTCTCTGTGTTGGCTCTAGGATCATTTACCACTTTAACTAGACTGTCTCTGTGTTGGCTCTAGGATCATTTACCACTTTAACTAGACTGTCTCTGTGCTGGCTCTAGGATCATTTACCACTTTAACTAGACTGTCTCTGTGTTGGCTCTAGGATCATTTACCACTTTAACTAAGGCTGTCTCTGTGTTGGCTCTAGGATCATTTACCACTTTAACTAAGGCTGTCTCTGTGTTGGCTCTAGGATCATTTACCACTTTAACTAAGGCTGTCTCTGTGTTGGCTCTAGGATCATTTACCACTTTAACTAAGGCTGTCTCTGTGTTGGCTCTAGGATCATTTACCACTTTAACTAAGGCTGTCTCTGTGTTGGCTCTAGGATCATTTACCACTTTAACTAGACTGTCTCTGTGTTGGCTCTAGGATCATTTACCACTTTAACTAAGGCTGTCTCTGTGTTGGCTCTAGGATCATTTACCACTTTAACTAAGGCTGTCTCTGTGTTGGCTCTAGGATCATTTACCACTTTAACTAGACTGTCTCTGTGTTGGCTCTAGGATCATTTACCACTTTAACTAAGGCTGTCTCTGTGTTGGCTCTAGGATCATTTACCACTTTAACTAAGGCTGTCTCTGTGTTGGCTCTAGGATCATTTACCACTTTAACTAGACTGTCTCTGTGTTGGCTCTAGGATCATTTACCACTTTAACTAAGGCTGTCTCTGTGTTGGCTCTAGGATCATTTACCACTTTAACTAAGACTGTCTCTGTGTTGGCTCTAGGATCATTTACCACTTTAACTAAGGCTGTCTCTGTGTTGGCTCTAGGATCATTTACCACTTTAACTAAGGCTGTCTCTGTGTTGGCTCTAGGATCATTTACCACTTTAACTAAGGCTGTCTCTGTGTTGGCTCTAGGATCATTTACCACTTTAACTAGACTGTCTCTGTGTTGGCTCTAGGGTCATTTACCACTTTAACTAAGGCTGTCTCTGTGTTGGCTCTAGGATCATTTACCACTTTAACTAGACTGTCTCTGTGCTGGCTCTAGGATCATTTACCACTTTAACTAGACTGTCTCTGTGTTGGCTCTAGGATCATTTACCACTTTAACTAGACTGTCTCTGTGTTGGCTCTAGGATCATTTACCACTTTAACTAGACTGTCTCTGTGTTGGCTCTAGGATCATTTACCACTTTAACTAGACTGTCTCTGTGTTGGCTCTAGGATCATTTACCACTTTAACTAAGGCTGTCTCTGTTCTGTGGTGGGCATGAAAAACCAGATTGGAATACAGTTGGCAATTATTCTGCTGTTTGAACACCCATTTCTCCAGAATTCTGCTTAAGAATGGAAGGTTGGAGATTGACTTAAAAATTTAAAGAGCTGAAGAATCTAGATGACTTTTCCTCAGAAGGGGTTTCACCACAGCAGTTTATAGTGCAGCGGGTAAAGTGATAGCTTTGTTCAGATAAGCAATTAAAACCTGTTTTGAAGAAGGTGGTGGAGATAGGATCGAGAAAGGCAGGTAGAAGGCTGTGATATCACTTTCCTGATCATGTCTGTCTCAACCAGGGAAAATGAATCCATAGTGGCTTTGTGTGGTAGACTGGGGCGGCAGGTAGCCTAGTGGTTAGAGCGTTGGACTAGTAACCACTTATCATCAAAGCTTCTCATCAGGTTTTGACTGATACCCAGCCTAATGTTTGTTATCTTATCTCAGAAATATGCAGAAAACTCATCAAAATGTAAATGTGGAGGAAAGTCCACATAGGTTTTGTAAGGTAGGATTTATCAAACCAGAATTATTCTGATTAATAGTGATCAAGATAGAAAAATGACCTCGTCTGCATTTCTAATATTCCTTCTCATATGTGTCAAGTTGCTCACTCAGAATATCATAGTGGACCTGTTACTTTGACTTTCAAAGAGTGTGCAAAGCTGTCATCAAGGCAAAAGGGGAGGCTACTTTGAAGAATCTGAAATCTAAAATGTATTTTGATTCGTTTTCTGGTTACTACATGTTTCCATATGTGTTATTTATAAAGAAAAACTCTAGAATGAGTAGGTGTATTCCAAGCTTTTGACTGGTACTGTGTGTATTTCCACTACCGTTCAAAAGTTTGGGGTCACTTAGAATTGTCCTTGTTTTTGAAAGAACAGCACATTTAAAAATAACCATTAAAATAACATCAAATTGATCAGAAATACAGTGTAGACATTGTTAATGTTGTAAATGACTATTGTAGCTGGAAATGGCTGATTTTTAATGGAATATCTACATAGGCGTACAGATGCCCATTATCAGCAACCATCACTCCTGTGTTCCAATGGCACGTTGTGTTAGCTAATCCAAGTTTATCATTTTAAAAGGCTAATTGATCATTAGAAACCAAATCTCTAACCCCTGGCCACTACTGTCTGATCTGTCATCTCTAACCCCCCTGGCCACTACTGTCTGATCTGTCATCTCTAACCCCCCTGGCCACTACTGTCTGATCTGTCATCTCTAACCCCCCTGGCCACTACTGTCTGATCCGTCATCTCTAACCCCCCTGGCCACTACTGTCTGATCCGTCATCTCTAACCCCCCTGGCCACTACTGTCTGATCCGTCATCTCTAACCCCTGGCCACTACTGTCTGATCTGTCATCTCTAACCCCTGGCCACTACTGTCTGATCCGTCATCTCTAACCCCCTGGCCACTACTGTCTGATCTGTCATCTCTAACCCCCTGGCCACTACTGTCTGATCTGTCATCTCTAACCCCCTGGCTACTACTGTCTGATCTGTCATCTCTAACCCCTGGCCACTACTGTCTGATCCGTCATCTCTAACCCCCTGGCCACTACTGTCTGATCCGTCATCTCTAACCCCTGGCCACTACTGTCTGATCTGTCATCTCTAACCCCCTGGCCACTACTGTCTGATCTGTCATCTCTAACCCCTGGCCACTACTGTCTGATCTGTCATCTCTAACCCCCTGGCCACTACTGTCTGATCTGTCATCTCTAACCCCTGGCCACTACTGTCTGATCCGTCATCTCTAACCCCCCTGGCCACTACTGTCTGATCCGTCATCTCTAACCCCCCTGGCCACTACTGTCTGATCCGTCATCTCTAACCCCCCTGGCCACGGGATCAGTGTTTGTTAAGGTTTAAAGCATTGAACGTTGAGGTTGTGACTGTGATTGAGTGATAGTGTGTGTGATAGTGATTGATAGTGATAGTGTCTACGGCAATAAAAAACAAATTCTATTTGAAATACCTATTCAAATTGGGCTAAAACTAATTGAATGTGTCATTGAACCAATTGCACTTCATGGCAGCGAGGTGTGGGGTCCACTTGCAAAACAAGATTTCACCCAAATGGGACAAACACCCCATTGAAACCCTGCATGCTGAGTTCTGTAAGATTCTCCTACATGTCCAGAGGAAAACTACAAACAATGCATGCAGGGCAGAATTAGGCCAATATCCACTAATAATAAAAACTCAAAAAAGAGCAATTCAGTTTTGGAAACATCTAAAATCATTACCAAGCCCTGCAATGCCAAGAGCTGAGCAAAGAAAAGAGTCCCTTCATCCAGCTGGTCCTGGGGCTGAGTTCACAAACCTGTTCTACTAACACACTGAAGCCTCAGGAATAGAACATCCAATCAATCAGAATAAACCAAACCTTGACAAAGTACAGGCTCAGTGAGCACAGCCTTGCCTTGCTATGTGTGTGTGTGTATTTGCTTTTTGTACTGCGGTGATTGGTCAGTTTTAGGCAATATTATTATGATTATTTGACTGTTTAATACGGAAATAGTGCAGTGATTGTTGAAATCTGCATAATATGCAGGGAATTTTTGATTTTGCTAAAAAAATATTGCGATGGCAGAATCCTGGAAGGACTGGTTAATGATGAACCGCTTGGTCAACGTGTCTGTGATGGTTACCATGGAGACGGCTCCAGTCATGTTGTCAGCCATGCGCTGGTGTTTCACATCATTAACGAGAGAGAGAGAGAGAGAGAGAGAGAGAGAGAGAGAGAGAGAGAGAGAGAGAGAGAGAGAGAGAGAGAGAGAGAGAGAGAGAGAGAGAGAGAGAGAGAGAGAGAGAGAGAGAGAGAGAGAGAGAGAGAGAGAGAGAGAGAGAGAGAGAGAGAGAGAGAGAGAGAGAGAGAGAGAGAGAGAGAGAGAGAGAGAGAGAGAGAGAGAGAGAGAGAGAGAGAGAGAGAGAGAGAGAGAGAGAGAGAGAGAGAGAGAGAGAGAGAGAGAGAGAGAGAGAGAGAGAGAGAGAGAGAGAGAGAGAGAGAGAGAGAACTGTGTTTCCTAGTACATTGTGACAACTCAGACCTAAGATTATCTTTCTTTCCCAGAAATAATTATTCGGACAAAGCGTATGAAACTATATAAGATGAAGAAAAAAATCTAATATTTGTTGGGTGAAAAGCCACATATGTGTCCTCTTGACACAACCCGAGGGAAAGCCAGTGAAAAGTGCAACGTAAAGTCAACAATATTTGCTGTTTGGTTTTGTCTTTCATACCAGGTCATGTGTCTTCTCAGTCAGGTTGAGACTGGGCTGCTACTACTGCTTTAATGTGTTGTTATCCTCATTCATATTGTTGTTGTTAATGCTAATCCCAGTTCCACTACTACTACTGCTTTAATGTGTTGTTATCCTCATTCATATTGTTGTTGTTGTTAATGCTAATCCCAGTTCCACTACTACTACTGCTTTAATGTGTTGTTATTCTCATTCATATTGTTGTTGTTGTTGTTGTTAATGCTAATCCCAGTTCCACTACTACTACTGCTTTAATGTGTTGTTATCCTCATTCATATTGTTGTTGTAGTTGTTGTTAATGCTAATCCCAGTTCCACTACTACTACTGCTTTAATGTGTTGTTATCCTCATTCATATTGTTGTTGTAGTTGTTGTTAATGCTAATCCCAGTTCCACTACTACTACTGCTTTAATGTGTTGTTATCCTCATTCATATTGTTGTTGTAGTTGTTGTTAATGCTAATCCCAGTTCCACTACTACTACTGCTTTAATGTGTTGTTATCCTCATTCATATTGTTGTTGTAGTTGTTGTTAATGCTAATCCCAGTTCCACTACTACTACTGCTTTAATGTGTTGTTATCCTCATTCATATTGTTGTTGTTGTTGTTGTTAATGCTAATCCCAGTTCCACTACTACTACTGCTTTAATGTGTTGTTATCCTCATTCAT
Organism: Brachymystax lenok tsinlingensis; assembly: GCA_030435695.1. Lineage (NCBI taxonomy): Eukaryota > Metazoa > Chordata > Actinopteri > Salmoniformes > Salmonidae > Brachymystax > Brachymystax lenok. Next base: position 3,266,683 of record CM059782.1, read on the forward strand.
ATTGTTGTTGTAGTTGTTGTTAATGCTAATCCCAGTTCCACTACTACTACTGCTTTAATGTGTTGTTATCCTCATTCATATTGTTGTTGTAGTTGTTGTTAATGCTAATCCCAGTTCCACTACTACTACTGCTTTAATGTGTTGTTATCCTCATTCATATTGTTGTTGTAGTTGTTGTTAATGCTAATCCCAGTTCCACTACTACTACTGCTTTAATGTGTTGTTATCCTCATTCATATTGTTGTTGTAGTTGTTGTTAATGCTAATCCCAGTTCCACTACTACTACTGCTTTAATGTGTTGTTATCCTCATTCATATTGTTGTTGTAGTTGTTGTTAATGCTAATCCCAGTTCCACTACTACTACTGCTTTAATGTGTTGTTATCCTCATTCATATTGTTGTTGTAGTTGTTGTTAATGCTAATCCCAGTTCCACTACTACTACTGCTTTAATGTGTTGTTATCCTCATTCATATTGTTGTTGTAGTTGTTGTTAATGCTAATCCCAGTTCCACTACTACTACTGCTTTAATGTGTTGTTATCCTCATTCATATTGTTGTTGTAGTTGTTGTTAATGCTAATCCCAGTTCCACTACTACTACTGCTTTAATGTGTTGTTATCCTCATTCATATTGTTGTTGTAGTTGTTGTTAATGCTAATCCCAGTTCCACTACTACTACTGCTTTAATGTGTTGTTATCCTCATTCATATTGTTGTTGTAGTTGTTGTTAATACTAATCCCAGTTCCACTACTACTACTGCTTTAATGTGTTGTTATCCTCATTCATATTGTTGTTGTAGTTGTTGTTAATGCTAATCCCAGTTCCACTACTACTACTGCTTTAATGTGTTGTTATCCTCATTCATATTGTTGTTGTAGTTGTTGTTAATGCTAATCCCAGTTCCACTACTACTACTGCTTTAATGTGTTGTTATCCTCATTCATATTGTTGTTGTAGTTGTTGTTAATGCTAATCCCAGTTCCACTACTACTACTGCTTTAATGTGTTGTTATCCTCATTCATATTGTTGTTGTTGTAGTTGTTGTTAATGCTAATCCCAGTTCCACTACTACTACTGCTTTAATGTGTTGTTATCCTCATTCATATTGTTGTTGTAGTTGTTGTTAATGCTAATCCCAGTTCCACTACTACTACTGCTTTAATGTGTTGTTATCCTCATTCATATTGTTGTTGTAGTTGTTGTTAATGCTAATCCCAGTTCCACTACTACTACTGCTTTAATGTGTTGTTATCCTCATTCATATTGTTGTTGTAGTTGTTGTTAATGCTAATCCCAGTTCCACTACTACTACTGCTTTAATGTGTTGTTATCCTCATTCATATTGTTGTTGTAGTTGTTGTTAATGCTAATCCCAGTTCCACTACTACTACTGCTTTAATGTGTTGTTATCCTCATTCATATTGTTGTTGTAGTTGTTGTTAATGCTAATCCCAGTTCCACTACTACTACTGCTTTAATGTGTTGTTATCCTCATTCATATTGTTGTTGTAGTTGTTGTTAATGCTAATCCCAGTTCCACTACTACTACTGCTTTAATGTGTTGTTATCCTCATTCATATTGTTGTTGTAGTTGTTGTTAATGCTAATCCCAGTTCCACTACTACTACTGCTTTAATGTGTTGTTATCCTCATTCATATTGTTGTTGTAGTTGTTGTTAATGCTAATCCCAGTTCCACTACTACTACTGCTTTAATGTGTTGTTATCCTCATTCATATTGTTGTTGTTGTTGTTAATGCTAATCCCAGTTCCACTACTACTACTGCTTTAATGTGTTGTTATCCTCATTCATATTGTTGTTGTAGTTGTTGTTAATGCTAATCCCAGTTCCACTACTACTACTGCTTTAATGTGTTGTTATCCTCATTCATATTGTTGTTGTAGTTGTTGTTAATGCTAATCCCAGTTCCACTACTACTACTGCTTTAATGTGTTGTTATCCTCATTCATATTGTTGTTGTAGTTGTTGTTAATGCTAATCCCAGTTCCACTACTACTACTGCTTTAATGTGTTGTTATCCTCATTCATATTGTTGTTGTAGTTGTTGTTAATGCTAATCCCAGTTCCACTACTACTACTGCTTTAATGTGTTGTTATCCTCATTCATATTGTTGTTGTAGTTGTTGTTAATGCTAATCCCAGTTCCACTACTACTACTGCTTTAATGTGTTGTTATCCTCATTCATATTGTTGTTGTAGTTGTTGTTAATGCTAATCCCAGTTCCACTACTACTACTGCTTTAATGTGTTGTTATCCTCATTCATATTGTTGTTGTAGTTGTTGTTAATGCTAATCCCAGTTCCACTACTACTACTGCTTTAATGTGTTGTTATTCTCATTCATATTGTTGTTGTAGTTGTTGTTAATGCTAATCCCAGTTCCACTACTACTACTGCTTTAATGTGTTGTTATCCTCATTCATATTGTTGTTGTAGTTGTTGTTAATGCTAATCCCAGTTCCACTACTACTACTGCTTTAATGTGTTGTTATCCTCATTCATATTGTTGTTGTAGTTGTTGTTAATGCTAATCCCAGTTCCACTACTACTACTGCTTTAATGTGTGTTGTCCTCATTCATGTTGTTGTTCATTGTTGTTGTTATTTATTATTGCTAATCCCAGTTCCACTACTACTACTGCTTTATTATGTGTTGTTATCCTCATTCATGTTGTTATTTGTTGTTGTAGTTGTTGTTAATGCTAATCCCAGTTCCACTACTACTACTGCTTTAATGTGTTGTTATCCTCATTCATATTGTTGTTGTAGTTGTTGTTAATGCTAATCCCAGTTCCACTACTACTACTGCTTTAATGTGTTGTTATCCTCATTCATATTGTTGTTGTAGTTGTTGTTAATGCTAATCCCAGTTCCACTACTACTACTGCTTTAATGTGTTGTTATTCTCATTCATATTGTTGTTGTAGTTGTTGTTAATGCTAATCCCAGTTCCACTACTACTACTGCTTTAATGTGTTGTTATCCTCATTCATATTGTTGTTGTAGTTGTTGTTAATGCTAATCCCAGTTCCACTACTACTACTGCTTTAATGTGTTGTTATCCTCATTCATATTGTTGTTGTAGTTGTTGTTAATGCTAATCCCAGTTCCACTACTACTACTGCTTTAATGTGTTGTTATCCTCATTCATATTGTTGTTGTTGTTGTTGTTAATGCTAATCCCAGTTCCACTACTACTACTGCTTTAATGTGTTGTTATCCTCATTCATATTGTTGTTGTAGTTGTTGTTAATGCTAATCCCAGTTCCACTACTACTACTGCTTTAATGTGTTGTTATCCTCATTCATATTGTTGTTGTAGTTGTTGTTAATGCTAATCCCAGTTCCACTACTACTACTGCTTTAATGTGTTGTTATCCTCATTCATATTGTTGTTGTAGTTGTTGTTAATGCTAATCCCAGTTCCACTACTACTACTGCTTTAATGTGTTGTTATCCTCATTCATATTGTTGTTGTAGTTGTTGTTAATGCTAATCCCAGTTCCACTACTACTACTGCTTTAATGTGTTGTTATCCTCATTCATATTGTTGTTGTAGTTGTTGTTAATGCTAATCCCAGTTCCACTACTACTACTGCTTTAATGTGTTGTTATCCTCATTCATATTGTTGTTGTAGTTGTTGTTAATGCTAATCCCAGTTCCACTACTACTACTGCTTTAATGTGTTGTTATCCTCATTCATATTGTTGTTGTAGTTGTTGTTAATGCTAATCCCAGTTCCACTACTACTACTGCTTTAATGTGTTGTTATTCTCATTCATATTGTTGTTGTAGTTGTTGTTGTTGTTGTAGTTGTTGTAGTTGTTGTTAATGCTTATCCCAGTTCCACTACTACTACTGCTTTAATGTGTTGTTATCCTCATTCGTATTGTTGTTGTAGTTGTTGTTAATGCTAATCCCAGTTCCACTACTACTACTGCTTTAATGTGTTGTTATCCTCATTCATATTGTTGTTGTTGTTGTTGTTAATGCTAATCCCAGTTCCACTACCACTAGTATTATTGCTGTTGGTCCCACCATTGTTGTTACATGTAAACTTTGACAATGTAAGTAATTTAATTTGCCATGTCAATAAAGTATTTTGAATTTAATTTAGTAAAGAGGGGGTGGGGGTAGAGAGAAAGAGGATTGGCCCTGGTCAAAAGTAGTGCACTATATAGGGAATAGGGCTCTGGTCTATAGTAGTGCACTATATAGGGAATAGGGCTCTGGTCTATAGTAGTGCACTATATAGGGAATAGGGCTCTGGTCTATAGTAGTGCACTATATAGGGAATAGGGCTCTGGTCTATAGTAGTACACTATATAGGGAATAGGGCCCTGGTCAAAAGTAGTGCACTATATAGGGAATAGGGCTCTGGTCTATAGTAGTGCACTATATAGGGAATAGGGCTCTGGTCTATAGTAGTGCACTATATAGGGAATAGGGCCCTGGTCAAAAGTAGTGCACTATATAGGGAATAGGGCTCTGGTCTATAGTAGTGCACTATATAGAGGATAGGGCTCTGGTCTATAGTAGTACACTATATAGGGAATAGGGCTCTGGTCTATAGTAGTGCACTATATAGAGGATAGGGCTCTGGTCTATAGTAGTACACTATATAGGAATAGGGCTCTGGTCTATAGTAGTGCACTATATAGGGAATAGGGCTCTGGTCTATAGTAGTGCACTATATAGAGGATAGGGCTCTGGTCTATAGTAGTACACTATATAGGGAATAGGGCTCTGGTCTATAGTAGTGCACTATATAGGGAATAGGGCTCTGGTCTATAGTAGTGCACTATATAGAGGATAGGGCTCTGGTCTATAGTAGTACACTATATAGGGAATAGGGCTCTGGTCTATAGTAGTGCACTATATAGGGAATTGGGCTCTGGTCTATAGTAGTGCACTATATAGAGGATAGGGCTCTGGTCTATAGTAGTGCACTATATAGAGGATAGGATGCCATTTGAGATGCAGAACTGCCTGTGTATCCCATCACACAACTAGATAATAGACTAATTTATTGACATTGTGTATATCAATGTGACTCACTGGTTAGTGTGTGTGTGTGTGTGTGTGCGCCCCCTCCAGGCTGAAATGAGCATTTTCATTGGCTCTCTGGGTCACATCTGTGTGTGAAGACAATCATCCCAGCACACGATATGCTCACTGTTCCACAAACATCACGATATGCTCACTGTTCCACAAACATCACGATATGCTCACTGTTCCACAAACATCACGATCTGCTCACTGTTCCACAAACATCACGATATGCTCACTGTTCCACAAACATCATGATATGCTCACTGTTCCACAAACATCATGGAACGCTGGGTTGGTTGTCCGTCCGTTCTGGAATGTCAGTTACTTGGTCTGAGATTTACATCATGGATACGTCCCAAATGGCACCCATATTCCCTATATAGTGCACTACTTTTGACCAAACCCTGACTGCACAGTGATGACAAAGTGCTATGTAAAACCAAGACCAGAGAGAGAGAGAGAGAGAACTCTCCTCTACCCTGCTCTCAACTCCCCTTCTCTTCTCCCCTTCTTTCCTCTACCCTGCTCTCCTCTCTACTACTCACTTCTACTCTCCTCTCTCATACTCTCCCCTGCTCTCCTCTCTCCTGCTCTCCTCTCCCCTACTCTCCCCTACTCTCCTCTCTCATACTCTCCCCTACTCTCCCCTACTCTCCTCTCCCCTACTCTCCTCTCCCCTGCTCTCCCCTGCTTTACTCTCCTCTCCCCTGCTCTCCTCTACTCTCCTCTCCCCTACTCTCCCCTGCTCTCATCTACTCTCCCCTGCTCTCCCCTGCTTTACTCTCCTCTCCCCTACTCTCCTCTCCCCTGCTCTCCTCTACTCTCCCCTGCTCTCCTTTACTCTCCTCTCCTTTCCCCTGCTCTCCTCTCTTCTACTCTCCTCTCCCCTGCTTTACTCTCCTCTCTCCTGCTCTCCTCTACTCTCCTCTCCTCTCCCCTGCTCTACTCTCCTCTCCCCTACTCTCCCCTGCTCTCCCCTAATCTCCCTTGCTCTCCCCTGCTCTGCTCTACTCTCCTCTCCCCTGCTCTCCCCTGCTCTCCTCTACTCTCCCCTGCTCTCCCCTGCTCTGCTCTACTCTCCTCTCCCCTACTCTCCCCTGCTCTCCCCTGCTCTACTCTCCTCTCTCCTACTCTCCTCTCCCCTGCTCTCCCCTGCTCTCCTCTGCTCTCCTCTACTCTCCCCTGCTCTCCCCTGCTCTCCTTTCCTCTCCTCTCCCCTGCTTTACTCTACTCTCCTCTCCCTTGCTCTCCCCTGCTCTACTCTCCTCTCCCTTACTCTCCTCTACTCTCCCCTGCTCTACTCTCCTCTCCCCTACTCTCCCCTGCTCTCCCCTACTCTCCCCAGCTCTCCCCTGCTCTCACTCTGCTCTCCCCTGCTCTCCTCTACTCTCCCCTGCTCTCCTCTCCCCTACTCTCCCCTCTGCCTCCCTGCTCTCCCTCACTCCCACTCTCCCCCTGCTCTCCCCTACTCTCCTCTCCTGCTCTCCCTCCTCCTCCACCCTGCCTCTCCTCTCCCTACTCTCCCTGCTCTACTCTCCTCTCCCTACTCTCCCCTGCTCTCCCTACTCTCCCAGCCTCCCTGCTCTACTCTCCTCCTCCCTGCTCCCTCCTGCTCTCCCCACTCTCCCCTGCCTCCTCTCTCCTCTCCCCTGCTCTCCCCTGCTCTCCCTCTACTCCCACTCTCCCTGCCTCTCCTACTCTCCTCTCCCCTGCTCTCCTCTCCTCTACCCTGCTCTCCTCTCCCCTACTCTCCCCTGCTCTACTCTCCTCTCCCCTACTCTCCCCTGCTCTCCCCTGCTCTACTCTCCTCTCCCCTACTCTCCTCTCCCCTACTCTCCCCTGCTCTCCCCTGCTCTCCTCTACACTCCTCTCCCCTGCTCTCCCCTACTCTCCCTCTCTCCTCTCCTCCCCTACTCTCCCTGCTCTACTCTCTCCTCTCCCTACTCTCCCCCTGCTCTCCCTGCCTCTCCCCTACACTCCTCTCCCTGCTCTCCCCTACTCTCCCTGCCTCCCCCTGCTCTACTCTCCTCTCCCTACTCTCCCTCTCCCTGCCTCCCTGCTCTCCTCTACTCTCCCCTGCTCTTCTCTACTCTCCCCTGCTCTCCCCTGCTCTCCTTTACTCTCCTCTCCTCTCCCTCTCCTCTCTCTCTCCTCCTGCTCTCCCTGCTCTCCTCCTGCCTCCTCCTCCCTCCTCTCCCCTGCCTCCCTGCTCTCTACCTCCTCTCTCCCTGCTCCTCCCTGACTCTCTCCCTCTCCTCCTCTCTCCTCTCTACTCTCCCTCTCCCTGCTCTCTCCTCTCCTCTCCCCTGCTCTCCCCTGCTCTACTCTCCTCTCCCCTACTCTCCCCTGCTCTCCCCTACTCTCCCCAGCTCTCCCCTGCTCTACTCTCCTCTCCCCTGCTCTCCTCTGCTCTCCTCTACTCTCCCCTGCTCTCCTCTCCCCTACTCTCCCCTGCTCTCCCCTGCCTCTCTACTCTACTCTCCCCTGCTCTCCCCTACTCTCCCTCTCCCCTGCCTCCTCCTCCCCACCCTGCTCTCCTCTCCCTACTCTCCCCTGCCTCTCTCTCCTCTCCCCTACTCTCCCCTGCTCTCCCCTGCTCTCCTCTCACTCCTCTCCCCGCCTCCCCCTCTCTCCCTGCTCTCCCTGCTCTCCACTCTCTCCCCTACTCTCCTCTCCCCTGCTCTCCCCTGCTCTCCTCTACTCTCCCCTGCTCTTCTCTACTCTCCCCTGCTCTCCCCTGCTCTCCTCTACTCTCCTCTCTTCTCCCCTGCTCTCCCCTGCTCTACTCTCCTCTCCCCTGCTCTCCCCTGCTCTCCTCTACTCTCCTCTCCCCTCCTCTCCCCTGCTCTACTCTCCTCTCCCCTGCTCTACTCTCCTCTCCCTACTCCCCTGCTCTCCTCTACTCTCCTCTCCCCTCCTCTCCCCTGCTCTACTCTCCTCTCCCCTACTCTACTCTCCTCTCGCCTGCTCTCCCTGCTCTCCTCTACTCTTCTCTCCCCTACTCTCCTCTGCTCAGTAATGGGGTACTGTCTCCTCTCTGACCACTTTAATCAGCATCCTGGTCCAGATACTGTTTCTAACTACTTTATTCATTATTCTGCATTATCATTCTGTCTGTGTCAACTGGATTAGATTTATGTAAGTGATAATGCACAAGAAGCCTGTGTTTTATGGATAATGGCACATTGAGGGCCGGCAAACCGTGCCAATATATATCCTCCAAACGCCGGCTTCAAGGGCATTATCACTTTTATACAACTGTTACCAACATATTAAAATAATGATTGACACATTTTCACGTCCTTCCACGAGGAAAAAGTCCCTGAGGTTGCTACCCAAGCTGTCGTTTTTTGTTTCCAGCCAAGGTTCACCAGTTTTGATGTCTGTCTGTCTCTTCCTGACTCCCGACATGATTTTTTACCAATGGGACTGGAACAATGTTGTAAAAAAGACTGAGACAAACAGTTCAGCTGTTGGAAACCAACTGCTAGTTTTCAAAGAAAATGGGAGATAATGTCTAGATGCTTTTGTACAGTGGAGATGAAGTGTATAAATTGCCCGGCTGGGCTGATGAGACAGCGGGTTGCGCAATAGGCATTTCGACGTATTAGCTTTCAGCCAGTGGTAACTTGTGAAATAGACACCGGCTGGAACGCGGTTTTAACCAATCGGCGTCCAGGTTTAGACTCACCCATTGTATAATATGCAGCATCCTGGCCTGCACTGCTATCTTGCTGTCTGTCTCAACTAGAGCCCGTAAATATATCCCGAATGGCACCTACTGTATATGGTATCCTGTGTGCCTGTTGAGTCGGTCATTCCACTCCTCGTCACTCCTAGTCATGTTTGACAAGAGTTGAATGTTAGCACAAAGCAGGCTGATATCACCGGGGTAACCAAATGGCACCTTCACCTGTAAAGGTGTCACACTTACCCACCACTTACCAACACAACAGGAGCTCAATGTCATGGTTTTGCAGGGAGACGTACCACACCATTTTGTGCTGATATTTGACTATTATGAGTTGGCTGACATAGCGTTTGAATTACATTTTGCATTTTGTTACAGTATTCCATTGCTGTAGTAGAGAACGTGTTCTCAGTCAACCTGGTGAAATAAGGCTAGACAAATAGAATAGTTTTTTTTATGCATCTAAATCCTCCTTCTCAAAACACCTCTGTCGTCATTTAGAAGTTATATTCTTCAAGAATGTGTACGTACAGTGAGGGAAAAAAGTATTTGATCCCCTGCTGATTTTGCACGTTTGCCCACTGACAAAGAAATGATCAGTCTATCATTTTAATGGTAGGTTTATTTGAACAGTGAGAGACAGAATAACAACAAAAAAATCCAGAAAAACGCATGTGAAAAATGTTAGAAATGGAATTGCATTTTAATGAGGGAAATAAGTATTTGACCCCCTCTCAATCAGAAAGATTTCTGGCTCCCAGGTGTCTTCTATACAGGTAACGAGCTGAGATTAGGAGCACACTCTTAAAGGGAGTGCTCCTAATCTCAGTTTGTTACCTGTATAAATGACACCTGTCCACAGAAGCAATCAATCAATCAGATTCCAAACTCTCCACCATGGCCAAGACCAAAGAGCTCTCCAAGGATGTCAGGGACAAGATTGTAGACCTACACAAGGCTGGAATGGGCTACAAGACCATCGCCAAGCAGCTTGGTGAGAAGGTGACAACAGTTGGTGCGATTATTCGCAAATGGAAGAAACACAAAATAACTGTCAATCTCCCTCTGCCTGGGGCTCCATGCAAGATCTCACCTCGTGGAGTTGCAATGATCATGAGAACGGTGAGGAATCAGCCCAGAACTACACGGGAGGATCTTGTCAATGATCTCAAGGCAACTGCGACCATAGTAACCAAGAAAACAATTGGTAATACACTACGCCGTGAAGGACTGAAATCCTGCAGTGCCCGCAAGGTCCCCCTGCTCAAGAAAGCACATATACATGCCTGTCTGAAGTTTGCCAATGAACATCTGAATGATTCAGAGGACATCTGGGTGAAAGTGTTGTGGTCAGATGAGACCAAAATGGAGCTCTTTGGCATCAACTCAACCCCAAGAACACCATCCCCACCGTCAAACATGGAGGTGGAAACATTACGCTTTGAGGGTGTTTTTCTGCTAAGGGGACAGGACAACTTCACCGCATCAAAGGGACGATGGACGGGGCCATGTGCCGTCAAATTTCGGGTGAGAACCTCCTTCCCTCAGCCAGGGCATTGAAAATGGGTCGTGGATGGGTATTCCAGCATGACAATGACCCAAAACACATGGCCAAGGCAACAAAGGAGTGGCTCAAGAAGAAGCACATTAAGGTCCTGGAGTGGCCTAGCCAGTCTCCAGACCTTAATCCCATAGAAAATCTGTGGAGGGAGCTGAAGGTTCTAGTTGCCAAACGTCAGCCTCGAAACCTTAATGACTTGTTGAAGATCTGCAAAGAGGAGTGGGACAAAATCCCTCCTGAGATGTGTGCTAACCTGGTGGCCAACTGCAAGAAACGTCTGACCTCTGTGATTGCCAACAAGGGTTTTGCCACCAAGTACTAAGTCATGTTTTGCAGAGGGGTCAAATACTTATTTCCCTCATTAAAATGCAAATCAATTTATAAAAATTTTCACATGTGTTTTTCTGGATTCTTTTGTTGTTATTCTGTCTCTCACTGTTCAAATAAACCTACCATTAAAATGATAGACTGATCATTTCTTTGTCAGTGGCCAAACGTACAAAATCAGCAGGGGATCAAATACTTTTTTCCCTCACTGTATCATTAATTTCTATGTCCAAAAATGGGCGTAACAACTGCTGATTGCCCCTTTAAGTTGGTTTTATTTAGCAGAAGTCCATTAGAATATATCCATGTGCTACAGCCATCGTCTCTAGCGTCACTGCCAGCCAGTGATACTAACCCCCGCACTGACGTACATGAATCATTCTGAAATTATTTGGGTGTCTGGTTTCTCTGGACCACTGATAGAGTTAGTCAAGCTTAAGTAATTCTGAATTAACACTGGGCTCTCAGATACCTTCTATAGCCACACAGGTTGGTCTCCAGACTGGTGTTAATTTGTGCAGACGTTTTGTTATGCTAGTGATACTTTAGGCTGTGTGTGTGTGTCTGTGTGTGTGTCTGTGTGTGTCTCTGTGTGTGCATGTGCGTGTGTGTGTGTGTGTCTGTGTCTGTGTGTGTGTGTGTGTGTGTGTGCGTGTTTGTCTGTGTGTGTTCGTGTCAGTGCATGTGTGTGTGTGTCTGTGTGTGTGTGTGCGTGTCAGTGTGTGTGTCTGTGTGTGTGTCTGTGTGTGTGTGTGTGTGTGGAGGAGAGATTTCAACGGTACTAGATCAACCCCGCTGAGAGCCATAGCTTTTAATATTCCTTTTGGGGTCATGGCTGAAGGTAATGTCCTGGTTAGAAACATGTCACATGACAAATTCTCAAGTTCAGTACAGTATGTTGCCAGTGTAAAATTCAGTACAGTATGTTGGCAGTGTAAAGTTCAGTACAGTATGTTGCCAGTGTAAAGTTCGGGACAGTATGTTGCCCAGTGTAAAGTTCTGTACAGTATGTTGCCAGTGTAAAGTTCAGTACAGTATGTTGCCAGTGTAAAGTGCCAGTGTAAGGTTCGGTACAGTATGTTGCCTAGTGTAAAGTTCAGTACCGTATGTTTCCCAGTGTAAAGTTCGGTACAGTATGTTGCCAGTGTAAAGTTCAGTACAGTATGTCGCCCAGTGTAAAGTTCAGTACAGTATGTTGCCCAGTGTAAAGTTCAGTACAGTATGTCGTCCAGTGTAAAGTTCAGTACCGTATGTTGCCAGTGTAAAGTTCAGTACAGTATGTCGCCCAGTGTAAAGTTCAGTACCGTATGTTGCCAGCGTAAAGTTCAGTACAGTATGTTGCCCAGTATAAAGTTAAGTACAGTATGTTGCCAGCGTAAAGTTCAGTACAGTATGTTGCCCAGTATAAAGTTAAGTACAGTATGTTGCCAGTGTTAAGTTCAGTACAGTATGTTGCCAGTGTAAAGTTCAGTACAGTATGTCGCCCAGTGTAAAGTTCAGTACAGTATGTCGCCCAGTGTAAAGTTCAGTACAGTATGTTGCCAGTGTAAAGTTCAGTACAGTATGTTGCGAGAGAGAGCAAGTAAAAATTGATGCAGCGCATTTTCAAAGTTCATTATCAGATTTTACATTACTTTTCATTAAGGGCCATCACTTGACTAATTTCCATAACAACATATTGTATAGAATTTGTGCTAGGGTTAGAATTAGGGATAGGGTTAGAATTAGGGTTAGGGTTAGAATTAGGGTTAGAATTAGGGCTAGGGTTAGAATTAGGGCTAAGGTTAGAATTAGGGCTAGGGTTAGGAGCTAGGGTTTAGAATTAGGGTTAGGGTTAGGATCTAGGGTTTAGAATTAGGGTTAGGGTTAGGAGCTAGGGTTAGTTTTAGAGGTTAAGGTCACAACTCACAACTGGCCCCGGCCACAACTCACAACTGGCCCCGGCCACAACTCACAACTGGCCCCTGCACACAGCCGCACTCCATTTAAGCTTGAGGCATCGATTTTGAAACAGAACGCCTCACTGTCCAAGGACTGGAGCACACATTAGATCATACTGATGAGAAGAGAGGGATGGGCGAAGAGAGAGGGAGGGTAGAGAGAGGGAAGAGAGAGAGAAGGGTGGGTGGCAGAGAGACCAGGGTTAAGTAGGCCATCAGAGTTCTCTTTCTGTAGTTTCTATATTGAGTCCTGAATAGTATCATTGAGCAGGAGTCTGGCGCGCAAGGCTTTCCTGATGAGTCCTGACTAGTACCATTCAGTCTGGCTGGACTGATGCTATGGTACTTCCTGTCGGTCTCCGTTGTCATGTATTAGTGTTAGTATTGGTGACGTCCCATATGAAACCCTATTGACCAGAGACCCATATGAAACCCTATTGACCAGAGACCCATATGACACCCTATTGACCAGAGACCCATATGAAACCCTATTGACCAGAGACCCATATGACACCCTATTGACCAGAGACCCATATGAAACCCTATTGACCAGAGACCCATATGACACCCTATTGACCAGAGACCCATATGAAACCCTATTGACCAGAGACCCATATGAAACCCTATTGACCAGAGACCCATATGAAACCCTATTGACCAGAGACCCATATGACACCCTATTGACCAGAGACCCATATGAAACCCTATTGACCAGAGACCCATATGAAACCCTATTGACCAGAGACCCATATGAAACCCTATTGACCAGAGACCCATATGAAACCCTATTGACCAGAGACCCATATGACACCCTATTGACCAGAGTCCCATATGAAACCCTATTGACCAGAGACCCATATGAAACCCTATTGACCAGAGACCCATATGAAACCCTATTGACCAGAGACCCATATGAAAGACATTTAGCCGTCGATGATGCATCCATTTTGTTTGTTGCCTCCCTTTGTGAGTGCCATTGGTTGTCTGGTCGGAGTGTGTTCGGAGTGTGTTCACGGGCCAAACAAACACACACACAATCACACACACACACACACACACACGGCACCTCTCACAGTGTTGATCTGCCACTCTGTTCTTTATGCTGTGTGTCATAATCAGTAATAATTAGTAAATAGAAAATAAGTGAGATCCTCCAGCAGAGCAGTAAGATATTGCAGCAGAGCAGTGAGATATTGCAGCAGAGCAGTGAGATCCTCCAGCAGAGCAGTGAGATCCTCCAGCAGAGCAGTGAGATCCTCCAGCAGAGCAGTGAGATCCTGCAGCAGAGCAGTGAGATCCTCCAGTAGAGCAGTGAGATCCTCCAGCAGAGCAGTGAGATATTGCAGCAGAGCAGTGAGATCCTCCAGCAGAGCAGTGAGATCCTCCAGCAGAGCAGTGAGATCCTCCAGCAGAGCAGTGAGATCCTCCAGCAGAGCAGTGAGATCCTCCAGCAGAGCAGTGAGATCCTCCAGCAGAGCAGTGAGTTCTTGCAGCAGAGCAGTGAGATCCTCCAGCAGAGCAGTAAGATCCTCCAGCAGAGCAGTGAGATCCTCCAGCAGAGCAGTGAGATATTGCAGCAGAGCAGTGAGATCCTGCAGCAGAGCAGTGAGATCCTGCAGCAGAGCAGTGAGATATAGCAGCAGAGCAGTGAGATCCTCCAGCAGAGCAGTGAGATATTGCAGCAGAGCAGTGAGATCCTCCAGCAGAGCAGTGAGATCCTGCAGCAGAGCAGTGAGATATTGCAGCAGAGCAGTGAGATCCACCAGCAGAGCAGTGAGATATTGCAGCAGAGCAGTGAGATCCTCCAGCAGAGCAGTGAGATATTGCAGCAGAGCTGTGAGATCCTGCAGCAGAGCAGTGAGATCCTGCAGCAGAGCAGTGAGATCCTCCAGCAGAGCAGTGACATCCTCCAGCAGAGCAGTGACATCCTCCAGCAGAGCAGTGACATCCTGCAGCAGAGCAGTGAGATATTGCAGCAGTGCAGTGAGATCCTCCAGCAGAGCAGTGAGATCCTCCAGCAGAGCAGTGAGATCCTCCAGCAGAGCAGTGAGATATTGTAGCAGAGCAGTGAGATCCTCCAGCAGAGCAGTGAGATCCTGCAGCAGAGCAGTGAGATCCTCCAGTAGAGCAATGAGATCCTCCAGCAGAGCAGTGAGATCCTCCAGCAGAGCAGTGAGGTCCTCCAGCAGAGCAGTGAGATCCTCCAGCAGAGCAGTGAGATCCTCCAGCAGAGCAGTGTGATCCTCCAGTAGAGCAGTGAGATCCTCCAGCAGAGCAGTGAGATCCTGCAGCAGAGCAGTGAGATCCTCCAGCAGAGCAGTGAGATCCTCCAGCAGAGCAGTGAGATATTGCAGCAGAGCAGTGAGATATTGCAGCAGAGCAGTGAGATCCTCCAGCAGAGCAGTGAGATCCTGCAGCAGAGCAGTGAGATCCTCCAGCAGAGCAGTGAGATCTTGCAGCAGAGCAGTGAGATCTTGCAGCAGAGCAGTGAGATCCTCCAGCAGAGCAGTGAGATCCTCCAGCAGAGCAGTGAGATCCTCCAGCAGAGCAGTGAGATCCTGCAGCAGAGCAGTGAGATCCTGCAGCAGAGCAGTGAGATATTGCAGCAGAGCAGTGAGATCCTCCAGCAGAGCAGTGAGATATTGCAGCAGAGCAGTGAGATATTGCAGCAGAGCAGTGAGATCCTCCAGCAGAGCAGTGAGATATTGCAGCAGAGCAGTGAGATATTGCAGCAGAGCAGTGAGATCCTCCAGCAGAGCAGTGAGATCCTGCAGCAGAGCAGTGAGATCCTCCAGCAGAGCAGTGAGATCTTGCAGCAGAGCAGTGAGATCCTCCAGCAGAGCAGTGAGATCCTCCAGCAGAGCAGTAAGATCCTCCAGCAGAGCAGTGAGATATTGCAGCAGAGCAGTGAGATCCTGCAGCAGAGCAGTGAGATCCTCCAGCAGAGCAGTGAGATATTGCAGCAGAGCAGTGAGATCCTCCAGCAGAGCAGTGAGATATTGCAGCAGAGCAGTGAGATCCTCCAGCAGAGCAGTGAGATATTGCAGCAGAGCAGTGAGATATTGCAGCAGAGCAGTGAGATCCTCCAGCAGAGTAGTGAGATCCTGCAGCAGAGCAGTGAGATCCTGCAGCAGAGCAGTGAGATCCTCCAGCAGAGCAGTGAGATCTTGCAGCAGAGCAGTGAGATCCTCCAGCAGAGCAGTGAGATCCTCCAGCAGAGCAGTGAGATCCTCCAGCAGAGCAGTGAGATCTTGCAGCAGAGCAGTGAGATCCTCCAGCAGAGCAGTAAGATCCTCCAGCAGAGCAGTGAGATATTGCAGCAGAGCAGTGAGATCCTCCAGCAGAGCAGTGAGATATTGCAGCAGAGCAGTGAGATCCTCCAGCAGAGCAGTGAGATATTGCAGCAGAGCAGTGAGATCCTCCAGCAGAGCAGTGAGATATTGCAGCAGAGCAGTGAGATATTGCAGCAGAGCAGTGAGATCCTCCAGCAGAGCAGTGAGATATTCCAGCAGAGCAGTGAGATATTGCAGCAGAGCAGTGAGATCCTCCAGCAGAGCAGTGAGATCCTCCAGCAGAGCAGTGAGATCCTCCAGCAGAGCAGTGAGATCTTGCAGCAGAGCAGTGAGATCCTCCAGCAGAGCAGTAAGATCCTCCAGCAGAGCAGTGAGGTCCTCCAGCAGAGCAGTGAGATATTGCAGCAGAGCAGTGAGATCCTCCAGCAGAGCAGTGAGATCCTGCAGCAGAGCAGTGAGATATTGCAGCAGAGCAGTGAGATCCTCCAGCAGAGCAGTGAGATATTGCAGCAGAGCAGTGAGATCCTCCAGCAGAGCAGTGAGATATTGCAGCAGAGCTGTGAGATCCTGCAGCAGAGCAGTGAGATCCTGCAGCAGAGCAGTGAGATCCTCCAGCAGAGCAGTGCCATCATCCAGCAGAGCAGTGACATCCTGCAGCAGAGCAGTGACATCCTGCAGCAGAGCAGTGAGATATTGCAGCAGAGCAGTGAGATCCTCCAGCAGAGCAGTGAGATCCTCCAGCAGAGCAGTGAGATCCTCCAGCAGAGCAGTGAGATCCTCCAGCAGAGCAGTGAGATCCTCCAGCAGAGCAGTGAGATCCTCCAGCAGAGCAGTGAGATATTGCAGCAGAGCAGTGAGATCCTGCAGCAGAGCAGTGAGATATTGTAGCAGAGCAGTGAGATATTCCAGCAGAGCAGTGAGATCCTGCAGCAGAGCAATGAGATCCTGCAGCAGAGCAGTGAGATCCTCCAGTAGAGCAGTGAGATCCTCCAGCAGAGCAGTGAGATCCTGCAGCAGAGCAGTGAGATCCTGCAGCAGAGCAGTGAGATCCTGCAGCAGAGCAGTGAGATCCTCCAGCAGAGCAGTGAGATATTGCAGCAGAGCAGTGAGATCCTCCAGCAGAGCAGTAAGATATTGCAGCAGAGCAGTGAGATCCTCCAGCAGAGCAGTGAGATATTGCAGCAGAGCAGTGAGATCCTGCAGCAGAGCAGTGAGATCCTCCAGCAGAGCAGTGAGATCCTCCAGCAGAGCAGTGACATCCTGCAGCAGAGCAGTGAGATATTGCAGCAGAGCAGTGAGATCCTCCAGCAGAGCAGTGAGATCCTCCAGCAGAGCAGTGAGATCCTCCAGCAGAGCAGTGAGATCCTGCAGCAGAGCAGTGAGATATTGCAGCAGAGCAGTGAGATCCTCCAGCAGAGCAGTGAGATCCTGCAGCAGAGCAGTGAGATATTGCAGCAGAGCAGTGAGATCCTCCAGCAGAGCAGTGAGATATTGCAGCAGAGCAGTGAGATCCTCCAGCAGAGCAGTGAGATCCTCCAGCAGAGCAGTGAGATCCTCCAGCAGAGCAGTGAGATCCTCCAGCAGAGCAGTGAGATCCTCCAGCAGAGCAGTGACATCCCGCAGCAGAGCAGTGAGATCCTGCGGACTGGATTAAGGTCTTTGTGGGCCAGCCGACAGGCAAAGCTCCATTTGTGAAAGACGGATTTGAGATGGAAGCACAGGGGGTCAGGGTGGTATGTTATCCCTGATGGTGAGAGAGAGAGAGAGAGAGAGAGAGAGAGAGAGAGAGAGAGAGAGAGAGAGAGAGAGAGAGAGAGAGAGAGAGAGAGAGAGAGAGAGAGAGAGAGAGAGAGAGAGAGAGAGAGAGAGAGAGAGAGAGAGAGAGAGAGAGAGAGAGAGAGAGAGAGAGAGAGAGAGAGAGAGAGAGAGAGAGAGAGAGAGAGAGAGAGAGAGAGAGAGAGAGAGAGAGAGAGAGAGAGTGTGAGTGTGTTGCTGTTCAAGTGCTGTGTGAGTGTGTTGCTGTTCAAGTGCGTTGTGAGTGTGTTGCTGTTCTAATGCGATGTGTGTGTATTTTTCTCCAGGACGGCTCATGCCAGGACGAAGGGAGAGGCAGCAGACCAGGCAGCTCTCTCGGCCAGGCAGGATTGTGACATTGCTAGGGCCGTCTCTAGGGAGCTGTCCCCTAACTTCCACCAACCAGGTAACATTCTAGACCACCTTGTCAGATTCATTATCACGTAACTGCCATGTATCAGTCCATTCACTATGTATAAATCAGTGCCAGGTCAAAGGTTCTGACGACGCCATAAGAGTTTGATGCACAGAACTATACATTTACCTGACTTCAGCAACTCACCAGGTAACCTGTCGGCCCTATAGAAAAACATCTTGAAGCATGTGGGGACAGCAGACTGGGATAGGGAGAGATTGAATATGTCCGTAAACACACCAGCCAGCTGGCTGCGCATGCTCTGAGGGCGTGGCTAGGGATGCCGTCTGGTCCGGCAGCCTTGCGAGGATTAACATTTAAATATTTTACTCACGTCGGTCATGTCGCTACCACAGTCCTTGGTAGCGGGACGCGTTGGTGGCACGGTATTATCCTAAAAGCTGGAAGCAAGACGTCTGTGTCCGTGACGTGGCTGGTTTTCCTTTTGTGGTCTGTGATTGCTTTGAGCCGTTGAGTTGTGATTCCACTTTGTCTCTATACTGACATTTTGCTTGTTTGATTGCCTTGCGGAGGGAAAACTACACTGTTTGTATTCGGCCATATTCCCAGTCATCATTCCATGGTTAAATGCGGCGGTGGTTCGCGCTTTCAGTTTTGCCCGAATGCCGCCATTTATCCACAGTTTCTGGTTAGGGTAGGTTTTACTAGTCACAGTGGGTACAACGATGTCTTGTATGCATCGCAGAAGTTAGAGTAGCAGTGGTCCAATGCTTTTCCAGCACGAGTGCTGCAATCAGCATGCTGATATAATTTAGGTAGCCTTGTTCTCAAATTTGCTTTGTTAAAATCCCCAGCTACAATAAATGCAGCTTCAGGATACGTGGTTTCCAGTTTGCATAAAGTCCAGTGAAGTTCCTTGAGGGCTGTCGTGGTATTGGCTTGAGGGGGAAAATACACGGCTGTGACAATAACTGAAGAGAATTCTCTAGGGAGGTAATACAGTCGGCATTTGATTGTGACGAATTCTAGGTCCGGGGAACAAAAGGACTTGAGTTCCTGTATGTTGTTACAATCACACCATGAGTCGTTAATCAAGAAACATACACCTTCGCCCTTCTTCTTCCCGGAGAGATGTTTATCCCCGTCGGCGCGACGCATAAAGATTCCAGGTGGTTGTACCGACTCCGACAGCATATACCGAGAGAGCCATGTTTCCATGAAACAGAGTATGTTACCATCCCTGATGTCTCTCTGGAAAGCAACCCTAGCCCTGATTTCGTCGACCTCGTTATCTAGAGACTGGACATTAGTGAGTAATATACTCGGGAGCGGTGGGTGGTGTGCGCGCCTTCCGAAGTCTGACCAGAAGACCACTCCGTCTTCCTCTTCTCCTGCAGCGTTGTTTTGGGTCAGCCTCTGGAATCAGTTCAGATGCCCTGGGTGGTTCGGACAAAGGATCCACTTCGGGAAAGTCGTATTCATGGTCGTAGTGCTGGTAAGTTGACGTCACTCTGATATCCAATAGTTCTTAAGATTTTCTGGGCTGACAATGTAAGAAATAAAATAAAAAATACTGCAAAGTTTCCTAAGGACTAGAAGCGAGGCAGCCCTCTCTGTCGGCACCATCTTGCGTATCAAACCTGTCCTTATACAAACAGGCCCCTATACAAAACAGGCCCCTATAAAAACCTCCCAGGATGAATAGATAGTACAGTAGACGTACACAGTAAACTCACTGCAGCCCCAGTTACCAGGTACCAGGTCCAGGGTTAAAGTTAGAGCCTGAGGGTGTGGTTGGTTTAAGCAGAAGTTAGGGTTAGGGTTAGTGAACTATATAGGGAATAGGGTGCCATTCACTACAGAGACGTCTGGCATTCTGGGGGGCTGTAATTTTAGACCAGAGTCTGTGAGGAAGGTTTCTAAGACCACAATAAACCACTGTGTTTCAGCTGACAAAAACAGACTGTTAGGACGTGGTAGGAATGGGTACAGTACAGTATTCTGGAAAGAATGACATCTTTCAGACTCAAGAGAGGAATTGGAAGAGCATGGCTCAGTTGGTAGAGCATGGCTCTTGCAATGCCAGGATAGTGGGTTTGATTCCTGGGACCACCCATACGTACAAATATTATATGCACGCTTGACTGTAAGTTGCTTTGGATAAAAGCGTCTGCTAACATCATTATAACATATATGTTACACACACACAGGCTGTGTCCCAGAGTTCTAGAATGTGTGTCCCAGAGTTCTAGAGTGTGTGTCCCAGAATGTGTTCTAGAGTGTCCCAGAGTTCTAGAGTGTGTGTCCCAGAATGTGTTCCAGAGTTCAAGTGTCCCAGAGTTCTAGAGTGTGTGCCCCAGAGTGTGTCCCAGAGTTCTAGAGTGTCCCAGAGTTCTAGAGTGTCCCAGAGTTCTAGAGTGTCCCAGAGTTCTAGAGTGTGTGTCCCAGAGTGTGTCCCAGAGTTCAAGAGTGTCCCAGAATGTGTTCCAGAGTGTCCCAGAGTTCTAGAGTGTGTGTCCCAGTGTGTGTCCCAGAGTGTGTCCCAGAGTGTGTCCCAGAGTGTGTCCCAGAGTTCAAGAGTGTCCCAGAGTTCTAGAGTGTGTGTCCCAGAGTTCTAGAGTCCCAGAGTTCTAGAGTGTGTGTCCCAGAATGTGTTCCAGAGTTCTAGAGTGTGTGTCCCAGAGTTCTAGTGTCCCAGAGTTCTAGAGTGTGTGTCCCAGAATGTGTTCCAGAGTTCTAAAGTGTGTGTCCCAGAGTTCTAGAGTGTGTGTCCCAGAGTGTGTTCCAGAGTTCTAGAGTGTGTCACAGAGTTCAAGAGT
Organism: Brachymystax lenok tsinlingensis; assembly: GCA_030435695.1. NCBI lineage: Eukaryota > Metazoa > Chordata > Actinopteri > Salmoniformes > Salmonidae > Brachymystax > Brachymystax lenok. The sequence goes on from CM059782.1 coordinate 3,287,562, forward strand.
ATCCCAGAGTTCTAGAATGTGTGTCCCAGAATGTGTCCCAGAGTTCTAGAGTGTGTGTCCCAGAGTTCTAGAGTGTGTGTCCCAGAATGTGTCCCAGAGTTCTAGAGTGTGTGTCCCAGAATGTGTCCCAGAGTTCTAGAGTGTCCCAGAGTTCTAGAGTGTGTGTCCCAGAGTGTGTCCCAGAGTTCTAGAGTGTCCCAGAGTTCTAGAGTGTCCTAGTTTATTAGGATCTCCATTAGCTACTGCACATGCAGCAGCTACTCTTCCTGGGGTCCATATAAAACGTACAAATACATGGCAAACTACGGAACAGTTAAAGACAGGAACAACATAAGATATTTATTTTTATTTCGAATTTAATGTAATAAGAGTTATATATTGGAATGACACCAAGAGACAACAAAAAATACTATGTACACACTATTCATATATGTGACTCGTTTAGGGAAACTATGCATATGTCGCGCATCACTACTTCACAGGAAAGGCATTTGAACGTAAATATATATTTTTTTTATCAAAATGTATTTTTGGGCCGAAATGCTTTCTGGAACATGTGAACTTTCATGTGCCTTATTAACAAACTTGTATGTCATCTGTAAATAAGAATACAATTGTTCAATTAGGAGCCTAGTTGGTTTAGCCCCAGAAGAAGACAGCAACCTTCCCGCTAGCCATGATTGGTTGAGATAATGGATGGGCTGGACATGCCGAGAGATGAGTTTGGATTGGTCTGCCATGTAACATGCTTCTGTCTATACAATGAGTTGCTCAGTGTGTGTTGGTAATCCTTTCTAACATGTCTTTTTTGAAAGATATCACGAAGACCTGCAAAAGTGTTGCTAATGCTCTCCACTTTCTGGAGGACCCAGTTTTGACATCAGTGTAATGCCCGGTGGAAGCAGAGTATGATAGCTAAGAAGATGGAGAAAATTATGCCGTTTGATTGCAAAACATGCGGAGGGAGTCGAAAAGAGAACACACAGAAGACAAAACACCTGTCTTGGGATTACATCTTCAAACTAAGGGCAACCATGGCATCCGTGACAGAGCGGGAGAATCATTCATCCATGTATACGGGTAAGAGTGGCGCAGCAGTCTAAGGCACTGCATCTCGAGTGCAAGTGGCATCACTACAGTCCCTGGTTCGAATCCAGGCTGTATTACATCCGACCGTGATTGGGAGTCCCATAGGGCGGCGCCCAACTGGCCCAGCGTCGTCCGGGTTTGGCCGAGGTTGGCCGTCATTATGAATAAGAATTTGACTTGCCTAGTTAAATAAAGGTTAAATAAAAATATAAAATAAATACATAAAAAGACAGTCTAGCTAGCTACAATTTCAGGTATTATACGTTTCTAATTTTGTAATAAAGTTGTTTTCATTGCAAGTTAAAGCGTACTGTTAGCTAGCTAGCTAATGTTAGCTGTCTGGCTCGCTAGCTGACATTACGTGTATGATCTGTGTAGTAATATTATTCATATCTCAGAGCCATTTGCAATGCTAGTTATAGTCTAATGTTAGCTAGCTATCTAACATTGAACCTAGTTGGCTAGCTTTAGCTACCTGCAGATTCATGCAGGGTAGCAACGTTATGTGTTGGGATTATGGTTCATTGTTTAGCTAGCTAGCTACATGTCTTAACAAAAGACTCCACTGTGCAAGTAACCATTTCACTGTACAGTTCACTGTACATACAGCTGAACTGGAGAAGTGCCAGACAGACAGCTGAACTAAAGAAGTGCCAGACAGACAGCTGAACTGGAGAAGAGTCAGAAAGACAGCTGAACTGAAGAAGAGTCAGAAAGACAGCTGAACTGAAGAAGAGCCAGACAGACAGACAGCTATTAGTTTTATTAGTTGTATTAGTAGTTGTAGCAGTAGTTGTGTTAGTTGTACTAGTAGTTGTAGCAGTAGTTTTTATTAGTTGTTTTAAAAGTTGTAGCAGTAGTTTTATTAGTTGTATTAGTAGTTTTATTAGTTGTAGCAGTAGTTTTATTAGTTGTATTAGTTTTATTCGTTTTATTAGGTGTATTAGTAGTTGTAGCAGTAGTTTTATTAGTTGTATTAGTAGTTTTATTAGTTGTAGCAGTAGTTTTATTAGTTGTATTAGTAGTTGTAGCAGTAGTTTTATTAGGTGTATTGGTAGTTGTAGCAGTAGTTTTATTAGTTGTAATAGTAGTTGTAGCAGTAGTTTTATTAGTTTTATTAGGTGTATTAGTAGTTGTAGCAGTAGTTTTATTAGTTGTAGCAGTAGTTTTATTAGGTGTATTAGTAGTTGTAGCAGTAGTTTTATTAGTTGTAATAGTAGTTGTAGCAGTAGTTGTATTAGTTGTTTTAGTAGTTTTAGCAGTAGTTTTATTAGTTGTTTTAGTAGTTTTATTAGTTGTAGCAGTAGTTTTAGCAGTAGTTGTATTAATTGTATTAGTAGATATAGCAGTAGTTTTATTAGTTGTATTAGTAGTTGTAGCAGTAGTTTTATTAGTTGTATTAGTAGTTTTATTAGTGTTTTAGTAGTTGTAGCAGTAGTGTTATTAGTTGTATTAGTAGTTGTAGCAGTAGTTTTATTAGTTGTATTAGAAGTTGTAGTAGTAGTTTTAATAGTTGTATTAGTAGTTGTAGCATTAGTTGTATTAGTTGTATTAGTAGTTGTAGCAGTCGTTTTATTAGTTGTATTAGTAGTTGTAGCAGTAGTGTTATTAATTGTATTAGTAGTTGTAGCAGTAGTTTTATTAGTTGTATTAGTAGTTGTAGCAGTAGTTTTAATAGTTGTATTAGTAGTTGTAGCAGTAGTTTTACTAGTTGTATTAGTAGATATAGCAGTAGTTGTATTAGTTGTATTAGTAGTTGTAGCAGTAGTTGTATTAGTTGTTTTAGTAGTTTTAGCAGTAGTTTAATTAGTTGTTTTAGTAGTTTTATTAGTTGTAGCAGTTTTGTAGTTTTAACAGTTGTATTAGTTATATTAGTAGTTGAAGTGTTATTAATTGTATTAGTAGTTGTAGCAGTAGTTTTAGTAGTTGTAGCAGTAGTTTTACTAGTTGTTTTAGTAGTTGTAGCAGTAGTTTTATTAGTTGTTTTAGTCGTTTTATTAGTTGTATTAGTAGTTTTATTAGGTGTATTAGTAGTTGTAGCAGTAGTTTTATTAGTTGTAGCAGTAGTTTTATTAGTTGTAGCAGTAGTTTTAGCAGTAGTTGTATTAGTTGTATTAGTAGATATAGCAGTAGTTGTATTAGTTGTATTAGTAGTTGTAGCAGTAGTTGTATTAGTTGTTTTAGTAGTTTTAGCAGTAGTTTAATTAGTTGTTTTAGTAGTTTTATTAGTTGTAGCAGTAGTTTTAGCAGTAGTTGTATTAATTGTATTAGTAGATATAGCAGTAGTTTTATTAGTTGTATTAGTAGTTGTAGCAGTAGTTGCAGTAGTTGTATTAGTAGTTGTAGCAATAGTTTTATTAGTTGTAGCAGTAGTTTATTAGTTGTAGCAGTAGTTTTAGCAGTAGTTGTATTAGTAGATATAGCAGTAGTTGCAGTAGTTGTATTAGTAGTTGTAGCAATAGTTTTATTAGTTGTTTTAGTAGTTTTATTAGTTGTAGCAGTAGTTTTAGCAGTAGTTGTATTAATTGTATTAGTAGATATAGCAGTAGTTTTATTAGTTGTATTAGTAGTTGTAGCAGTAGTTGCATTAGTTGTATTAGTAGTTGTAGCAATAGTTGTATTAGTTGTAGCAGTAGTTGTATTAGTTGTAGCAGTAGTTGTAGCAGTAGTTTTAATAGTTGTATTAGTAGTTGTAGCAGTAGTTTTATTAGTTGTATTAGTAGTTTTATTAGTTTTATTAGTGTATTAGTAGTTGTAGCAGTAGTTTTATTAGTTGTATTAGTAGTTTTATTAGTTTTATTAGTGTATCAGTAGTTGTAGCAGTAGTTTTATTAGTTGTATTAGTAGTTGTAGCAGTAGTTTTATTAGTTGTATTAGTAGTTGTAGCAGTAGTTGTATTCGTGTATTAGTAGTTGTAGCAGTAGTTTTATTAGTTGTAGACTTGTTAGTAGTTTTTATTATTATTATTTCATTGTTATTATTAATAGACAGTAGTTGCCATATTATTATTGTTACTAATATTGTTTTAGTTTTATTATTATTTGGACACTCCTGAAAACGAGATGCTGCCTCTCAAGAGATTTCATCCTGCAAAATTTCAAATAAATACATATTATTTTTTTATTCTGTAGTTGCATCTGCAAATATATAAATGACCCTCTTATCTAGTCTAAGACACACACACACACAAAGACACGCACTTACACACACCACACACACACACACACACACACATACACACAAATACACACAGAGTGCCCCGTGCGTGCATCATGTATTCTGTTGGTTACTATAGTTTTTTCTGACTGACTCCTGTGGTTGACATATTCTGGCATGTGTGATTAAAATCATATATCAAGGCCACTCACACATAAAGAGCTTATTTAACTAATCTGACCTTCCATATCTCTCGCTCTCTCTGTCACGTGTCACTGCATGTGAGCGACCTCCTCCAGCTCCCTCACTTCTCTCTCTTGCTCAGAACAACAGAAGAGAAAGACAATCAGTGTAGTTGCACACAATAATACGATTATTGTGGATAGTCCGATATAATATAGTAGCTTGTTTAAAAAAAAACGATTTCCCTAATAATCCTGTTTCCATGGACGCGTCTCAAATCAGGCTAAATGCTGAAAATCGCCAATCCAAATCAACGTTCTACCACAGCGAACGGGATATTTTTTGGGAAGCATATTTTACTCTGAGTTGGGGACAAAACTACTTCTAAGACACGTACATTTAAAAGAGGGAGGCTCGCTCAGCTGGTACTAGCATGCACAGATCAAATACACCACTGGATTGGCAAATTAAGGTTTTTACTTGTCGTAATCATTGCAAAAAATTGCTCAGAAAACTAGGTGTTTTAATCAACGTATGCTTACTTGGAATTTGACCTTATGCCGATTTTAAATTAAAAATATATATATATTAGTCACGTATACATATTTAGCAGATGTTATTGCGGGTGCAGCGAAATGATAAGATTAGATTAGAGTAAGGTGTTTACATGGCTATTGCCATACTTGGCCTTCTGCCATATTCAGTTTAATATCGATTTATTAGAGTGCATGTCAACGTAGTCATTGACCAAGCCAACAGTAGGTGGAGGGATCCAACCATCTGCATATGAAGCTTGGCATTCATCTGTGCTGCTTTCTAGTGTTAGAGTGTGTGTGTGTGTGTGTGTGTGTGTGTGTGTGTGTGTGTGTGTGTGTGTGTGTGTGTGTGTGTGTGTGTGTGTGTGTGTGTGTGTGTGTGTGTGTGTGTGTGTGTGTGTGTGTGTGTGTGTGTGTGTGTGTGTGTGTGTGTACACTACAAAAGTATGTGGACACCTGGTTGTCGAAAATCAGGCATTAATATGGAGTTGGTCCCCCCTTTGCTGCTATAACAGGCTTTCCACTAGATGTTGGAACATTGCACATTGCTGCGGGGACTTGCTTCCGTTCAGCCACAAAAACGTTAGTAAGGTTGTGCACGGATGTTGGGCGATTAGGCCTGGCTCATAGTCGGCATTCCAATTTATTCCGAAGGTGTTCGATGGGGTTGAGGTCAGAGCTCTGTTCAGGCCAGTCAAGTTCTTCCACACCGATCTCGAAAACGTCTCTTTATGGACCTCGCTTTGTGCACGTGGGCATTGTCATTCTGTAACAGGAAAGGGCCTTCCACAAACTGTTGCCACAAAGTTGGAAGCATACAATCGTCTAGAATGTCATTGTATGCTGTAGCGTTTCCCTTCACTGGAACTAAAGGGCCTAGCCCGAACCATGAAAAACATGTCTTTAATGTCACCAATCTTTAAAGTTGGCACTATGTATTAGAGCAGGTAGCGTTCTCCTGGCATCCGCCAAACCCAGATTAGTCCGTCGGACTGCCAGAGTTTTGCACCACTCCAGCCGATGCCAATCTTAGGCTTGTGTGCGGCTGATCGTCCGTGGAAACCCATTTCATGAATCTCCCGATGAACAGTTCTTGTGCTGACGTTGCTTCCAGAGGCAGTTTGGAACTCGATAGTGAGTGTTGCAACCGAGGACAGACAATTTTTACTGCTTTGATGTTTGTAGAGAACAGCGGGGTGTTGTCCAGGGTCACGCAAAGGTTCATTGCACTCTGGGAGGGCGACATTGTGGAGTTGCCAATGGTGATGGAGAGGTCTTGGAGCGGGCAGGCCTTCCCCAGGAGGAAGAACAGCTCCGTCTTGTTGAGGTTGAGCTTGAGGTGGTGGGCCGACATCCAAGCTGAGATATCTGCCAGGCACGCAGAGACACGTGTCGCCACCTGGCTGTCAGAAGGGGGTAAGGAGAAGAGTAGTTGAGTGTCATCCGCATAGCAATGATGGGAGAGACCATGTGAGGATATGACAGAGCTGAGTGACTTGTTGTATAGAGAGAAGAGGAGAGGGCCTAGAACCGAGCCCTGGGGAACACCAGTAGTGAGACTACGTGGTGCAGACACAGATCCTCTCCACATCACCTGGTAGGAGCGGCCTGCCAGGTAGAATGCAATCCAAGAGTGTTTCAGAGCCTGAGACACCCCAGCCCTGAGAGGGTGGAGAGGAGGATCTGATAGTGCCTGAGACAACCAGCCCTGAGAGGGTGGAGAGGAGGATCTGATAGAGCCTGAGATGCCCGGCCCTGAGAGAAGGATCTGAGAGCCTGAGACACCCAGTCCTGAGAGGCTGGAGAGGAGGATCTGATAGAGCCTGAGACACCCAGCCCTGAGAGGAGGATCTGATAGAGCCTGAGACACCTAGCCCTGAGAGGGTGGAGAGGAGGATCTGATAGAGCCTGAGACACCCAGCCCTGAGAGGGTGGAGAGGAGGATCTGATAGAGCCTGAGACACCCAGCCCTGAGAGGGTGGAGAGGAGGATCTGATAGAGCCTGAGACGCCCAGCCCTGAGAGGGTGGAGAGGAGGATCTGATAGAGCCTGAGACGCCAAGCCCTGAGAGGAGTATCTGATAGAGCCTGAGACGCCCAGCCCTGAGAGGAGGATCTGATAGAGCCTGAGACACCCAGCCATTAGAGGAGGATCTGATAGAGCCTGAGACGCCCAGCCCTGAGAGGGTGGAGAGGAGGATCTGATAGAGCCTGAGACACCCAGCCCTGATGGAGAGGAGGATCTGATAGAGCCTGAGACACCCAGCCCTGAGAGGGTGGAGAGGAGGATCTGATAGAGCCTGAGACACCCAGCCCTGAGAGGAGGATCTGATAGAGCCTGAGACACCCAGCCCTGAGAGGGGGGAGAGGAGGATCTGATAGAGCCTGAGACACCCAGCCCTGAGAGGGGGGAGAGGAGGATCTGATAGAGCCTGAGACACCCAGCCCTGAGAGTGGGGAGAGGAGGATCTGATAGAGCCTGAGACACCCAGCCCTGAGAGGAGGATCTGATAGAGCCTGAGACACCCAGCCCTGAGAGGGGGGAGAGGAGGATCTGATAGAGCCTGAGACACCCAGCCCTGAGAGTGGGGAGAGGAGGATCTGATAGAGCCTGAGACACCCAGCCCTGAGAGGAGGATCTGATAGAGCCTGAGACACCCAGCCCTGAGAGGGTGGAGAGAAGGATCTGATAGAGCCTGAGACACCCAGCCCTGAGAGGGTGGAGAGGAGGATCTGATGGTTCACGGTGTCGAAGGCAGTGGATACATCTAGGAGGATGAGAACAGAGGAGAAGGAGTGCTTTGGCAGTGCGGAGAGCCTCCTTGACACAGAGAAGAGCAGTCTTGGTCGAATGACCCCTTAAAGGCCTGACTGGTTAGAATCAAGAAGATGGTTTTGAGAGAGATAACCGAGAGAGTTGATCAGAGACGGCACGCTCGAAGTGTTTTGGAAAGAAAAGAAAAGAAAGGATACAGATCTGTAGTTTCTTGAGGAGGGGAGCGACTCAGGCTATCTTGAAGTCCGAGGGTACGCAGCCAGCTGTCAGGGATGTCGAGCGGGCAGGTTGTCGGCGGCCAGACCTCAATGCTCGGAAGAGGTCAATGCGTAGTGTAGTTCTGTGTGAGTGGGACCAGTGTGAGTGGGACCAGTGATTGTCAGTGTATGTATGTAAAGCACGGTGAATGTGGTATAAACGTTCCTCTTAATATTAGCTGCCAGTCTGTTGGCAGGAGACCGTAAAACGCCGACTGTGTCATTCCTGCTCTGCTTGATGAGCTTATATTATACTGTGACGCTGATAGATGTCTGTTCCTCCGTCTGAATGTACCGCGCATAGACAAACACACACACAGCACATAGAGACACAGTGATAATAGAAAATAGTATAAATGATGAAAAACCCTTGAATGAGTAGGCGTGTCCAAACTTTTGACTGGTACTGTATATTATTAAATGGTACATTATATTACATTTAGGGCAGCAGGTAGCCTAGCGGTTAAGAGACACAGTTAGGGCAGTAGGTAGCCTAGCGGTTAAGAGACACAGTTAGGGCAGTAGGTAGCCTAGCGGTTAAGAGAGTTGGGCCAGTAAACGAAAGATCTCTGATTCGAATCCCAGAGCAGACTTTGTGAATAATCTGCCGATGTGCCCTTGAGCAAGGTACTTAACTCTAATTGCTTCTGTAAGTCGCTCTGGAGTGTCTGCTAAATTACAAAAAATGTGAGAAAAGAAAATATGTACACAGCCGTCCCTCACACAAACGCACACACACCAGTGCTTCCTGTAACCCTGATTGGTTTTAGGTTCCTCTTGTTAAGGCGCTTCATCCCACATTAAGGTCAGCAGGAGTTAGGGAATAAACCATCAGAACGGTGTGTGTGTGTTGGAGCGTGTGCCTGCTCTTTAGTGCGTGTGTGTGTATGTGTGTGTGTGTGTGTGTGTGTGTCCATTGGCATGGAAACATGCCCCGGGATTAGCATGAAGGGAGCTGGCATCTGTGGCTGAAACAAAAGCTCTATTACTGTACTACTGTGTTATTATACTACTGTGTTATTATACTACTGTATTATTATACTACTGTATTACTACACTACATAATTATTATACAACTGTATTACTATACTACTGTGTTATTATACTACTGTATTATTATACTACATAATTATTATACTACTGTATTACTATACTACTGTATTATTATACTACTGTATTACCTGTACTACTGTATTATTATACTACTGTATTATTATACTAATGTAATATTATACTAATGTAATATTATACTACTGTATTACTATACTACAGAATTATTATACTACTGTGTTACTATACTACTGTGTTATTATACTACTGTATTATTATACTACTGTATTACTATACTACTGTATTATTATACTACTGTATTATTATACTACTGTATTATACTACTATATTACTATACTACTGTATTACTATACTACTGTATTACTATACTACTGTATTACTAGGAGGATGAAGAGTGCAGAGAATGATAAAGAATAGAGGAAGAGAGGTTGGAATAGAAGGATAGAGGATATAGAGAGAAGAGAGAGATTGGTATAGAAGGATAGAGGATATAGAGAGAAGAGACAGGTTGGAATAGAAGGATAGAGGATATAGAGAGAAGAGACAGGTTGGAATAGAAGGATAGAGGATATAGAGAGAAGAGACAGGTTGGAATAGAAGGATAGAGGATATAGAGAGAAGAGAGAGGTTGGAATAGAAGGATAGAGGATATAGAGAGAAGAGACAGGTTGGAATAGAAGAATAGAGGATAGAGAGAGAAGAGACAGGTTGGAATAGAAGGATAGAGGATATAGAGAGAAGAGACAGGTTGGAATAGAAGGATAGAGGATATAGAGAGAAGAGAGAGGTTGGAATAGAAGGATAGAGGATATAGAGAGAAGAGAGATGTTGGAATAGAAGGATAGAGGATATAGAGAGAAGAGACAGGTTGGAATAGAAGGATAGAGAGAAGAGAGATGTTGGAATAGAAGGATAGAGGATATAGAGAGAAGAGACAGGTTGGAATAGAAGGATAGAGGATATAGAGAGAAGAGACAGGTTGGAATAGAAGGATAGAGGATAGAGAGAAGAGAGAGGTTGGAATAGAAGGATAGAGGATATAGAGAGGAGACAGGTTGGAATAGAAGGATAGAGGATATAGAGAGAAGAGACAGGTTGGAATAGAAGGATAGAGGATATAGAGAGAAGAGAGAGGTAGGAATAGAAGGATAGAGGATATAGAGAGAAGAGACAGGTTGGAATAGAAGGATAGAGGATATAGAGAGAAGAGACAGGTTGGAATAGAAGGATAGAGGATATAGAGAGAAGAGACAGGTTGGAATAGAAGGATAGAGGATAGAGGATAGAGAGAGAAGAGACAGGTTGGAATAGAAGGATAGAGGGAGAGGAGAAAGAGTCTGAGGTTTGTCTGTTTGGGAGAATTCTGTCAGTTCGATATACTGTAACTGTACCAGCTAGTGACGAAGTCCCAGCTGTTTGTTCACCTGCAAATCTGAGGCCCACACCCGACTCTAACCTGCACGTAGTCAGATAGAAAAATGCACTGTACAGTCAGAGACGGCTGTCAGGATCGATTGAATGAGCGGACCAAGGTGCAGCGCGAGTTCCGTTCCACATCTTTTAATTAGGTGAAACTGACAAACAACAAAAGCAATAAGCAAAGATCTGCCATCAACTGTGTAGCGCAGCAGCACATACACAATACAAACAATGACCCACAAAGCAAGTGGGGAAATGAACAATATATGGTCCCCAATTAGAGGTAACGACACTCAGCTGCCTCTAATTGGGAACCATCAACAAACCAAACATAGAAAAACAAAACAAAAAACACCCCTGATCACGTCCTGACCAAAACACAAAATGACAAGTCAGCAGGCTATCCCAGCCCAGGACGTGACAACGGCGGAGCGATATGTTGACGGGAGTGCGGGATTTCTTTCTTTTCTCATGTCATTACTGCCCTAGAAGACTGTCATCTCTGTTTCTCTCACGCAGCAGACATTTAGGGACCGGGGGAGAAAATGCAACGCTTAAACAACAACAACAACAACATGCAACGTTTTCAAATGACATCGGTTTGACCGGTTTTAAGGAAATTAAAATCTGTGTTATTGACCCAACATGTTTTCTGATAAGATTTCATTTCGGCTTGGATGCATATTGTATGACGCTGATAATGAGAGCACCTTTATAGACGATCCACAACAAGTATTCATTCTCTCAAAATGCTGAAATAAATAAATCATATTTTCCACTTCTGTTCCCGAGTCAAAATGTACATTTGGTGTTTCATTTTACTGCAAGAAATTCTTAATTCTGCAGGAGTTAATGTTATATTAGGCTACATGTAAGAGTTATAGACCTACAGTTAAATTATATGAGGCTATATAAGAGGTTATAGACCTACAGCTAATATTATATTAGACTATATGAGAGGTTATAGACCTACAGTTAATATTATATTATATTATATGAGAGGGTATAGACCTACAGTTAATATTATATAAGAGGTTATAGACCTACAGCTAATATTATATTAGACTATATGAGAGGTTATAGACCTACAGTTAATATTATATTAGACTATATGAGAGGTTATAGACCTACAGTTAATATTATATTATACTATATGAGAGGTTATAGACCTACAGTTAATATTATATTAGACTATATGAGAGGTTATAGACCTACAGTTAATATTATATTAGACTATATGAGAGGTTATAGACCTACAGTTAATATTATATTAGACTATATGAGAGGTTAAAGACCTACAGTTAATATTATATTAGACTGTGAGAGGTTATAGACCTACAGTTAATATTATATTAGACTATATGAGAGGTTATAGACCTACAGTTAATATTATATTATATGAGAGGTTATAGACCTACAGTTAATATTATATTAGACTATATGAGAGGTTATAGACCTACAGTTAATATTATATTAGACTATATGAGAGGTTATAGACCTACAGTTAATATTATATTATATGAGAGGTTATAGACCTACAGTTAATATTATATTAGACTATATGAGAGGTTATAGACCTACAGTTAATATTATATTATATGAGAGGTTATAGACCTACAGTTAATATTATATTAGACTATATGAGAGGTTATAGACCTACAGTTAATATTATATTAGACTATATGAGAGGTTATAGACCTACAGTTAATATTATATTAGACTATATGAGAGGTTATAGACCTACAGTTAATATTATATTAGACTATATGAGAGGTTAAAGACCTACAGTCATTGTCCAGACTTCAGTTAGGCTGCTGTTCCATTTAACCAATCTGAACAGTAGGCTACAGTTCCCTTGATGTGCCATTTTGAAGTCCCCTGTCTTGTGACTCTCAGTTGTGTAATAGCGCCTCACAATCATCACACAGCCAAGCAACACAATCATCCACTTTCATCACCTTAACCAAATCTTTCCCACACGTTACTGTTCTGGCCCTCCCCCATTTCACAGCTTTTCTCGTATTTAATTCAACTCCAACATTGTCCTTTTTTGACTCGGGGGGGGTTTCGACGTGAATTTGTTTCTGCCTTAAGTTCCAAATAAAACATTTTGCAGATTGTTGTGTATTTGGTGGGTGTACAGTTATGCCCTGAAGCTCAGCCTCACGTACTAACGCCAGATAAAAATAAACACTTGTTCACTTGTTCATGACCAGGTCAAAGTAGTGACTACACACCAGGGGTGGCCCTTTGACTTCATACCAGGTGGTGGCCCTTTGACTACATACCAGGGGTGGCCTATTGACTACATACCAGGGGTGGCCCTTTGACTACATACCAGTGGTGGCCCTTTGACTACATACCAGGGTGGCCCTTTGACTACATACCAGGGTGGCCCTTTGACTACATAACAGTGGTGGCCCTTTGACTACATACCAGGGGTGGCCCTTTGACTACATACCAGGGGTGTCCCTTTGACTACATACCAGTGGTGGCCCTTTGACTGCATACCAGGGGTGGCCCTTTGACTACATACCAGGGTGGCCCTTTGACTACATACCAGGGGTGGCCCTTTGACTACATACCAGGGGTGGCCCTTTGACTACATACCAGGTGGCCTTTGACTACATACCAGGGGTGGCCCTTTGACTACATACCAGGGGTGGCCCTTTGACTACATACCAGGGGTGGCCCTTTGACTACATACCAGGGGTGGCCCTTTGACTACATACCAGGGGTGGCCCTTTGACTACATACCAGGGGTGTCCCTTTGACTACATACCAGTGGTGGCCCTTTGACTGCATACCAGGGGTGGCCCTTTGACTGCATACCAGGGGTGGCCCTTTGACTACATACCAGGGGTGGCCCTTTGACTACATACCAGGGGTGGCCCTTTGACTACATACCAGTGGTGGCCCTTTGACTGCATACCAGTGGTGGCCCTTTGACTACATACCAGTGGTGGCCCTTTGACTACATACCAGGGTGGCCCTTTGACTACATAACAGTGGTGGCCCTTTGACTACATACCAGGGGTGGCCCTTTGACTACATACCAGGGGTGTCCCTTTGACTACATACCAGTGGTGGCCCTTTGACTGCATACCAGGGGTGGCCCTTTGACTACATACCAGGGTGGCCCTTTGACTACATACCAGGGGTGGCCCTTTGACTACATACCAGGGGTGGCCCTTTGACTACATACCAGGGTGGCCCTTTGACTACATACCAGGGGTGGCCCTTTGACTACATACCAGGGGTGGCCCTTTGACTACATACCAGGGGTGGCCCTTTGACTACATACCAGGGGTGTCCCTTTGACTACATACCAGTGGTGGCCCTTTGACTGCATACCAGGGGTGGCCCTTTGACTACATACCAGGGTGGCCCTTTGACTACATACCAGTGGTGGCCCTTTGACTACATACCAATGGTGGCCCTTTGACTACATACCAGTGGTGGCCCTTTGACTACATACCAGTGGTGGCCCTTTGACTACATACCAGTGGTGGCCCTTTGACTACATACCAGGGGTGGCCCTTTGACTACATACCAATGGTGGCCCTTTGACTGCATACCAGGGGTGGCCCTTTGACTACATACCAGTGGTGGCCCTTTGACTACATACCAGGGGTGGCCCTTTGACTACATACCAGTGGTGGCCCTTTGACTACATACCAGTGGTGGCCCTTTGACTGCATACCAGGGGTGGCCCTTTGACTACATACCAGGGGTGGCCCTTTGACTACATACCAGTGGTGGCCCTTTGACTACATACCAGTGGTGGCTCTTTGACTACATACCAGGGGTGGCCCTTTGACTACATACCAGGGGTGGCCCTTTGACTACATACCAGGGGTGGCCCTTTGACTACATACCAGGGGTGGCCCTTTGACTGCATACCAGGGTGGCCCTTTGACTACATACCAGGGGTGGCCCTTTGACTACATACCAGGGGTGGCCCTTTGACTACATACCAGGGGTGGCCCTTTGACTGCATACCAGTGGTGGCCCTTTGACTACATACCAGGGTGGCCCTTTGACTACATACCAGGGGTGGCCCTTTGACTGCATACCAGGGGTGGCCCTTTGACTACATACCAGGGGTGGCCCTTTGACTACATACCAGGGGTGTCCTTTGACTACATACCAGGGTGGCCCTTTGACTGCATACCAGTGGTGGCCCTTTGACTACATACCAGGGGTGGCCCTTTGACTACATACCAGGGGTGGCCCTTTGACTGCATACCAGTGGTGGCCCTTTGACTACATACCAGGGGTGGCCCTTTGACTACATACCAGGGGTGGCCCTTTGACTGCATACCAGTGGTGGCCCTTTGACTACATACCAGGGGTGGCCCTTTGACTACATACCAGGGGTGGCCCTTTGACTACATACCAGGGGTGGCCCTTTGACTACATACCAGTGGTGGCCCTTTGACTGCATACCAGTGGTGGCCCTTTGACTACATACCAGGGGTGGCCCTTTGACTTCATACCAGGGGTGGCCCTTTGACTACATACCAGTGGTGGCCCTTTGACTACATACCAGGGGTGGCCCTTTGACTACATACCAGGGGTGGCCCTTTGACTACATACCAGGGGTGGCCCTTTGACTTCATACCAGGGGTGGCCCTTTGACTACATACCAGTGGTGGCCCTTTGACTACATACCAGGGGTGGCCCTTTGACTACATACCAGGGGTGGCCCTTTGACTACATACCAGGGGTGGCCCTTTGACTACATACCAGGGTGGCCCTTTGACTACATACCAGGGGTGGCCCTTTGACTACATACCAGGGGTGGCCCTTTGACTACATACCAGTGGTGGCCCTTTGACTACATACCAGGGGTGGCCCTTTGACTACATACCAGGGGTGGCCCTTTGACTACATACCAGTGGTGGCTCTTTGACTACATACCAGGGGTGGCCCTTTGACTTCATACCAGGGGTGGCCCTTTGACTACATACCAGGGGTGGCCCTTTGACTACATACCAGGGGTGGCCCTTTGACTGCATACCAGGGGTGGCCCTTTGACTACATACCAGGGGTGGCCCTTTGACTGCATACCAGGGTGGCCTTTGACTACATACCAGGGGTGGCCCTTTGACTACACAACAGGGGTGGCCTTTGACTACATACCAGGGGTGGCCCTTTGACTACATACCAGGGGTGGCCTTTGACTACATACCAGGGGTGGCCCTTTGACTACATACCAGGGGTGGCCCTTTGACTACATACCAGGGGTGGCCCTTTGACTACATACCAGGGGTGGCCCTTTGACTACATACCAGGGTGGCCCTTTGACTACATACCAGGGGTGGCCCTTTGACTACATACCAGGGGTGTCCCTTTGACTACATACCAGTGGTGGCCCTTTGACTGCATACCAGTGGTGGCCCTTTGACTACATATCAGTGGTGGCCCTTTGACTACATACCAGGGTGGCCCTTTGACTACATACCAGTGGTGGCCCTTTGACTACATACCAGTGGTGGCCCTTTGACTACATACCAGGGGTGGCCCTTTGACTACATACCAGGGGTGTCCCTTTGACTACATACCAGTGGTGGCCCTTTGACTGCATACCAGGGGTGGCCCTTTGACTACATACCAGGGTGGCCCTTTGACTACATACCAGTGGTGGCCCTTTGACTACATACCAATGATGGCCCTTTGACTACATACCAGTGGTGGCCCTTTGACTACATACCAGTGGTGGCCCTTTGACTACATACCAGTGGTGGCCCTTTGACTACATACCAGGGGTGGCCCTTTGACTACATACCAATGGTGGCCCTTTGACTGCATACCAGGGATGGCCCTTTGACTACATACCAGTGGTGGCCCTTTGACTACATACCAGGGGTGGCCCTTTGACTACATACCAGTGGTGGCCCTTTGACTACATACCAGGGGTGGCCCTTTGACTACATACCAGTGGTGGCCCTTTGACTACATACCAGGGGTGGCCCTTTGACTACATACCAGGGGTGGCCCTTTGACTACATACCAGTGGTGGCCCTTTGACTACATACCAGTGGTGGCTCTTTGACTACATACCAGGGGTGGCCCTTTGACTACATACCAGGGGTGGCCCTTTGACTACATACCAGGGGTGGCCCTTTGACTACATACCAGGTGGTGGCCCTTTGACTACATACCAGGGGTGGCCCTTTGACTACATACCAGGGGTGGCCCTTTGACTACATACCAGGGGTGGCCCTTTGACTACATACCAGGGGTGGCCCTTTGACTGCATACCAGGGGTGGCCCTTTGACTACATACCAGGGGTGGCCCTTTGACTACATACCAGGGGTGGCCCTTTGACTACATACCAGGGGTGGCCCTTTGACTGCATACCAGTGGTGGCCCTTTGACTACATACCAGGGGTGGCCCTTTGACTACATACCAGGGTGGCCCTTTGACTGCATACCAGTGGTGGCCCTTTGACTACATACCAGGGGTGGCCCTTTGACTACATACCAGGGTGGCCCTTTGACTACATACCAGGGGTGGCCTTTGACTACATACCAGTGGTGGCCCTTTGACTGCATACCAGTGGTGGCCCTTGACTACATACCAGGGGTGGCCTTTGACTTCATACCAGGGGTGGCCCTTGACTACATACCAGTGGTGGCCCTTGACTACATACCAGGGTGGCCCTTTGACTACATACCAGGGGTGGCCTTTGACTACATACCAGGGGTGGCCCTTTGACTACATACCAGGGGTGGCCCTTTGACTTCATACCAGGGGTGGCCCTTTGACTACATACCAGTGGTGGCCCTTTGACTACATACCAGGGGTGGCCCTTTGACTACATACCAGGAGGCCCTTTGACTTCATACCAGGGTGGCCCTTTGACTACATACCAGGGTGGCCCTTTGACTACATACCAGGGTGGCCCTTTGACTACATACCAGTGGTGGCCCTTTGACTACATACCAGGGGTGGCCCTTTGACTACATACCAGGGTGTCCTTTGACTACATACCAGTGGTGGCCCTTTGACTACATACCAGGGTGGCCCTTTGACTACATACCAGGGGTGGCCCTTTGACTACATACCAGGGGTGGCCCTTTGACTTCATACCAGTGGTGGCCCTTTGACTTCATACCAGGGGTGGCCCTTTGACTACATACCAGGGGTGGCCCTTTGACTACATACCAGGGGTGGCCCTTTGACTACATACCAGGGGTGGCCCTTTGACTACATACCAGGGGTGGCCCTTTGACTTCATACCAGGGGTGGTGAAGTTATTGAGGGATGATGAGGTGTTGGCAATGTGAAGATAATAATTCCAGAGTTTGGTACCTCTATATCTGATAGAGAATTGACTATGTGAGGTGTGGCAGTGGGGAGGGTGAAGGTTATCGCAGTGTCTTGTGTTGTATAGATGGATTTCAGAATTAAACTGGAAGAATCCATTGAAGGGTTTAGGTAAACTGTCTGGAAGGTATGAGCATTTGTAGATAAATGGCATAATTGGCGTACATTAATGTCGTAAATAGACAAGATATTGAGTTTCTTAAACCAAGGTGCAGATGAAGAACAAGGTTAAGGGCAGAGAATGGATTAGTCCACTCAGACAGTCCTCCACAATGTATTAGTCCACTCACAGGCCTCCACAATGTATTAGTCCACTCAGACAGGCCTCCATAATGGGTTAGTCCACTCACAGGCCTCCACAATGGATTAGTCCACTCAGACAGGCCTCCACAATGGATTAGTCCACTCAGACAGGCCTCCACAATGGATTAGTCCACTCAGACAGGCCTCCATAATGGATTAGTCCACTCAGGCGTGAATCTAATGTGCCAGAATTAGTTTTTATATATTTGCCACTGCTGGACCAAAACAATCTTGGTCAACCAACAGCTTATGTCTAAACAATCGACCAGTCAACTAAATGGGGTCAGACATAGTGTCAAATAAACCTGTTTCAGTCTTCCAAAGATTTGAGACTGGGACGGAGGTTCACCTTCCAGCAGGAGAATGACCCTAAGCATACTGCTAAAGCAACACTCGAGTGGTTTAACCTCTTGGGGATAATTAAGGAGCAGTGGGGCGCTAGCGCCCCATCCTTGACAACATCTGGAAAAATGTAGAGCGCCAAATTTAAAATGCAAATGTAGTATTATAAAACATTCATAAAAATACAGGTGTTGCACACTGTTCAAAAGCTTAGAATCTTCGCAATCTCACAGTGTTGTCAGATTTCAAAAAGGCTTTACGGCGAAAGCATAACATGTGATTGTCTGAGGACAGCGCCCCGTGTACTTCCTCATTAGCATAATAATAAAACCAGCACGGGTGTCACAAAACACATAAAAAGAGCTAAAATAAATCGCTTACCTTTGAAGATCTTCTGCTGATGGTAATCCGAAGTGTCCAAGAAAGACATGCAATGTTCCTTTTGTTTGAAAAAGTCCCTATTTATATCAATAAATCTCCATTTGGTTGGCACGTTCTGTTCAGAAAATCCACTGTTCACTCGCCCAATACAGAATACACAGAGACTGGTAAAAATGTACCTATAAACTTTGTTCAAACAAATCAAACCATGTTTCTAATCGATCCTTAGGTACACTATTATGTTTATTACCGATTATATTTCACACGGATAATATCTTGAGCGATAGAAAAGTAAAAATCCGAGGCGCACGCTCCCGAGTCCCGCGTGTCACAGACAGAAATTGCTTCCTCACTCCACTGATATAAACTTCCTCGATTCGTCTAGTTTTCACGATAAACGCATCAAACCTTGTCTAAAGACGGTTGACATCTAGTGGAAGCCATAGGTACTGCAACCTGGGAGTTGGATTTCAGCAGATCCCATAGCAAGTCATTGGAAAATTTCTGGGATGGATTTTGCTCGTGTTTTCGCATGCCATATCAGTTATACTCACAGACATTATTTTAACAGTTTTAGAGACTTCAGAGTGTTTTCTATCCAATACTACTAATTATGTGCATATCCTAGTTTCTGGGCCTGAGTACCAGGCATTTTACTTTGGGCACGCCAGACTCTCCAAAACTCCGAACACTGATGCCGCTCCCTAACAGGTTTTAAGGGGAAACATTTAAATGTCTTGCAATGGCCTAGTCAAAGCTCAGACCTCAATCCAATTGAGAATCTGTGGTATGACTTAAAGATTACTGTACACCAGCGGAACCCATCCAACTTGAAGCAGCTGGAGCAGTTTTGCCTTGAAGACTTGGCAAAAATCCCAGTGGCTAGATGTGCCAAGCTTATAGAGACATACCGCAAGTTTTCAGTATGTTTTGTCTTATTTCTTGTTTGTTTCACAATAAAAAATATTTTCCATCTTCAAAGTGGTAGGCATGTTGTGTAAATCAAATGATACAAACCCCCCAAAAAATCTATTTTAATTCCAGGTTGTAAGGCAACAAAATAGGAAAAATGCCAAGGGGGTTGAATACTTTCGAAAGCCACTGTAAACAGATCATCAACCGTTTTGTTGGTAGAATCCATAAAGAGTTGCAGGAAGGTCTAGTTATTGTCCTGCAGATCTATTATATCTTTATAGAAATGTTGGTGTTGACCCAGTAGTTCATGGAGTGTAGTGTTGATCCAGTAGTTCATGGAGTGTAGTGTTGATCCAGTAGTTCATGGAGTATAGTGTTGACCCAGTAGTTCATGGAGTGTAGTGTTGATCCAGTAGTTCATGGAGTGTAGTGTTGATCCAGTAGTTCATGGAGTGTAGTGTTGATCCAGTAGTTCATGGAGTGTAGTGTTGATCCAGTAGTTCATGGAGTGTAGTGTTGACCCAGTAGTTCATGCAGTGTAGTGTTGACCCAGTAGTTCATGCAGTGTAGTGTTGGCCCAGTAGTTCATGCAGTGTAGTGTTGACCCAGTAGTTCATGCAGTGTAGTGTTGGCCCAGTAGTTCATGCAGTGTAGTGTTGACCCAGTAGTTCATGCAGTGTAGTGTTGACCCAGTAGTTCATGCAGTGTAGTGTTGACCCAGTAGTTCATGCAGAGTAGTGTTGGCCCAGTAGTTCATGCAGTGTAGTGTTGACCCAGTAGTTCATGCAGTGTAGTGTTGACCCAGTAGTTCATGCAGTGTAGTGTTGGCCCAGTAGTTCATGCAGTGTAGTGTTGGCCCAGTAGTTCATGCAGTGTAGTGTTGGCCCAGTAGTTCATGCAGTGTAGTGTTGGCCCAGTAGTTCATGCAGTGTAGTGTTGACCCAGTAGTTCATGCAGTGTAGTGTTGACCCAGTAGTTCATGCAGTGTAGTGTTGACCCAGTAGTTCATGCAGTGTAGTGTTGACCCAGTAGTTCATGCAGTGTAGTGCTGGCCCAGTAGTTCATGCAGTGTAGTGTTGACCCATTAGTTCATGCAGTGTAGTGTTGACCCAGTAGTTCATGCAGTGTAGTGTTGGCTCAGTAGTTCATGCAGTGTAGTGTTGATACGTATTCTTCTTCCACATCGAGCTTTGCAGTGTTTGTCTGTTTTGGTATTAGCCATGCTACAAGCTTGTTGTGAGCTAAAATGAGTTCGCAAACACAACCCACACACCGCCTCCTGAAAACAAGCTCTGCCAGGGAAATGACAAACACACACAAGCAACACACACTTGATCACACAAGCAGCAGTACGAGAGAAGGCGGACAACACCATACCAGTGGTGGCCCTTTGACTACATACCAGTGGTGGCTCTTTGACTATGAATCAGGGATCAAATGGATAAGGTAGGCTCCTTCAAGGTATCTAACTAGACATGCTTATATATATATAAGGCTCAAATATTCATGTTTCAGGGGAGATCTTTGCACGGCAAGTTATTTGTCAATTAGACTATTCTTAGAATGTGTAACTTTGTCGCAATTACATGGCTTCCTCCTGTTTAATAGAGAGGAATCTCAGTTTCCCAGAGGTGCAGATTTATTTCAAATCAAATCAAATTTTATTGGTCACAAACACATGGTTAGCAGATGTTATTGCGAGTGTAGCGAAATGCTTGTGCTTCTAGTTCCAACAGTGCAGCAATATCTAACAAGTAATCTAACAATTACACAACAACTACCTAATACACACAAATCTAAAGGGATGGAATAAGAATATGTACATATAAATATGGATGAGTGATGACCGAGCAGCATAGACAAGATGCAGTAGATGGTATAAAATACAGTATATACATATGAGATGAGTAATGCAAGAAATGTAAACATTATTAAAGTGCCATTATTAAAGTGACTAGTGTTCCATTTCTGTATGTAGGCAGCAGCCTCTCTGTGTTAGTGATGGCTGTTTAACAGTCTGATGGCGTTGAGATAGAAGCTGTTTTTCAGTCTCTCGGTCCCAGCTTTGATGCACCTGTACTGACCTCGCCTTCTGGATGGTAGCGGGGTGAACAGGCAGTGGCTTGGGTGGTGTAGGTGTGACATCGGGTGCTGTAGGTGTCCTGGAGGGCAGGTAGTTTTCCCCCGGTGATGCGTTGTACATAACGCACTACCCTCTGGAGAGCCTTACGGTTGTGGGCGGAGCAGTTGCCGTACCAGGCGGTGATACAGCCCGACAGGATGCTCTCGATTGTGCATCTGTAAAAATTAGTGAGGGTTTTAGATGACAAGCCACATTTCTTCAGCCTCCTGAGGTTGAAGAGGCACTGTTGCGCCTTCTTCACCACACTGTCTGTGTGGGTGGACCAATTGAGTTTGTCCGTGATGTGTACGCCGAGGAACTTAAAACTTTCCACCTTCTCCACTACTGTCCCGTCGATGTGGATAGGGGGGTGCTCCCTCTGCTGTTTCCTGAAGTCCACGATAATCTCCTGTTTTGTTGACATTGAGTGAGAGGTTATTTTCCTGACACCACACTCCGAGTGCCCTCACCTCCTCCCTGTAGGCTGTCTCATCATTGTTGGTAATCAATCCCACTACTGTTGTGTTGTCTGCAAACTTGATGATTGAGTTGGAGGCATGCATGGCCACTCAGTCATGGGTGAACAGGGAGTACAGGAGGGGGCTGAGAACGCACCCTTGTGGGGCCCCAGTGTTGAGGATCAGCGAAGTGGAGACGTTGTTTCCTACCCTCACCACCTGGGGGGTGGTCCGTCAGGAAGTCCAGGACCCAGTTGCACAGGGCTGGGTTGAGACCCAGGGACTGAAGCTTAATGATGAGCTTGGAGGGTACTATGGTGTTAAATGCTGAGCTGTAGTCGATGAACAGCATTCTTCCATGGGTATTCCTCTTGTCCAGATGGGATAGGGCAGTGTGCAGTGTGATGGTGATTGCATCGTCTGTGGATCTATTGGGGCGGTATGCAAATCGCAGTGGGTCTAGGGTGACAGGTAAGGTAGAGGTGATGTGATCCTTGACTAGTCTCTCAAAGCACTTCATGATGACGGAAGTGAGTGCTACTGGGCGATAGTCATTTAGCTCAGTTACCTTTGCTTTCTTGGGTACAGGAACAATGGTGGCCCTCTTGAAGCAAGTGGGGACAGCAGACTGGGATAAGGATTGATTAAATATGTTCGTAAACACACCAGCCAGCTGATCTGCGCATGCTCTGAGGACACGGCTAGGGATGCCATCTGGGCCGGCAGCCTTTTAACACATTTAAATGTCTTACTCACGTCGGCCACAGAGAAGGAGAGGGAGGGCCCACAGTCCTTGGTAGCGGGACGTGTCGGGGGCACTGTATTTTCCTCAAAGTGGGAAAATATAGTGTTTAGTTTGTCTGGAAGCAAGACGTCAGTGACGTGGCTGGTTTTCTTTTTGTAGTCTGTGATTGTCTGTAGACCCTGCCAAAAAGATATTGTGTCTGAGCCATTGAATTGCGACTCCACTTTGTCTCTATACTGACATTTCGCTTGTTTGATTGCCTTGCGGATGGAAAACTACACTGTTTGTATTCGGCCATATTCCCAGTCATCTTTCCATGGTTAAATGCGGTGGTTCGTGCTTTCAGTTTTCCGTGAATGCACTTCCTTATAAACTCACTCAAAAGCGACAACAACATGAATGCTTAGTTAGCTAGAGTTAACTTGCCTAATAACTGCTACAAGTTTTGTTTTCAATATAGTTAGTCTGTTGTTTGTCATTATTTTCTACCTGCTGCTGAAATGTTGTGCTCTCTCTCCTTGGGCCAGCTAACACAGCTAACATAGCTAATACAGCTAACATAGCTAACACAGCTAATACAGCTAACATAAACAAGACGGCTAACACAGCTAACACGGCTAACATGGCTAACACGGCTAACACAGCTAACATAGCTAACATAGCTAACACAGCTAACACAGCTAACATAGCTAACATGGCTAACACAGCTAACATAGCTAACACAGCTAACACAGCTAACATTGCTAACATAGCTAACACAGCTAACATAGCTAACACAGCTAACATTGCTAACACAGCTAACATAGCTAACATAGCTAACACAGCTAACATTGCTAACACGGCTAACACGGCTAACACAGCTAACACAGCTAACAAGGGTCACGTACAGATTCACCGACCATGCAAAGGAACTATGGATTTATTTTCCCTGGTTGACACAGACATGCTCAGGAAAGTGATATCACAGCCTTCTACCTGCCTTTCTCGATCCTATCTCCACCACCTTCTTCAAAACAGTTTTTAATTGCATATCTGATGAAGTGCACGCTATTGTTAATCACTCCCTGTTTCAATAGGCACTTTCCCCCACTGCACTATAAACTGCTCTGGAGAAACCCCCTTCTGAATGAAAGACATCTAGATTATTCAGCTCTTAGCATTTTTAAGTCAATCTCCAACCTTCCATTCTTAAGCAGAATTCTGGAGAAATGGGTGTTCAAACAGCAGAATAATTTCCAACTGTATTCCAATCTGGTTTTCGTACCCACCACAGAACAGAGACAGTTATAGTTAAAGTGGTAAATGATCCTAGAGCCAACACAGAGACAGTCTAGTTAAAGTGGTAAATGATCCTAGAGCCAACACAGAGACAGCCTTAGTTAAAGTGGTAAATGATCCTAGAGCCAACACAGAGACAGCCTTAGTTAAAGTGGTAAATGATCCTAGAGCCAACACAGAGACAGCCTTAGTTAAAGTGGTAAATGATCCTAGAGCCAACACAGAGACAGCCTTAGTTAAAGTGGTAAATGATCCTAGAGCCAAACACAGAGACAGCCTTAGTTAAAGTGGTAAATGATCCTAGAGCCAACACAGAGACAGTCTAGTTAAAGTGGTAAATGATCCTAGAGCCAAACACAGAGACAGCCTTAGTTAAAGTGGTAAATGATCCTAGAGCCAAAGCACAGAGAGAGAATATAGCCGCATATTTTAGTTAACGGAAATAAAGATAAAACACCAGGTAAAAAAACTAAGTGTTATTTTAGATTAAACTACATTTCGAATCACACATTAGGAATGTGACCAAAATAGCTTTTTACCATCTGAGGAACATTGCCAAGGTGCGGCCGTTTCTCTCTCAGGCTGACACAGAGAGACTCATTCATGCTCTTATTACATACAGGCTTGACTACTGTAATGCTCTCCTGTCTGGTCTCATTGGTCAACTGCAAAACATCCAGAATGCTGCAGCACAGGTACTGACCAAGACCAGACAGAGATCACACGTTACACCGGCCAAACCCAGGACGACGCTGGGCCAATTATGCGCCGTCCTATGGGACTCCCGATCACGCCGGATGTGATACAGCCCGGGATCAAACCAGGGTCTGTAGTGACGCCTCTAGCGCTGTGACGTAGTGCCTCAGACCGCTACGCCACTCGGGAGCCCACAGCACATTGTGTTCCCGTGTCTGAAATGTGCTGTGGAAATAAAGCTTCATTTTATTTTATTTGATTATATAAATGTTTTTAATTATTTCTAGTTTACCTTTTTTTATTTTATGCACTTTGAGGTCATTCTAATAATAAAAAGCACTTTACACATAATATAATATTATTATTATTAAGTGACTTTGGATAAAATGGCACATTTATTTGATTACCATTAGTCAGGAGGAGGAAGACAATGAGAAGCAGAGGAGAACACAAAGCAGCATTGTTACTCACACTAACACACACACACACACACACACACACACACACACACACACACACACACACACACACACACACACACACAGACACACACACACACACACACACACACACACACACACACACACACAGACACACACACACACACACACACACACACACACACACACACACAGACACACACAGACACACACAGACACACACACACACACAGACACACAGACACACACAGACACAGACCCACACACACAGACACAGACACACACAGACACACACAGACACGCACACACACACACACACACAGACACACACAGACACAGACACACACAGACACAGACACACAGACACAGACACACACAGACACAGACACACACACACACACGCACACACACAGACACACGCACACAGACACACGCACACAGACACAGACACACACAGACACACACACACTAACACACACACACACTAACACACACACACACACACTAACACACACACACACACACTAACACACACACACACACACACACACACACACACGCTATGTATCTGTGTGTTGTTTTCACCAGATGAATGATTGATCAAATCAAATCAAAGATGAATACGTGTTATTTTTACCGGGGGCTCTGTTACTGCACGCCACGACACCCTCTAATAATCCATACACACGTTGGTTACACATTGCATGTAAGAGTGTGCTAATTGAATAAACATGAGTTGTGTCTCTGTCTGTCTCCCTATAGGTCCTGACTATATCAAGCAGGCGTTCAAGGAGCCAATGGAGATCCCCGAGGATCCTCCTGGAGACAAGGAGAAGGACAACCCCACCAGCCCTGGCCAGACCCCCGGGCCCACCCCTCCCCCCTCGCCCCACAGCAAGAAGAGACAGCACAGCAACAGCGTCTCCACCTCCGCCTCCCGCAAGACCAGCAAAGACGAATCGTCACACAGTCGCAAGGCCAGCGAAGAGGAGAAGCCGGGCCTTAAGATTAGCAAGGAGGAGCGGTCGAGCAGAAAGTTGAGTGAAGAGGAGAGGGTGTCCATCGCTGCCGAGCCTCCCAGAGCTGCTGCCCCCTCTTCCCAGATTAGATACGAGGAGGCTCCAGCCAAACCCACCAAGGCCTCGGAGCCCAGCCCCACAAACGCACCACCTCCCCAGGTCAGATACGAGGAGGCTCCAGCTCCAGCCAAACCCCCCAAGGCCCCGGAGCCCGGCCCCACTAACACACCACCTCCCCAGGCTGCTGCTCCACAGACGGTGGTGGGTCCTGGTAATGGAATGGGACAGCTCCACTCCCAGTACCATAGCTACTACGTCAAAGCCCCCTCCAGGGGACCCCTGCCCCCGGAACCTGAGCCTGAGGAGGACGAGGAGCCCAGTCAGCTGACCCTGGCCAGGATGGCCCCGCCAACCCCCAAGCCGATGCCCGCCAGCGAGCCGAGCAAACTCAGGAAGCAGGATTCGCTAAAACCAAAGAGCCTGGCAGAGACCAAGAAGGCCAGTATGGAGATGGCTGACGTGAAGGAGGAAGAGAATGTAAGTAGAGTATAGCGTCTCATAGTGGGAGCGCTGATCGAAGATCAGTTTAGTCTTTTAAATCACAATGAATGAGGTTACATGGGGGGTGGACTGATCCTAGACACTTGATACATACGGCCCCAGCAGAGGAGAGAGAGAAAGGTGGAAAGGCAATGTGAAGTATCGGTTTCTCTTTTTCTCATAGCTACCCCTACCTAATCACCAAGCTACCCCATAGCTACACCTAACTAACCACCACGCTACCCCATAGTTACCCCTACCTAATCACCAAGCTACCCCATAGCTACCCCTACCTAATCACCAAGCTACCCCATAGTTACCCCTACCTAATCACCAAGCTACCCCATAGCTACACCTAACTAATCACCACGCTACCCCATAGCTACCCCTACCTAACCACCACGCTACCCCATAGCTACCCCTACCTAACCACCAAGCTACCCCATTAACAGTTATTTATCCTACATAATCACCAAGCTACCCCATAGTTACCCCTACCTAATCACCAAGCTACCCCATAGCTACCCCTAACTAATCACCAAGCTACCCCATAGTTACCCCTACCTAATCACCAAGCTACCCCATAGCTACCCCTAAATAATCACCAAGCTACCCCATAGCTATCCCTAACTAACCATCACGCTACCCCATAGCTACCCCTACCTAATCACCAAGCTACCCCATTAACAGTTATTTATCCTACATAATCACCAAGCTACCCCATAGCTACCCCTACCTAATCACCAAGCTACCTCATTAACAGTTATTTATCCTACATAATCACCAAGCTGCCTCATAGCTACCCCTACCTAATCACCAAGCTACTCCATTAACAGTTATTTATCCTACATAATCACCAAGCTACCTCATAGCTACCCCTACCTAATCACCATGCTACCCCATACCTACCCCTACCTAATCACCAAGCTACTCCATTAACAGTTATTTATCCTACATAATCACCAAGCTGCCTCATAGCTACCCCTACCTAATCACCAAGCTACCCCATAGCTACCCCTACCTAAACAACAAGCTACCCCATAGCTACCCCTACCTAATCACCATGCTACCCCATAGCTACCCCTACCTAAACACCAAGCGACCCCATAGCTACCCCTGCCTAATCACCAAGCTACCCCATAGCTACCCCTGCCTAATCACCATGCTCCCCCATAGCTACCCCTACCTAATCACCATGCTACCCCATAGCTACCCCTACCTAATCACCAAGCTACCCCATAGCTACCCCTACCTAATCACCAAGCTACCCCATAGCTACCCCTACCTAATCACCATGCTACCCCATAGCTACCCCTACCTAATCACCAAGCTACCCTATAGCTACCCCTACCTAATCACCAAGCTGCCTCATAGCTACCCCTACCTAATCACCAAGCTACCCCATAGCTACCCCTGCCTAATCACCAAGCTACCCCATAGCTACCCCTACCTAATCACCAAGCTACCCCATAGCTACCCCTACCTAATCACCAAGCTACCTCATAGCTACCCCTACCTAATCACCAAGCTACCCCATAGCTACCCCTACCTAATCACCAAGCTACCCCATAGCTACCCCTACCTAATCACCATGCTACCCCATAGCTACCCCTACCTAATCACCAAGCTACCCCATAGCTACCCCTACCTAATCACCAAGCTACCCCATAGCTACCCCTACCTAACCACCATGCTACCCCATAGCTACCCCTACCTAATCACCATGCTACCCCATAGTTACCCCTACCTAATCACCATGCTACCCCATAGTTACCCCTACCTAACACCATGCTACCCCATAGCTACCCCTACCTAACCACCATGCTACCCCATAGCTACCCCTACCTAACCACCAAGCTACCCCATAGCTACCCCTACCTAATCACCATGCTACCCCATAGTTACCCCTACCTAATCACCATGCTACCCCATAGCTACCCCTACCTAACCACCATGCTACCCCATAGCTACCCCTACCTAATCACCATGCTACCCCATAGCTACCCCTACCTAACCACCATGCTACCCCATAGCTACCCCTACCTAATCACCAAGCTACCCCATATTTACCCCAGTGAACAAAATCCTGTCTCCACCACTGACTATGTTGCGATAGTTAGAAATAAGGCTGTGTTGAAATTATTTTCTATTTATATTATTTATTTATTTATTTATTTATCGGAGGCGAACAGTTATTTATCTTATTCCTATTAAGATGTTGTGCATAATTCTGGGATGTGTAAGTCAACTCTCCTTCACGTTGTCTTGCAGGCTCCTAACTCCATCCTGGTTGCCATGGTGATGCTCTTGAATATCGGCCTAGCCATCATATTTGTTCACTTCCTGACGTGATGGTCCTGTTTCTCAGGTAAACCTCCATTGAACGTTGTTGTTTTATCTAAAAAAAATCGAAATGACCACACGACGTGTTTGTTACTTCCCTAAAGAACAGGCCTGATGATAACCTTCTGTGTGTTTGTTATACAATCCAACCAGTTTATAACTAATCAATAATACCTCATCTGAACTGTGTTTGACCCCTCAGCGATGCCATGGCAACCGGTGCAGTTTTCGTTTGCCGGCCTTTAACAATGTAAATGGCGGCAGTCAGACTCGGGGGCGGCCGCAGGAGTTTGGGAAACAGCTGTGTGACATAGGAGAGAAACAGGAGAGAAGCTCTCGCAGCCTGTCCTGGGTCGTCCACAGGCCTGCCTGATCATAATACTCTCATCTGGAGCCCGTGAAAGAACAACCTCACATGTCTGAGGGAGATATTAAAAACACTACAACAGTAAACGTAAACACACACACACAGGACAAAATGAAGTAATTGAAGTACTGCTTGTGCATGGCCACTCCTTCTGTCTGTTCTTCTGTCTGTCCTTCTGTCTGTCCTGTTTCTGTCTGTCCTTCTGTCTGTCCTTCTGTCTGTCCTTCTGTCTGGTCTTCTGTCCAGTCCTTCTATCCTGTTTCTGTCTGTCCTTCTGTCTGTTCTTCTGTCCAGTCCTGTCCTGTCCTTCTGTCCTGTTTCTGTCTGTCCTTCTGTCTGTCCTTCTGTCTGTTCTTCTGTCCTGTCCTTCTGTCCTGTTTCTGTCTGTCCTTCTGTCTGTCCTTCTGTCTGTTCCTTTGTCCTGTCCTTCTGTCCTGTTTCTGTCTGTCCTTCTGTCTGTCCTTCTATCCAGTCCTTCTATCCAGTCCTTCTATCCAGTCCTTCTGTCCTGTCCTTCTGTTCTGTCCTTCTGTCTGTCCTGGCAGGGACACAGAGGGACTGACTGACTTTAACTGGGCCAGTGTGGAGATGCACTTTTAGATGACAGGAGCTAACAGCTGCCTTACTGTTTCACCCTCTGACGTTTTGATAGGGAGATGTGAGCACAGCGAGGCCAGAGGACTGTTGCAGAGAGGCGTGCGTTCCAACGTTCCCACATTCTGAGTTCTGAGGTTCTAGTGTTCTGAGGTTCTAGTGTTCTAAGGTTCTAGTGTTCTGGGGTTCTAGTGTTCTGAGGTTCTATTGTTCTAAGGTTCTATTGCTCTAAGGTTCTAGTGTTCTAAGGTTCTAGTGTTCTAAGGTTCTAGTGTTATAAGGTTGTAGTGCTCTAATGTTCTAGTGTTCTAAGTTTCTAGTGCTCTAAGGTTCTACTGCTCTGAGGTTCTACTGCTCTGAGGTTCTAGTGTTCTAAGGTTCTAGTGTTCTGAGGTTCTAGTATTCTAAGGTTCTAGTGTTCTAAGGTTCTAGTGCTCTAAGGTTCTACTGCTTTGAGGTTCTAGTGTTCTAAAGTTCTGGTGTTCTGAGGTTGTAGTGTTCTGAGGTTGTAGTGTTCTATGGTTCTAGTGCTCTAAGGTTCTAGTGCTCTAAGGTTCTAGTGTTCTAAGGTCATAGGGCTATAAGGTTATCATTCTCTACATTCTAGTGTTCTGAGGTTCTAAGGTTCTAGTGTTCTAAGGTTCTAAGGTTCTAGTGTTCTGAGGTTCTAAGATTCTAGTGTTCTAAGGTTTTCGTGTTCTGAGGTTCTAAGGTTCTAGTGTTCTGAGGTTCTAAGGTTCTAGTGTTCTAAGGTTTTAGTGTTCTGAGGTTATAAGGTTCTAGTGTTCAGAGGTTATAACCACCCCTTGCTGCAGGAAAGCGGATGTACTGAACATTAGCCGTCAGTCTTACTCTGTTAACCAATTACCATCAGTCTCATGCCTCTAGCTCCTCCCACCTTTACCCAGGAGGCAAAGCTTTGACACACTCCCAGTGCATGGTAATGTTGTGCTAACGTGCGCGTTTGTTTTGACGGGGTCAGAGGTGGAACTGCAATAGAGCTGTCAAATCCACAAGTGGCTCCCGACATTATACCTGAAGCGGACGTTGCCATTGGCTGCACATAGTCGCATTAACAGAAATCCCATGCAGCCTTGTCTATAAATTCAAACACTGGAATATGAGATGTAATCTTTTCAATTTGAGCGTAATTATTTCCTTATATAGCCACACTTTCTCTTTCTGAACTTCTAACGCCAGTGGAAACGGGTGTCGCTTCATGACCATGATCATGAGCAGCTGTTCACGGATTTGACCGCTCCAACACAGTTCCACCCCCTGGCACAGCCAAAACATCAGCTATGCGGGTGTCGGCTATCGCCGGGCAAAACACTTGATCTGATTGAGTCGAGGCCTTCGTTTGAGTTATTTCTGTTGGTTACCTGATGTCGTAGACGTGTAGTTTAAAAAAAAAAGGTAATCTAATACTGATCGTCTTTGACAAGACTCTTTTTATTTTGGCATCATGAATAAACATCGATTTTATTCCTTCATGATGAGAAAATGATATCCTAATTTTATTAAATGTGCAATATGATTTATTTTTTTAAAGACGGATTATATATTTTGCCAACAAAGGGTCTAGTCTAGTCTATTGAGCATTTTGAACTGTTAAAATGAATCTGATTCTGTTATTTTATCATACAACAGGAAATATAAGCATAATCTGAATAGATGGGGGCAGGAAGATTAACAGTAGGATTTGAGGAAGGAAGCCACGCTGTAGCAAGCCTTTAGCGCTCTGTGACTGGAGGATGAAAAGGTCTTATAAATTATGTCATTTAGTGAATCCAAAATATGAACTATTATTGCTATTATTATTAGACAACTGAGTATGGGATTTACTTTGATTCATCTTCTCTGCTTTCAATGTTAAATCCACTTAGCTGTAGAGAGGAAGTGAAGCAGTTGGCTGAGTTTAGTGAAATAAAAAGAAAACTGTTGTTATTGTGATAAGGGGCTCAAGTCCTCTTGCATGTCAGTGAGACTGATGAGAGTGATTCCCAGCACTAGAATTGATTCTAGAATTGATTCTGTTGATTCTTATAACTAGAATTGATTCTATTGATTCTCAGCACTAGAATTGATTCTAGAATTGATTATATTGATTCTCAGAACTAGAATTGATTCTAGAATTGATTCTGTTGATTCTTATAACCAGAATTGATTCTATTGATTCTCAGCACTAAAATTGATTCTAGAATTGATTATGTGGATTCTCAGAACTAGAATTGATTCTAGAATTTGATTCTATTGATTCAAAGAACAAAGTTGGTTTAGCATGTATTCAGGATGAATTCAGGGGATAATATGGGTACCTATGGTTATGTGGTTAGGAGTGATGCCTTTAAAAACTCTTGAACAGTTCTACTGTTTGTTTACCTCAGAAGAAGAAGGGGGCTCAGTTAGGAGATGAAGGATGTGTCTTAATTGTGTTGTGTACGGAGTGACCAGACTGTTGCAATGAAAAATATTTATAAAACATGCCACTACACTGTAACTGTTACTTGCAGGAACAGCATGATTATATTTTAATAAAATACAATAAAAAACAAACAAACAAATGGAGTATGTATATGAATAACATTTGCTGTTATCCATTTCAAAGAGGTTTTATTCATTTGTTCATTAGACATGTTTGTGGTTTGAATATTTGTGGAAAAAAAGGGTCTGAAAAGTGGCAAGATTGTGTTTATTTATTTTTTTGCAATTTCATTTTTAGGATCCTACTAGTTTGCATGGTCTATTGATGAAACACTTGATACAAGAGCCAGTATGAAGTGCAGTACTCCAAGCATCTTCTGACATTGACTGGTCTGTGGATTCTGATTGGTCCTACAGTGTTCCATGTCAAGTACAATCCACCACAATGGAAGACATTTAAAGCAAAGGATGATACATTTTCCAAACCGTAAAACAACTTTACATTGTGTTGAATCTGTCTCATTCATGTCTGAACCACACCGATGTACTGCAGTTTGCTATACACCTACCTGACAATAGCAGACCTTCTCATTGGAGATCCATTCATGTCCATGGTCTCTTTCTGTACACCTACCTGACAATAGCAGACCTTCTCATTGGAGATCCATTCATGTCCATGGTCTCTTTCTGTACACCTACCTGACAATAGCAGACCTTCTCATTGGAGATCCATGTTCTCCTTCCCCCTGTATTTCACAGAGCAGGGTGAGAGTGGTAATCTACCAGTTAAAACAGGCAGTACTTGGAATAATTTTTTTTTTAAAGCAACATTGCATATTGGAAACCTTTATATATAGAATATATATATACTATTTGTAAAGATTTCTACAGAGTATAATCCAGAAACTGGTATAAACTGGTATTTTTCTAACGATTTGCACACCTGTATTTTGACAATGGATATATAACGTGTTTCTAATGGGTAATGTAATACGCGCACGGTAACATTTGACAGGATGCTGTAGGAATTGGTGTATTATTTGGGGGGATGGCGCGAGATGCAGATTATACTTGTTTTGACTGTTTTACCAAATGATTGAGGAACCGTGTGAGACTTCTCAATGTATGGTGTCACCCCACTGATTTGAGCAGTCTTCTTGAGATGTATTTCTGTGTATAACAATAAAGAAGTCATGCCTTGTACACTGTCCATCTCTATTTGATTGTGTCTTTGTTGCTTCAAAACTCCTGTACACTGGAATGTGTCTTGGATTAGACATCGGAGGCATTAGAATTTGTCTTGGATTAGACATCGGAGGCAGTAGAATGTGTCTTGGATTAGACATCGGAGGCATTAGAATGTG
The DNA here is from genome assembly GCA_030435695.1 of Brachymystax lenok tsinlingensis. NCBI lineage: Eukaryota > Metazoa > Chordata > Actinopteri > Salmoniformes > Salmonidae > Brachymystax > Brachymystax lenok. The sequence goes on from CM059782.1 coordinate 3,321,716, forward strand.
TCTTGGATTAGACATAGGAGGCATTAGAATGTGTCTTGGATTAGACATCGGAGGCATTAGAATGTGCCTTGGATTAGACATCGGAGGCACTAGAAAGTGTCTTGGATTAGACATCGGAGGCATTAGAATGTGCCTTGGATTAGACATAGGAGGCATTAGAATGTGTCTTGGATTAGACATCGGAGGCACTAGAATGTGTCTTGGATTAGACAGCGGAGGCACTAGGATGTGTCTTGGATTAGACATCGGAGGCATTAGAATGTGCCTTGGATTAGACATCGGAGGCATTAGAATGTGTAGCCAGTAGCCGGTTGTTTAACCTCTCTCGTCCCGAGCAAGAGGCTTTGGAGAGGTACATCCAGGATTCTCTGGCCGCAGGACTTATCAAGCCATCTTCCTCCACAGTGGGTGCTGGGTTTTTCTTTGTGGAGAAGAAGGATGGGTCACTGAGGCCATGCATAGACTTCCGTGGGCTGAATAATATCACTGTTAGGAACAAGTGTCCCTTGCCACTCATCAGTGCTGCTTTTGCCCCCCTCCATGGTGCCACGGGGTTCACCAAACTCGACCTCCGGAATGCCTACCACCTTGTCCGCATAAGAGACGGGGACGAGTGGAAGACTGCGTTCAACACACCACTTGGTCACTTTGAGTATTTGGTCATGCCTTTTGGTCTTACTAACGCCCCAGCTGTTTTCCAGAACCTAGTCAAGGCTGTGCTGAGGGATGTGATTGGACGCTTAATTTTATATCTATGTAGATGACACCCTGATTTTTCCCAAGGACCCTGAGGCTCACCAGCAACACATGTTCGCCAAGTTCTTCAACGGCTGTTGGAGAATAAGCTTTTTGTTAAAGCTGAAAAATGTGAGTTCCATGCTGCCACAGTGTCTTCCCTGGGTTATATTATTGCACAGGGACAGTTACGTATGGATGCTGCCAAGGTCATGGCAGTCACAGAGTGGCCTACGCCCTCCAACCTGAAGCAGCTACAGCGTTCCACTGGAGTCCTGAGGCAGAGGCAGCATTCTTCGAACTCAAGCGTCGCTTCACCTCCGGTCCTTACTCAGCCCGACCCAGAACTACAGTTCATCGTGGAGGTGGACGCCTCTGACACCGGGGTAGGTACTGTTCTGTCTCAACGTTCCCCCTCTGATCAGAAGGTCCACCCATGTGCATTCTTTTCCCATAAGCTCTCACCTGCAAAGAATAATTTTTACATCGGAAACCGGGAACTCCTGGCAGTTAAGCTGGCTCTGGAGGAATGGCGTCACTGGCTGGAGGGCTCTGTAACAACCCCCTTCATCGTGTGGACTGACCTTAAAAAACCTGTCCTACAATCCAGACTGCCAAACGTCTGAACTCCCGGCAAGCCAGGTGGGCCTTGTTCTTCGGTAGATTCAATTTCACACTCACTTGTCGCCCTGGTTCAAAGAATACCAAGACTGATGCCCTCTCTTGCCAGTTCACCACCGACAACACGGGTACCGAGCCAGAAGCCATCGTGCCATTCCCCCATCTAACTGTAACTCTGTCATCCTCACCATTATTGACAGGTTTTCCAAAATGGCTCACTTCTTTCCCCTCTCCAAGCTCTCGTCCTCCAGGGAGACTGCGGACCTGTTAGTATCCCATGTGTTTCGTCTGCATGGCATTCCCACTGACATCGTTTCCGACAGTTTACCTCCCAGGTATGGAGATCCTTTTGTTCAGCTCTTGGTATCAATGTCAGTCTTCTGGATATCACACCCAGACCAACGGCCAGACCGAATGGGCCAACCAAGAGATGGAGACTACTCTACGCTGCGTGACTTCTGCTAACCCTTCCTCCTGGAGCGCTCAGCTACCCTGGGTTGAATATGCCCACAACACCCTCACCAACGCCTCGTCAGGTATGTCACCCTTTGAGTGTGATCAGGGTTACCAACCCCCCTTGATCCCCGCCCAAGAGGTTGAGGTTATGGTTCCCTCTGTCCAGGACCATCTGCTTCGTTGTCACCGTACCTGAAGGAAGGCCCGGACTGCCCTTCTTCATGTCTCCGACAGGACCCAGTCCCAAGCCAACCGTCGATCGGGGCTCAGCTCCAGTCTACACCCTGGGTAAAAAGGTATGGCTCTCGTCGAAAGACCTGCCATTGAAGGTGGCATTGAAGAAACTTACCCCCCCGTTCATTGGTCCCTTTGAGATTGATCATGTCATTAACCCCTCTGCTGTGCCCCTGAAAACTCCCAGACTAAGATTCACCCAACCTTCCATGTGTCCCTGGTTAAACCTGTCTGCTCCAGTCCCCTGTCTCCTCCTGCTGCAGCACCACCCCCTCGGCTCATCGATGACCATCCTGCCTATACCATCCGGCAGCTTTTGGACATGCGCCGTCGGGGTCGCGGCTGGCAGTACCTGGTGGACTGGGAGGGATACGGGCCTGAGGAGCGCTGCTGGGTGCCCCGCCGTCACATTTTGGACCCCTCCCTCTTACGGGATTTCCATACCTCACACCCAGATAAGCCTGGAGGGGAGGGGGTACTGTCACATTTGCTCCTGCCACGCCCTCTAGTGCTCATCCTGTGTCTCCTTGACCTGCCGCCAGTCCCCCAGTGCTCTCTCCCTCTCCCTCTCCCTCTCTCTGTGTGTGTGATTGTGTGGGCGGAGACAGGTGTGCTGGAGTCAGAGCAGATCCCCACCAGCTGCAACTTGTTACATAATCAAGACCTCTACAAATACTCAGTCCTGCCACTTCCACACTGCCAGGTCGTAATCTCTGCTCAGTCTGTCTATGTTTCCAACCGTTTGTTACTCTTCAGGTCCTGTTATCCTGTTGTGCCAGTTTTCCTTGCCTGACGCTGTTTTCCTCTCCGCTACAATTCTGCCCGCTCTGACTCTGGTCCCTTTCTCCAGTCCCATGTCTCGTCATCCTGATACTCTGTCCTGGATTCCCCACTCTACTGCTCCCTTGGATTCCCCTCCAGGCTCAACCCCTCTCGCTCCAGCCTCAGCCTCCGCACCTGGTTTCCTGCAACCCACCCGAGCTTCCCCTGGCCTGCACTCCATCTCCCCCCTGTGTTTCAATAAATACCTTGGTTACTTCATCCCAGTCTCCTCGTCTGAGTCTGCTCTTGGGTTTCCCTGTAACACTCCGAGTAACAATTATCTGATTAACTGTTTTGTACAGATAATTATCAGACTCAAGTTACAAATGCTGCCAAACACTCCAATACATTTAGTTTATATTTTTTCACCAAAGTAGTGTCTGGGCCTTTACTAGTCCTGTATTAACTTCTTAAGGAGCAGCAAGGTGCGCTAGCGCCCCACTCCCGACACTACCAGGTGAAATGCAAGGCGCCAAATTCAAAATCCAAAAGTTGAATTATTAAACATGCATCATTATACAAGTGTTTCATAGTCATCAAAAGCTCTGCTTCTTGGCAATATCACAGCGTTGTCAGATTTCAAAAAGGCTTTACGGCGAAAGCACCACATTTGATTGTTTGAGGATAGCACCCCACAAATTTTTGCCATTACCATAAATTCATAAACCATGCGGTTCACACAAAACACATTTCACAGCGAAAACAAATCAATTACCTTTTGAAGAACCTCTGCTGAGGGCTTCCCAAGTGTCCAACGAAGACAATCCATGGTTCTTTTGTTAGAAAAAGTAATGTATTATATCCATAAATCTCTGTTTGGTTGGCGCGTTATATTTTCTCTCCAATCGTCCATTGAAACGTGAAGAGAACTCGTTCAACTTATACCTATAAACTTGTCCAAGAACAATCAAACATAATTGTAAATGTATCCTTAGGAACACTTTTATGTATAAATAGTATAATATTTCAACCAGAATATAAACTGGGCGATAAGAAAGGAAAAAAACAGAGCGTGCCAGCCATGAACGCGCATTTACTCCTATTGACATTCTCTGTGGACACTTCCTTATTCGTCTTCTTCTCTGCTCTAAAAGCAGCTAAGAAGAATCAAATCACTTTCTCGAGACTGTTGACATCCAGAGGAAGCGATAGGTACTGCATTCATATGCCCTTATATGGGCATTTTCATAAGGGAGGGGTTCCTAATGAGGCAATCTGTCAAAACCACTTTTTCCAGGACAGAAATTCCTCGGGTTTTCGCCTGCCATATCCGTTCTGTTATACTCACAGTTGCCTATCCAATGGTACTAAATATGTGCATATCCTATTTTCTGGGCCTGAATGGGAGGCATTTTACTTTGGGCACGCCAGGCTCTCCAAAACGGTCACCTCGTGCGCTGCTCCCTAAGAAGTTAACAGACCTATATAGACGTCTGTAACACTGGACCTTACAGATCATTATGTATGCCTGTTTACAGTTCATTATGTACGCCTGTGTTTACAGATCATTATGTACGCCTGTGTTTACAGATCATTATGTACGCCTGTGTTTACAGATCATTATGTACGCCTGTGTTTACAGATCATTATGTATGCCTGTGTTTACAGATCATTATGTACGCCTGTGTTTACAGATCATTATGTACGCCTGTGTTTACAGATCATTATGTACGCCTGTGTTTACAGATCATTATGTACGCCTGTGTTTACAGATCATTATGTACGCCTGTGTTTACAGATCATTATGGACGCCTGTGTTTACAGATCATTATGGACGCCTGTGTTTACAGATCATTATGTACGCCTGTGTTTACAGATCATTATGTACGCCTGTGTTTACAGATCATTATGTATGCCTGTGTTTACAGATCATTATGTACGCCTGTGTTTACAGATCATTATGTACGCCTGTGTTTACAGATCATTATGTACGCCTGTGTTTACAGATCATTATGTACGCCTGTGTTTACAGATCATTATGGACGCCTGTGTTTACAGATCATTATGGACGCCTGTGTTTACAGATCATTATGTACGCCTGTGTTTACAGATCATTATGTACGCCTGTGTTTACAGATCATTATGTATGCCTGTGTTTACAGATCATTATGTACGCCTGTGTTTACAGATCATTATGTACGCTTGTGTTTACAGATCATTATGGACGCCTGTGTTTACAGATCATTATGGACACCTGTGTTTATAAGGTCAATGGAGGTCAAATAAACATAATACTTTTTTGGAAATAGGAAGCAATCAGATCTGACAGAGGGAATGAATCAGTTGTGCAGTGTGTGTGTGTGTGTGTGTGTGTGTGTGTGTGTGTGTGTGTGTGTGTGTGTGTGTGTGTGTGTGTGTGTGTGTGTGTGTGTGTGTGTGCGCGTGCATGTGTGTGTGTATGTGTGTGTGTGTGTGTGTGTGTGTGTGTAAAGGGAGCTCAGTTATAGGGGCCAACTATGACAGGGCCATCCTAAAATAGAGCGAAGTAGTAGCAGCTGCGAGGGCGGTGGGGGGTTCAAAGTAGCTGCCAACACACAAACACACACACACACACACACACCACCTCTGATCTCAGTCTGCTGATGGTCTACTAGGGCCACTGGAAGGTCTGATTGCGTGTGTGTAGTGGGCAGTAATATTTAACATGTGTGTAGTGGGCAGTAATATTTAACATGTGTGTAGTGGGCAGTAATATTTAACATGTGTGTAGTGGGCAGTAATATTTAACATGTGTGTAGTGGGCAGTAATATTTAACATGTGTGTAGTGGGCAGTAATATTTAACGTGTGTGTTGTGGGCAGTAATATTTAACGTGTGTGTTGTGGGCAGTAATATTTAACATGTGTGTAGTGGGCAGTAATATTTAACATGTGTGTAGTGGGCAGTAATATTTAACATGTGTGTAGTGGGCAGTAATATTTAACATGTGTGTAGTGGGCAGTAATATTTAACATGTGTGTAGTGGGCAGTAATATTTAACATGTGTGTAGTGGGCAGTAATATTTAACATGTGTGTAGTGGGCAGTAATATTTAACATGTGTGTAGTGGGCAGTAATATTTAACATGTGTGTAGTGGGCAGTAATATTTAACATGTGTGTAGTGGGCAGTAATATTTAACATGTGTGTAGTGGGCAGTAATATTTAACATGTGTGTAGTGGGCAGTAATATTTAACATGTGTGTAGTGGGCAGTAATATTTAACATGTGTGTAGTGGGCAGTAATATTTAACATGTGTGTAGTGGGCAGTAATATTTAACATGTGTAGTGGGCAGTAATATTTAACATGTGTGTAGTGGGCAGTAATATTTAACGTGTGTGTAGTGGGCAGTAATATTTAACGTGTGTGTAGTGGGCAGTAATATTTAACATGTGTGTAGTGGGAAGTAATATTTAACATGTGTGTAGTGGGCAGTAATATTTAACGTGTGTGTAGTGGGCAGTAATATTTAACATGTGTAGTGGGCAGTAATATTTAACATGTGTGTAGTGGGCAGTAATATTTAACATGTGTGTAGTGGGCAGTAATATTTAACATGTGTGTAGTGGGCAGTAATATTTAACATGTGTGTAGTGGGCAGTAATATTTAACATGTGTGTAGTGGGCAGTAATATTTAACATGTGTGTAGTGGGCAGTAATATTTAACATGTGTGTAGTGGGCAGTAATATTTAACATGTGTGTAGTGGGCAGTAATATTTAACATGTGTGTAGTGGGCAGTAATATTTAACATGTGTGTAGTGGGCAGTAATATTTAACATGTGTGTAGTGGGCAGTAATATTTAACATGTGTGTAGTGGGCAGTAATATTTAACATGTGTGTAGTGGGCAGTAATATTTAACATGTGTGTAGTGGGCAGTAATATTTAACATGTGTGTAGTGGGCAGTAATATTTAACATGTGTGTAGTGGGCAGTAATATTTAACATGTGTGTAGTGGGCAGTAATATTTAACATGTGTGTAGTGGGCAGTAATATTTAACATGTGTGTAGTGGGCAGTAATATTTAACATGTGTGTTGTGGGCAGTAATATTTAACATGTGTGTAGTGGGCAGTAATATTTAACATGTGTGTAGTGGGCAGTAATATTTAACATGTGTGTAGTGGGCAGTAATATTTAACATGTGTGTAGTGGGCAGTAATATTTAACATGTGTGTAGTGGGCAGTAATATTTAACATGTGTGTAGTGGGCAGTAATATTTAACATGTGTGTAGTGGGCAATATTTAACATGTGTGTAGTGGGCAGTAATATTTAACATGTGTGTAGTGGGCAGTAATATTTAACATGTGTGTAGTGGGCAGTAATATTTAACATGTGTGTAGTGGGCAGTAATATTTAACATGTGTGTAGTGGGCAGTAATATTTAACATGTGTGTAGTGGGCAGTAATATTTAACACGTGTGTAGTGGGCAGTAATATTTAACATGTGTGTAGTGGGCAGTAATATTTAACATGTGTGTAGTGGGCAGTAATATTTAACATGTGTGTAGTGGGCAGTAATATTTAACATGTGTGTAGTGGGCAGTAATATTTAACATGTGTGTAGTGGGCAGTAATATTTAACATGTGTGTAGTGGGCAGTAATATTTAACATGTGTGTAGTGGGCAGTAATATTTAACATGTGTGTAGTGGGCAGTAATATTTAACATGTGTGTAGTGGGCAGTAATATTTAACATGTGTGTAGTGGGCAGTAATATTTAACATGTGTGTAGTGGGCAGTAATATTTAACATGTGTGTAGTGGGCAGTAATATTTAACATGTGTGTAGTGGGCAGTAATATTTAACATGTGTGTAGTGGGCAGTAATATTTAACATGTGTGTAGTGGGCAGTAATATTTAACATGTGTGTAGTGGGCAGTAATATTTAACATGTGTGTAGTGGGCAGTAATATTTAACATGTGTGTAGTGGGCAGTAATATTTAACATGTGTGTAGTGGGCAGTAATATTTAACATGTGTGTAGTGGGCAGTAATATTTAACATGTGTGTAGTGGGCAGTAATATTTAACATGTGTGTAGTGGGCAGTAATATTTAACATGTGTGTAGTGGGCAGTAATATTTAACATGTGTGTAGTGGGCAGTAATATTTAACATGTGTGTTGTGGGCAGTAATATTTAACATGTGTGTAGTGGGCAGTAATATTTAACATGTGTGTAGTGGGCAGTAATATTTAACATGTGTAGTGGGCAGTAATATTTAACATGTGTAGTGGGCAGTAATATTTAACATGTGTGTAGTGGGCAGTAATATTTAACATGTGTGTAGTGGGCAGTAATATTTAACATGTGTGTAGTGGGCAGTAATATTTAACATGTGTGTAGTGGGCAGTAATATTTAACATGTGTGTAGTGGGCAGTAATATTTAACATGTGTGTAGTGGGCAGTAATATTTAACATGTGTGTAGTGGGCAGTAATATTTAACATGTGTGTAGTGGGCAGTAATATTTAACATGTGTGTAGTGGGCAGTAATATTTAACATGTGTGTAGTGGGCAGTAATATTTAACATGTGTGTAGTGGGCAGTAATATTTAACATGTGTAGTGGGCAGTAATATTTAACATGTGTGTAGTGGGCAGTAATATTTAACATGTGTGTAGTGGGCAGTAATATTTAACATGTGTGTAGTGGGCAGTAATATTTAACATGTGTGTAGTGGGCAGTAATATTTAACATGTGTGTTGTGGGCAGTAATATTTAACATGTGTGTAGTGGGCAGTAATATTTAACATGTGTGTAGTGGGCAGTAATATTTAACATGTGTGTAGTGGGCAGTAATATTTAACATGTGTGTAGTGGGCAGTAATATTTAACATGTTTGTAGTGGGCAGTAATATTTAACGTGTGTGTAGTGGGCAGTAATATTTAACATGTGTGTAGTGGGCAGTAATATTTAACATGTGTGTAGTGGGCAGTAATATTTAACATGTGTAGTGGGCAGTAATATTTAACATGTGTGTAGTGGGCAGTAATATTTAACATGTGTAGTGGGCAGTAATATTTAACATGTGTGTAGTGGGCAGTAATATTTAACATGTGTGTAGTGGGCAGTAATATTTAACATGTGTGTTGTGGGCAGTAATATTTAACATGTGTGTAGTGGGCAGTAATATTTAACATGTGTGTAGTGGGCAGTAATATTTAACATGTGTGTAGTGGGCAGTAATATTTAACATGTGTGTTGTGGGCAGTAATATTTAACATGTGTGTAGTGGGCAGTAATATTTAACATGTGTGTAGTGGGCAGTAATATTTAACATGTGTGTAGTGGGCAGTAATATTTAACATGTGTGTAGTGGGCAGTAATATTTAACATGTGTGTTGTGGGCAGTAATATTTAACATGTGTGTAGTGGGCAGTAATATTTAACATGTGTGTAGTGGGCAGTAATATTTGTGTAATATACAGCATATATGCTATAAAAAATATCTCGCATGTGACTCATAATGAGACTAAGCAATTAGCCAATTAACATGTTGATCTGACTCCATAAAGATAATTTAAATGTACAAAAAAGCGTGAGGAAATGAAGTAGTCTGAGAATTGTCTATATCGAAGGCAGATATTTAATTAACATTGTACAACAGATGGATTCACATACAAGCCATGAAAGCTTAAGTTACAAAGCATTAACAACCATTACAAAAGCATTCGTCTAAGAAATAGTGGATACAGGATAAGAGAGAGAGAGAGAGAGAGAGAGAGAGAGAGAGAGAGAGAGAGAGAGAGAGAGAGAGAGAGAGAGAGAGAGAGAGAGAGAGAGAGAGAGAGAGAGAGAGAGAGAGAGAGAGAGAACAAACGGCATTTATTTCCATTTACAACATCTGAAGGTGTAAACTTTCAACCAAAAAAACCAACCACCGTTGACAAATTAAACAATTTCAAGTTTACAGTAACCTAAACACTCCCAGGCCAAATCTCCACTGGTTGTCACAGATGACACCAGTGTAAATAAGTCCGAATTCTTGAGAGGACCATAAAACTCAAACGAGTTCCCCCCTGTCCAGATGCAAGTTACCACAGAGATCATACATCCATATAGACAGCATTAGAGGTATTGTCAGTGAACAAGTCACCATATAGATACCAGACATGCATAATGTAGAATTATTATTCTCTGTCACATTCAACAGTCAGTCCTAACGGAGAGATACACGTCGGCCCCTCAGAGGGGGGAAGGGAGGGCTGACTAGTCCTTGAGAACTGTCCTTTGTTACTGGACTATTTGCCATGCAGCTCCTGGTGACAGAGAACACATAAATTAGGATAGAGCCTTCGTGTGTGTGTGTGTGTGTGTGTGTGTGTGTGTGTGTGTGTGTGTGTGTGTGTGTGTGTGTGTGTGTGTGTGTGTGTGTGTGTGTGTGTGTGTGTGTGTGTGTGTGTGTGTGTGTGTGTGTGTGTGTGTGTGTGTGTTTGCGTGCGTGCTTCTACGTGTGTCTGTGCAAGCGTGCGTACATGTGTAAACATTCTCTTTCTGGCCTTCATCACACGACAGTAGATAGAGACAGACAGAGACCATTCTGTAACAGCAGATAGAGACAGACAGATACTATTCTGTAAGAGCAGACAGACAGACAGTGACCATTCTGTAACAGCAGACAGACAGACAGAGACCATTCTGTTAAGGAAGATAGTGACAGACAGAGACCATTCTGTAACAGTAGACAGAGACAGACAGAGACCATTCTGTAACAGCAGATAGAGACAGACAGAGACCATTCTGTAACAGCAGATAGAGACAGACAGAGACCATTCTGTAACAGCAGATAGAGACAGTCAGAGACCATTCTGTAACAGTAGACAGAGACAGACAGAGACCATTCTGTAACAGCAGATAGAGACAGACGGAGACCATTCTGTCACAGTAGATAGAGACAGACATAGAACAAGGTTTAACAGTCAGTGACAGCTTAGATAAAGCTACTATTCCCCTCAGAGAAATGACAAGGTGTCTGCTGATGAAGAATGAACACCTGCCTCCTTACTTGAGCCCGCTGAACGTCCCTCCAGACAACGTTTGTCTCAAATAGCATCAAAGTTCCCTGTATAGTGCACTATTGTGAAACCTGAAGCCTATTGGTGGCCCTGGTCAAAAGTAGTGCACTGCATATTTTTATTATATTTATTTATTTAACCTTTGACGGGGGCTGGGATTAAAAATAACCTGAAAATATGGTGACTTCGTGACTACATTGAGAGTTGTGTCAATGCAGGTGTTGGTAACCTAGTCTTAAAAAAGTGTCAATGAAATCCATGTCGACATTCCCATTAACACCCCTAACGTCTTCCCCTTTAAACAGACAATAGGTCAGTTATACATGACTTCAATATGCTCACTGGCACACAGCACAGACGCTAAATCAGCACACAGACAGAGATGATGTAACAGATGTTTTCTTCATAAAAAAAAAAAAAACCTTTGAATCGGCAATGTGTTCCCTCAGTAAGTGTGGGTCGAACAGCCCAGGTTTCAGAAACACTCTCTCTCTCTCTCAGGTTAAAATATCACACGCAGGTTAAAATATAACACGCAGGTTAAAATATCAAAACAAACTCTGAACGAATTATATTAATTTGGGGACAGGTCGAAAAGCAGTAAACATTTAACGTTATGGCAATTTAGCTAGCTTGCAATTGCTAGCTAATTTGTCCTGGGATATAAACATTGAGTTGTTATTTTACCTGAAGTGCACAAGGTCCGATACTCCACACATAAAACGGTCAACCGAATCGTTTCTAGTCGTCTCTCCTCCTTCTAGGCTTTTTCTTCTCTCGACTTTATATTGCGATTGGCAACTTTCATAAATTAGGTGCATTACCACCACTGACCTCGTTCGTCTTTCAGTCACCCACGTGGGTATAACCAATGAGGAGATGGCACCTGCTTCTATAAACCAATGAGGAGATGGCACCTGGGTACCTGCTTCTATAAACCAATGAGGAGATGGCACCTGGGTACCTGCTTCTTTAAACCAATGAGGAGATGGCACCTGGGTACCTGCTTCTATAAACCAATGAGGAGATGGCACGTGGGTACCTGCTTCTATAAACCAATGAGGAGATGGCACGTGGGTACCTGTTTCTATAAACCAATGAGGAGATGGCACGTGGGTACCTGTTTCTATAAACCAATGAGGAGATGGGAGAGGCAGGACTTGCAGCGCGATCTGCGTCACAAATAGAACTGACTTCTATTTTAGCCCTTGGCAACGCAGACGCTCATTGGTCGCACGCGAGCAGTGTGGGGGCAATAATTGTGTTAGGACTATAACGTGTTAAGAGTATAGTATAATGTGGAATTCTTGAGGTGGAGTAACTCTGCAAGATCACGGTCAAACCAGCAGCAGACAGCGGGAGTAAGTGTCACACCCACTTGGGAGAATTGTATTTTTTCTGGAGGCAGATTTCTTGTTAAAAATGAACAGCAGGAGGGGGCTTCAAGGCCTCTGGATTTGGGGGAGGTAGTCTGCCGTTTGTTGGTTTCAAAGGCTTCGACACCTCTCGCTTCACACGTCAGTGCTAATTGAAGTTGCATCTCTTTGTCCTAGCACAAACATAGTCTGTCTCGCGGTCGGGTAAACAAGCAAGTTGCTCGCAGGAGTCATGAGGAAAATAGCATAAAGCACAAGAAAAAAATATATAACGAATCGGTGCTAGCCATTGTAAGGTCAAAGGGTCACTCGCCCCAACAAGATAACTTGAGAGAGCAGCACTCTATGAGTCCAGTAGGCTGTAAAAGTCTGAGATTAAATAAATAAATAGTAGGCCTATACTAGTTAATTAAAGAGTTTCTAAGTTCACATAATAAGCTTCACAAGTTAATTAGTCTACCTATCTCAGATCTGTCCAAAGTCTGCAGTGCGTGTGTGCCGGAGGGGATCGAAAGCTCGGGAGAGAGAGGGGAGTGTGGCGGGGGGTACCTGTACCAGACAGTTTGCTGGGACGCTAGCTATCTCTCTCAGCCATCACACATAGTGACATTTCAAAATACTATGTGGGTCTGACAAGTATAAATATCATCAGTACAGAACAACCCTGAAGTACACACATTCACCACCCTCTCTCTCTCTCTCTCTCTCTCTCTCTCTCTCTCTCTCGCTCTCTGTCTCTGTCTCTCTCTCTCTCTCTCTCTCTCTCTCTCTCTCTCTCTCTCTCTCTCTCTCGCTCTGTCTCTCTCTCTCTCTCTCTCTGTCTCTCGCTCTCTCTCTCTCTGTCTCTCGCTCTCTCTCTCTCTCTCTGTCTCTGTCTGTCTCTCTCTCTCTCTCTCTGTCTCTCTCTCTCTCTCTCTCTCTCTCTCTCTCTCTCTCAATTTCAATTCAATTTAAGGGGCTTTATTGGCATGGGAAACATATCAAATCAAATTTTATTTGTCACATACACATGGTTAGCAGATGTTAATGCGAGTGTAGCGAAATGCTTGTGCTTCTAGTTCCGACCATGCAGTAGTATCTAACAAGTAATCTAGCAAATTCACAACAAATACCTTATACACACAAGAGTAAAGGAATGAATACAAGTATGTACACATAAATATATGGATGAGCGATGGCTGACAGCGTAGGGCAAGATGCAGTAGATGGTAATGGAGTACAGCATATACATATATATATATATATATATATATATATATATATATATATATATATATATATATATATATATATATATATATATATATATGAGATGAGTAATGTAGGATATGTAAACATTATATAAATGGCATTGTTTAAAGTGGCTAGTGATACATTATTTCATCCAATTATAATTATTAAAGTGGCTAGAGATTTGGGTCGATGGCCGAACGTTGACAAAGCAATTGAAATAGATAATAAACAAAAGTTAAATAAACAATAAAATATGAACAGTAAACATTACACTCAGAGAAGTTCCAAAAGAATAAAGGCATTTAAAATATCATATGATGTCTATATACCGTGTTGTAATGCTGTGCAAATAGTTAAAGTACAAAAGAGAAAATAAATCAACATAAATATGGGTTGTATTTACAATGGTGTTTGTTCTTCACTGGTTGACCTTTTCTTGTGGCAACAGGTCACACATCTTGCTGCTGTGACGGCACACTGTGGTATTTCACCCAGTAGATATGGGAGTTTATCAAAACTGGATTTGTTTTCGAATTCTTTGTGGGTCTGTGAAAATCTGAGGTAAATTTGTGTCTCTAATATGGTCATACATTTGGCAGGAGGTTAGGAAGTGCAGCTCAGTTTCCACCTCATTTTGTGGGCAGTGTGCACATATCCTGTCTTCTCTTGAGAGCCAGGTCTGCCTACGGCGGCCTTTCTCAATAGCAAGGCTATGCTCACTGAGTCTGTACATAGTCAAAGATTCAAAGCTATCTTTATGTTTGGGTCATTCCCAGTGGTCAGGTATTCTGGCAAAGTGTACTCTCTGTTTAGGGCCGAATAGCAATCTAGTTCGCTCGGTGTTTTGTTAATTCTTTCCAATGTGTCAAGTAATTATCTTTATGTTTTCTCATGATTTGGTTGGGTCTAATTGTGTTGCATGCAGAGTCTCAATTTGGTGTTTGTCCCATTTTGTGAATTCTTGGTTGGTGAGCAAACCCCAGACCTCACAACCATAAAGGGCAATGGGTTCTGTAACTGATTCAAGTATTTTTAGCCAAATCCTAATTGGTATGTCGAATTTAATGTTCCTTTTGATGGCGTAGGAGGTCCTTCTTGGCCTTGTCTCTCAGCTCGTTCACAGCTTTGTGGAAGTTACCCGTGGCGCTGATGTTGAGGCCGAGGTATGTCGATTTTCATTTTCTCTCCTCTCTTTCTCAGGCCTAGATTGACAGTTGCTTTGGTTAGTTGCGGGCTGTGGGATCGTGTGTCTGTCCACCAGCAGCTGCTTTACCCTGTCATGACCGAGGCCGACAGGCCTGGGGACAGCAGTACTAGCGCTACATCAGCGTGTTAGCGCTAACGTCCGACATGACACGTCCGACATGACACCCTGTTCCTTTTACAGTGCACTACTTTTGACCGGGCTCCATAGGGTTTAGTGCCCTTTGTAGGGAATAGGGTGTCATTTGGAATGGACACCAAGCCCTCTCGGAGTAGAGCAGCAGCCCAAGGCGCCCCCCTGGATAGACGACAGGATTATCAATCCTACCAATGCACTGCAGCAGAGTTTAATTAAATAGCGGTGGGTACTGAAATGAAACGAACTTGGATAAAACCATATTGATGGTCCAATGAAGGACATTTCTTCTAATCATATGGAGACAACTGCTACAGGAAATAACCAGTATACTGTTTCCTGCAGTGTACTACAAGTGTTGTAATGTTCCTTTTATCCACAAAGAGGCAGTGTTGTCCCATTCTTCATTGCAAAACCATGCAACAGATACTGTATTTTGAAATGAAGTTGAAAAGTGAGTCCCTACTCTTTTCTTCTTCTTTTTTTTTTCATTGTTTTGTAATGTACATCTCTATTAAAGACGCGTTCATAAATTCACCTACCAGATTAGGTTCATATCAGCACCTCGACAAAAGCCAGACAGGAACTAATGTAAGCGGAACTCTTTATTTTTTTGGACGTACCGTGTGGTATCCTACGGAAGGGATTTTTTTTTACAAGCGGCGCACTGCTCTCGGGGCAGAAGTGTTTCCTGTGTGATAATATCGAGAAGGGATCGAGGTGCAGCTGTTGTTCGGTAAGGACCAGAGGTCTGCCGGTGATAGTAGTGTGTCTGTGCATCGGTAATGTGACGGTGTAGCGGCCCGGTCAGCTCATACCTGCTGCTGTTTCTTACAGACCGCCGCGTCTCTCTCTGCTTCAGCCTTTAATACAATCCATTTACTATTGGACTCCGGTACCTACAACTAGCTGGCTCATTAACTACTTAGTCAACCTGGAAATTACACATTTTTTCAATTGTGGCACAAGTTATTTTATTTTTTTTAATAAATGTCGTTTGTTTCAGGGACAAGCGTTTCGGGTTTTCAAGACAAAATGGGTGAGTCGATGTTAAAGACGACTTTGTTTTTACATTTTTATTTTTGGTTTGCATGTCACCAACACAATGGCAAATAATAGGGATAAATGACCAATGAATTGAGAGTTTTAACAGTCTCGTTTGGTCCTCTTCCCCTCCATTAGATGGTGAAGAGAAGACCTACGGTGGCTGTGAAGGCCCAGATGCCATGTATGTGAAGCTGATCTCCTCGGATGGCCATGAGTTCATAGTGAAGAGAGAACACGCCTTGACCTCAGGGACCATCAAAGCCATGCTGAGTGGACCAGGTAAGTGGTGTTTGATTTGATATAAGTAAAGAATCTGCCCGGGGGGTCCAGTGGTCGAGCTGCGGTGGCTCAATCCCCTATTCTTCCACTCCAATTTCTCTCCTGTAACCCTTTCATACATCGCCTCATATTCTGTTTTGTTGAGAGGGCCAGGTAAGCACACGTTCCAGCTGTTGATGCACATAAAGAATACAAAAAGGGTGTTGCGATTTTCTTTTTTTTTTTGAAAAGCCCATGATTTGAATCGGCTTGCTAGTCCAAGTGAATCACATACTGTGTATCCGTTGAACTAGCATGTCACGTGTTGAAATCATGCTCATAATCTGTTCAAAGAGTAGGCATTTTCCCAACTTGCTCTCGATGTTCGTGGGCAGGAAGTGCCAACGGTTAATACATTTGTGAATAAACAGAAATGGTACTTCTGAACTACGTTTCAGATAAAATATAAATAATATAAATCCTCGTTCTGTGTGTCAAACTAACCATGTATTTTACCCCCCACGACGCCGCCCAGGTCAGTTTGCAGAGAACGAAACCAACGAAGTGAACTTCCGAGAGATCCCCTCCCATGTCCTGTCCAAGGTGTGCATGTACTTCACCTACAAGGTCCGCTACACCAACAGTTCCACGGAAATACCAGAGTTCCCCATCGCCCCTGAGATTGCCTTGGAACTGCTCATGGCTGCAAACTTCTTGGATTGTTAACTCAAAGAAATGTAGCAACTGAAACCTGTTTTTGTTCGTTTTGTTTTGTTCGTTTCTTTTTTTTTGACTATTTAACTTGTTTGCCATGTTGCTTCAGATATAAAACAAAAAAACGTGAACGATGATGAGTACTTTGTCAGTATGCTTTTTAAGCTTTTGTTTATTTATATATCTTTTTTTTTTTTTTTTTGCTACAGGCTTTATGTCCACCTTTTTATTGGTAGTAAACCTTCATTTGAATATAATAAACTGATATGGCTGCACCAGTTGCTCCAGAATGTGGCTACCCCACCCCCCCGGTAAACAATTGTTCCTTACCTCCCACCACAATAAAGGATGTTCAGTTGAGTGTTTTTGGTGCTTCATGGGTCCCCTTTGTGTGATAAGCATTTACAGGTTTATATTCAATTAGAACCGACTAGCTGTTGGAAGAGTTTCATCACATCCGTTTATCTGTTGGCATGGTGCAACAGTCTGATATGGCAGTGTTGGATAACAGTTTGGTTCATTGGAAAACCTGGGCTGTTCGATCCACAACCTTGGGGGATTTTCACCACAGGGAGTTGGGAGATAATTTACTCCTGATGAGATGTTCATCGGGTCATACCTGTGAACCTCACTGAATGAACCTACGTAAACAGTAAAGTGTCATGTTCAATCTCTATTCGCAACGTTTTTAGAGTAGAAGTGCTGAGCTAGGGGTCTAAGGATGTGTCACGGCAAGCCGCGACCGGGAGACCCATGAGGTCGGCACGCAATTGACCCAGCAACGTCCAGGTTAGAGGGGTTTGGCTGGCCGGGATGTCCTTGTCCCATCGCGCTCTAGCGACTCCTTGTGGTGGGCCCGGGAGCGATGCACGCTGACTTCGGTTGCCAGTAGAACGGTGTTTCCTCAGACACATTGGTGCGGCTGGCTTCCGGGTTAAGCGAGCAGTGTGTCAAGAAGCGGCGCGGCTTGGCAGCGTCATGTTTTCTGAGGACGTATGGCTCTCGACATACTGCTCTCCCGAGTCCGTACGGGAGTTGCAGCGATGGGACAAGACTGACTACCAATTGGATACCGTGAAATTGGGGAGAGAAAGGGATCTAGGATCATCACACTCTCTCCTTTTCGTTCTAAAACGTGTGGATTTGAGGCCAACAATATATTTTAATAGAGCTATGGCAGACAGGTGGACCGGGTAAGACGTAGCAGCATAGATGGATCAACGGATCTAGTAAAGACCTCTAGATTTCCTCTGAACTGTTTAAAAGCCCCCGCCCCCTGTCATCACGTGATCACCACCGACCACAATCTAAATCACAATGAGATGCAGGTGTGCAAGGACAGGGTTTTGGGGAGGATGGATGGTCTGCTCCGTGTTGTTTCAATAGGCTACAATCACACCGTCACTCTTATTTTGTCTTCTAAACCAACGACTGCTCACTTTTTGTGAAGAGCCATTTAGGAGGAGCTGGTTGGCAAATTTGAATGGGGTGATCATGTGACGACGGTGGGCCTTCAATGAAGTGATGTACTCTCCAAAAATAAGGCCGTGTTAAGTAAACCTAAGAACATGGCCTGGCACTGTACGCCCTCTGCACAGCGTAAGGATATTTAGATCAATGCTAATTTCATCCCATTCCTTCCCTATACCAGTCAGCCATAGAGTTTAAGCTGTCCACGTGTATGTTCCTGTCATCAGTTTGTGTGGCCTGGTATATGGAGAAAGTGCTACATCAGTTTTTGGTGTTGGGACTGGGAGGCAGAGAGGGAGGCAGACTGGGAGGCAGACTGAGAGGGAGGCAGACTGAGAGGGAGGCAGATAGGGAGGCAGACTGGGAGGCAGACTGGGAGGCAGACAGGGAGGCAGACTGGGAGGCAGAGAGGGAGGCAGACTGGGAGGCAGACTGGGAGGCAGAGAGGGAGGCAGACTGGGAGGCAGACTGGGAGGCAGACAGGGAGGCAGATAGGGAGGCAGAGAGGGAGGCAGACAGGGAGGCAGACTGGGAGGCAGACAGGGAGGCAGATAGGGAGGCAGACAGGGAGGCAGATAGGGAGGCAGACTGGGAGGCAGATAGGGAGGCAGACTGGGAGGCAGACTGGGAGGCAGATAGGGAGGCAGATAGGGAGGCAGACTGGGAGGCAGACTGGGAGGCAGACAGGGAGGCAGACTGGGAGGCAGACAGGGAGGCAGACTGGGAGGCAGACAGGCAGGCAGACAGGGAGGCAGACAGGGAGGCAGATAGGGAGGCAGACTGGGAGGCAGACTGGGAGGCAGACTGGGAGGCAGATAGGGAGGCAGACTGGGAGGCAGACAGGGAGGCAGACTGGGAGGCAGACTGGGAGGCAGACAGGCAGGCAGACAGGGAGGCAGACAGGGAGGCAGATAGGGAGGCAGACTGGGAGGCAGATAGGGAGGCAGACTGGGAGGCAGACTGGGAGGCAGACTGGGAGGCAGATAGGGAGGCAGACTGGGAGGCAGACTGGGAGGCAGACTGGGAGGCAGACAGGGAGGCAGACTGGGAGGCAGACTGGGAGGCAGACAGGCAGGCAGACAGGGAGGCAGATAGGGAGGCAGACTGGGAGGCAGACTGGGAGGCAGACTGGGAGGCAGACTGGGAGGCAGACAGGGAGGCAGACTGGGAGGCAGACAGGCAGGCAGACAGGGAGGCAGACTGGGAGGCAGACAGGGAGGCAGACTGGGAGGCAGACAGGAAGGCAGACAGGGAGGCAGACAGGGAGGCAGAGAGGGAGGCAGACTGGGAGGCAGATAGGGAGGCAGACAGGGAGGCAGACTGGGAGGCAGACTGGGAGGCAGACTGGGAGGCAGACTGGGAGGCAGACAGGCAGGCAGACAGGGAGGCAGATAGGGAGGCAGACTGGGAGGCAGACTGGGAGGCAGACTGGGAGGCAGACAGGGAGGCAGACTGGGAGGCAGACAGGCAGGCAGACAGGGAGGCAGACTGGGAGGCAGACAGGGAGGCAGACTGGGAGGCAGACAGGCAGGCAGACAGGGAGGCAGACAGGGAGGCAGAGAGGGAGGCAGACTGGGAGGCAGATAGGGAGGCAGATAGGGAGGCAGACTGGGAGGCAGACTGGGAGGCAGACTGGGAGGCAGATAGGGAGGCAGACTGGGAGGCAGACTGGGAGGCAGACTGGGAGGCAGACAGGGAGGCAGACTGGGAGGCAGACAGGCAGGCAGACTGGGAGGCAGACAGGGAGGCAGATAGGGAGGCAGACTGGGAGGCAGATAGGGAGGCAGACTGGGAGGCAGACTGGGAGGCAGACTGGGAGGCAGACAGGGAGGCAGACTGGGAGGCAGACAGGCAGGCAGACAGGGAGGCAGACTGGGAGGCAGACTGGGAGGCAGACAGGCAGGCAGACAGGGAGGCAGACTGGGAGGCAGACTGGGAGGCAGACAGGCAGGCAGACAGGGAGGCAGACAGGGAGGCAGACAGGGAGGCAGACTGGGAGGCAGACTGGGAGGCAGACAGGGAGGCAGACTGGGAGGCAGACTGGGAGGCAGACAGGCAGGCAGACAGGGAGGCAGACAGGGAGGCAGACTGGGAGGCAGACTGGGAGGCAGACAGGGAGGCAGACTGGGAGGCAGACTGGGAGGCAGACAGGGAGGCAGACTGGGAGGCAGACTGGGAGGCAGACAGGGAGGCAGACTGGGAGGCAGACTGGGAGGCAGACAGGCAGGCAGACAGGGAGGCAGACAGGGAGGCAGACTGGGAGGCAGACAGGGAGGCAGACTGGGAGGCAGACAGGGAGGCAGACTGGGAGGCAGACTGGGAAGGAGGTCTCCCACTAGTTGCTTGATAGTGGAGGAGAGGGGTCTCGGTCCATCTGGGCCTTTACTGTCAATCCTAAAATATATTCCAAACAGATAAATCAGAAAAATATATAATTGTTACCATAAATAATTATGTAGTGCAAAAACGAAATGAAACCGCTTCTTTTAAGTTCTGTGGTAATGTAGTTGGTGTAGACGGGTTTGTATGGGTCGTTACCTGGGTTTCTCACAGGGTTCCTGAGCTGGAGGAGGATTCTGGAGCGCCTGCGTGGTCTCCAGGCTCACCCAACTCAAGGGGGAGGGAAGAAATAAGGAATGCGTAGGAATCATATCCTACACTCTCGACTACATAAGAATCATCTCCTACACTCTGACTACATAGGAATCATATCCTACACTCTGACTACATAGGAATCATCTCCTACACTCTCGACTACATAAGAATCATCTCCTACACTCTGACTACATAGGAATCATATCCTACACTCTCGACTACATAAGAATCATCTCCTACACTCTGACTACATAGGAATCATATCCTACACTCTCGACTACATAAGAATCATCTCCTACACTCTGACTACATAGGAATCATCTCCTACACTCTGACTACATAGGAATCATCTCCTACACTCTGACAGCAGAGTAATCATCTCCTACACTCTGACAGCATAGGAATCATCTCCTATACTCTGACAGCAGAGTAATCATATCCTACACTCTGACTACATAGGAATCATCTCCTACACTCTGACTATATAGGAATCATCTCCTACACTCAGACAGCAGAGGAATCATCTCCTACACTCTGACTACATAGGAATCATCTCCTACACTCTGACAGCATAGGAATCATCTCCTACACTCTGACAGCAGAGGAATCATCTCCTACACTCTGACTACATAGGAATCATCTCCTACACTCTGACTACATAGGAATCATCTCCTACACTCTGACTACATAGGAATCATCTCCTACACTCTGACAGCATAGGAATCATCTCCTACACTCTGACTACATAGGAATCATCTCCTACACTCAGACAGCAGAGGAATCATCTCCTACACTCTGACTACATAGGAATCATCTCCTACACTCTGACAGCATAGGAATCATCTCCTACACTCTGACAGCAGAGGAATCATCTCCTACACTCTGACTACATAGGAATCATCTCCTACACTCTGACAGCATAGGAATCATCTCCTACACTCTGACTACATAGGAATCATCTCCTACACTCTGATTACATAGGAATCATCTCCTACACTCTGATTGGACAGAGTGCGTGGAGCAGACTTGAAAAGTTCTGTTGTTCTAAACTTCCTTCTCTAACCTATCGATTTGAAATCGATAGGGGGGACTTACACTCTACAATGCCTTCAGAAGGTATTGACTTTTTCCAATTTCTTTGTGTTACAGCCTGAATTTAAAATGGATTAAATTGAGTTTTTATGTCACTGGCCTACACACAATACCCCACAGTGACAAAGCGAAAACACGTCTTTAGAATTGTTTGCAAATGTATTAAAAATAAAAAATAAACAGAAATGCCTTATTTACATAAGTATTCAGACCCTTTGCTATGAGACTCAGAATTGAGCTCAGGTGCATCATGTTTCCATTGATTATTTTTTATTTTATGTCCCTTTTATTTAACCAGGTAGGCAAGTTGAGAACAAGTTCTTATTTACAACTGCAACCTGGCCAAGATAAAGCAAAGCAGTTCGACATATACAACAACACAGAGTTACACATGGAGTAAACAATGATACAGTCAATAATACAGTAGAAAAATAAATCTATATACAAAGAGTGCAAATGAGGTAAGATAAGGAAGGTAAGGCAATAAATAGGCCATGGTGGAAAAGTAATTACAATATAGCATTTAAACACTGGAATGGTAGATGTGCAGTAGATGAATGTGCAATGTAGAAAAACTGGGGTGCAAAGGAACAAGATAAATAAATAAATACGGTAGGGGATGAGGTAGTTGGTTGAGCTATTTACAGATGGGCTATATACAGGTGCAGGGGTCTGTGAGCTGCTCTGACAGCTGGTGCTTAAAGCTGGTGAGGGAGATAAGTGTCTCCAGTTTCAGAGATTTTTGTAGTTCGTTCCAGTCATTGGCAGCAAAGAACTGGAAGGAAAGTCGGCCAAAGGAGGAATTGGCTTTGGGGGTGACCAGTGGGATATACCTGCTGGAGCGCGTGTTACGGGTGTGTGCTGCTATGGTGACCAGCGAGCTGAGATAAGGCGGGGCTTTACCTAGCAGGGACTTGTAGATGACCTGGAGCCAGTGGGCATGGCGACGAGTGTAAAGCGAGGGCCAGCCAACGAGAGCGTACAGGTCGCAGTGGTGGGTGGTATATGGGGCTTTGGTGACAAAACGGATGGCACTGTGATAGACTGCATCCAATTTGTTGAGTAGTGTATTGGAGACTATTTTGTAAATTACATCACCGAAGTCGAGGATCGGTAGGATGCTCAGTTTTACGAGGGTATGTTTGGCAGCATGAGTAAAGGATGCTTTGTTGCGAAATAGGAAGCGATCGGTTGAAGAGCATGCATTTAGTTTTACTTGCATTTAAGAGCAGTTGGAGGCCACGCAAGGAGAGTTGTATGGCATTGAAGCTCGTCTGGAGGTTAGTTAACACTGTGTCCAAAGAAGGGCCAGATGTATACAGAATGGTGTCGTCTGCATAGAGGTGGATCAGAGAATCACCAGCAGCAAGAGCGACATCATTGATGTATACAGAGAAAAGAGTCGGCCCAAGAACTGAACCCTGTGGCACCCCCATAGAGACTGCCAGAGGCCCGGACAACAGGCCCTCCGATTTGACACACTGAACTCTGTCTGAGAAGTAGTTGGTGAACCAGGCGAGGCAATCATTTGAGAAACCAAGGCTGTCGAGTCTGCCGATAAGGATGTGGTGATTGACAGAGTCGAAAGCCTTGAGCTCCTTCATTATCCTTGAGATGTTTCTACAACTTGATTGGAGTCCACCTGTGATAAATTCTATTGATTGGACATGATTTGGAAAGGCACACACCTGTCTATATAAGGTCCCACAGTTGACAGACCAGACAAGTCATAATGGGAGTCATGAAATCAAGTCATAATGAGCATCATGAAATCAAGTCATAATGAGATCATGAAATCAAGTCATAATGGGAGTCATGAAATCAAGTCATAATGAGCGTCATGAAATCAAGTCATAGTGAGCGTCATGAAATCAAGTCATAATGAGATCATGAAATCAAGTCATAATGAGATCATGAAATCAAGTCATAATGAGCATCATGAAATCAAGTCATAATGAGCATCATGAAGACAAATCATAATGAGCGTCATAAAATCAAGTCGTAATGAGCATCATTAAATCAAGTCGTAATGAGCATCATGAAATCAAGTCATAATGAGGGTCATGAAATCAAGTCATAATGAGCATCATGAAATCAAGTCATAATGAGCATCATGAAATCAAGTTGTAATGAGATCATGAAATCAAGTCATAATGAGCATCATGAAATCAAGTCGTAATGAGCGTCATGAAATCAAGTCGTAATGAGCATCATGAAATCAAGTCATAATGAGGGTCATGAAATCAAGTCATAATGAGCATCATGAAATCAAGTCATAATGAGCATCATGAAATCAAGTTGTAATGAGATCATGAAATCAAGTCATAATGAGCATCATGAAATCAAGTCGTAATGAGATCATGAAATCAAGTTGTAATGAGATCATGAAATCAAGTCATAATGAGCATCATGAAATCAAGTCATAATGAGCGTCATGAAATCAAGTCATAATGAGCATCATGAAATCAAGTCATAATGAGCATCATGAAATCAAGTCATAATGAGCATCATGAAATCAAGTCATAATGAGCATCATGAAATCAAGTCATAATGAGCATCATGAAATCAAGTTGTAATGAGCGTCATGAAATCAAGTCATAATGAGCATCATGAAATCAAGTCATAATGAGATCATGAAATCAAGTCATAATGAGATCATGAAATCAAGTCATAATGAACATCATGAAATCAAGTCATAATGAGCATCATGAAGACAAATCATAATGAGATCATGAAATCAAGTCGTAATGAGCGTCATTAAATCAAGTCGTAATGAGCATCATGAAATCAAGTCATAATGAGGGTCATGAAATCAAGTTTTAATGAGCATCATGAAATCAAGTCATTATGAGCATCATGAAATCAAGTTGTAATGAGATCATGAAATCAAGTCATAATGAGCATCATGAAATCAAGTCGTAATGAGCGTCATGAAATCAAGTCGTAATGAGCATCATGAAATCAAGTCATAATGAGGGTCATGAAATCAAGTTGTAATGAGCGTCATGAAATCAAGTCATAATGAGCATCATGAAATCAAGTCATAATGAGATCATGAAATCAAGTCATAATGAGATCATGAAATCAAGTCATAATGAACATCATGAAATCAAGTCATAATGAGCATCATGAAGACAAATCATAATGAGATCATGAAATCAAGTCGTAATGAGCGTCATGAAATCAAGTCGTAATGAGCATCATGAAATCAAGTCATAATGAGGGTCATGAAATCAAGTTTTAATGAGCATCATGAAATCAAGTCATTATGAGCATCATGAAATCAAGTTGTAATGAGATCATGAAATCAAGTCATAATGAGCATCATGAAATCAAGTCGTAATGAGCGTCATGAAATCAAGTCGTAATGAGCATCATGAAATCAAGTCATAATGAGGGTCATGAAATCAAGTCATAATGAGCATCATGAAATCAAGTCATAATGAGCATCATGAAATCAAGTTGTAATGAGATCATGAAATCAAGTCATAATGAGCATCATGAAATCAAGTCGTAATGAGATCATGAAATCAAGTTGTAATGAGATCATGAAATCAAGTCATAATGAGCATCATGAAATCAAGTCATAATGAGCGTCATGAAATCAAGTCATAATGAGCATCATGAAATCAAGTCATAATGAGCATCATGAAATCAAGTCATAATGAGCGTCATGAAATCATCTAAATTATAATCCTCCTTTGGCTGTCTGCATGTCAAACAAAACCCTAATGCAGGGTTTCCCAACCCTCTCCTCTGTCACCAATAGACCAATATTTGTAAACATGTATATTGGACCATTATCTGTCCCCCCAGGCAGTCATGTTCACAATGTCCCAGTGTCCATGTGTGTTCATTCACCACATGGTGAGTAACACCTCTCCACAGGTCCTTACAAATACAATCGCAATGCATGCATTCCCCACTTTGCCTATTGCAGAAATGATTTCAGCACAGCTAAGCAGAATACAGGAGTACTAAATAAGAAAAGATAAATATGACTGACAATAAATAAATAAACTCCTCGTACAGCACCACAACAAGTTGTTGACAACCTCCTTCATCCACAGGATGACTTCTGCCTTTAATCTGTGGTTGATAACCTCCTTCATCCACAGGATGACTTCTGCCTTTAATCTGTGGTTGATAACCTCCTTCATCCCCAGGATGAGTTCGGCCTTTAATCTGTGGTTGATAACCTCCTTCATCCCCAGGATGACTTCTGCCTGACCTTTAATCTGTGGTTGACAACCTCCTTCATCCACAGGATGAGTTCTGCCTTTAATCTGTGGTTGATAACCTCCTTCATCCCCAGGATGACTTCTGCCTGACCTTTAATCTGTGGTTGATAACCTCCTTCATCCACAGGATGACTTCTGCCTTTAATCTGTGGTTGACAACCTCCTTCATCCACAGGATGACTTCTGCCTTTAATCTGTGGTTGACAACCTCCTTCATCCCCAGGATGACTTCTGCCTGGCCTTTAATCTGTGGTTGATAACCTCCTTCATCCACAGGATGACTTCTGCCTGACCTTTAATCTGTGGTTGACAACCTCCTTCATCCACAGGATGAGTTCTGCCTTTAATCTGTGGTTGATAACCTCCTTCATCCCCAGGATGACTTCTGCCTGACCTTTAATCTGTGGTTGATAACCTCCTTCATCCACAGGATGACTTCTGCCTTTAATCTGTGGTTGACAACCTCCTTCATCCACAGGATGACTTCTGCCTTTAATCTGTGGTTGACAACCTCCTTCATCCACAGGATGACTTCTGCCTTTAATCTGTGGTTGACAACCTCCTTCATCCCCAGGATGACTTCTGCCTGGCCTTTAATCTGTGGTTGATAACCTCCTTCATCCACAGGATGACTTCTGGCTTTAATCTGTGGTTGACAACCCCTTTTGTCCCCAGGATGACTTCTGCCAGGCCTCTAATCTGTGGTTGACAACCCCTTTTGTCCCCAGGATGACTTCTGCCAGGCCTCTAATCTGTGGTTGACAATCCCCTTTGTCCCCAGGATGACTTCTGCCAGGCCTCTAATCTGTGGTTGACAATCCCCTTTGTCCCCAGGATGACTTCTGCCAGGCCTCTAATCTGTGGTTGACAATCCCCTTTGTCCCCAGGATGACTTCTGCCAGGCCTCTAATCTGTGGTTGACAATCCCCTTTGTCCCCAGGATGACTTCTGCTTTAATCTGTGCTGTCTAGATATGATAATAATTCCAACACTGGAGCAACATCTTCACATCATAAAACTATATATTTATACTGTAATATCCATCATTACATACTCACTGCATACTCACTGCATACTCTCTGCATGGATGTTCTTGGCTCCATGCCACCGAGAGAGAGTGCTGCATTCAGCTGTCTTTATGAGACACAACCTGGATAAAAAAAAAAAATACTATTACCAAATTACAGCTTTTTTTGAACAAATACATTTGCATACTTACTTTAGTAGACGCCAACCGATGTCTAGGAAGTTCAAAGATACAAGTCTGGGACATCCTTCATTGCATGTAGAGAAATACAACAAACCCATGTTAGAATTGGATTAACTCACCCATTCAATGATGCTTGCTGTGCCTCTCAAACTGATGTGGACCTCAAAGGGTGGAAGGACATGGCAATCTTCACATGTTCCCCCGGTTGTGGAACGGGCACTGATCCACAGGCAGCACAAGAAAGTTTGTCCGGTGTTTTAAACTGTCTTCAGCTGCATCCTTGCCAATGATGTCAACCTCGCAAATCACTTGAAGTGGGTCAGGCGTGTCTGTGGATGGAGGCGTGTCTGTGGATGAAGGCGTGTCTGTGGATGGATGCGTGTCTGTGGATGGAGGCGTGTCTGTGGATGGATGCGTGTCTGTGGATGAAGGCGTGTCTGTGGATGGATGCGTGTCTGTGGATGGAGGCGTGTCTGTGGATGGAGGCGTGTCTGTGGATGGAGGCGTGTCTGTGGATGGATGCGTGTCTGTGGATGAAGGCGTGTCTGTGGATGGAGGCGTGTCTGTGGATGGAGGCGTGTCTGTGGATGGAGCCGTGTCTGTGGATGGAGGCGTGTCTGTGGATGGAGGCGTGTATGCGGATGGAGGCGTGTCTGTGGATCGAGGCGTGTCTGTGGATGAAGAGTCTACTAAAAGGATTGAGTCATGCACTGTCTCTTCCACACTGACGGCCGGTAGTCTATCAGTGTGCAGCCGAGGATGCAGAGATCTACCCGTTCTGTTTTAACACGTAGAAAATAACGTGGATAAATTATTTGCCCAAAACGGTACAGCTGCGGCATAAGATGCACATTTCAACATGGCTAAAGGCATGGAATGATAAACACACCGCACACAAAGTGAAGGAACGTATTCTGCGTCCGAGCTGTGATGTCCCCAGAAATCTTCAAACTCGTCAAACTCCTCTTCATCAGTATCTTCATTCACCGGTGATTCCTTAGAGGGACTCCAGGTCTCATCAGCACCTCTCTCGTCGGCACCAATTTCATCATCCCAATCGATGCCATCACAAATAAGACAGAATAGTTATATAAATGGTCAATTGTAAATACAAAACAACAAAAAGCAAGCACACTAGCACATCACAAACACTAATAAAACTATTCCACGCTATTCATTAGGTCGTTGACCTCATCTGCATTTACTTCTATGGTCTCTTCAGAGATGCTCATATTCGTCAGGCTAAATAGAAGTGATAGGACATAACAAAACAAAGTACATTTACCGAATGTGATCTGTATAACATTGGCAATACACGTATAGGGTGATAATGTCTGGGAATAGTTAACGAATAAAAACTATAATGCTGCCTGTTTTCGCCTTCTGTTGCTCAACCCCTCCAGCCTCCTCCATGGTGCTCCCATCTAGCTCAACCCCTCCAGGCTCCTCCATGGTGCTCCCATCTAGCTCAACCCCTCCAGGCTCCTCCATGGTGCTCCCATCTAGCTCAACCCCTCCAGGCTCCTCCATGGTGCTCCCATCTAGCTCAACCCTCCAGCCTCCTCCATGGTGCTCCCATCTAGCTCAACCTCCAGGCTCCTCCATGGTGCTCCCATCTAGCTCAACACCTCCAGGCTCCTCCATGGTGCTCCCATCTAGCTCAACCCCTCCAGCCTCCTCCATGGTGCTCCCATCTAGCTCAACCCTCCAGGCTCCTCCATGGTGCTCCCATCTAGCTCAACCCCTCCAGGCTCCTCCATGGTGCTCCCATCTAGCTCAACCCCTCCAGCCTCCTCCATGGTGCTCCCATCTAGCTCAACCCCTCCAGGCTCCTCCATGGTGCTCCCATCTAGCTCAACCCCTCCAGCCTCCTCCATGGTGCTCCCATCTAGCTCAACCCCTCCAGGCTCCTCCATGGTGCTCCCATCTAGCTCAACCCCTCCAGGCTCCTCCATGGTGCTCCCATCTAGCTCAACCCCTCCAGGCTCCTCCATGGTGCTCCCATCTAGCTCAACCTCCAGGCTCCTCCATGGTGCTCCCATCTAGCTCAACACCTCCAGGCTCCTCCATGGTGCTCCCATCTAGCTCAACCCCTCCAGGCTCCTCCATGGTGCTCCCATCTAGCTCAACCCCTCCAGGCTCCTCCATGGTGCTCCCATCTAGCTCAACCCCTCCAGGCTCCTCCATGTTGCTCCCATCTAGCTCAACCCCACCAGCCACCTCCATGGTGCTCCCATCTAGCTCAACCCCTCCAGCCTCCTCCATGGTGCTCCCATCTAGCTCAACCCTCCAGGCTCCTCCATGGTGCTCCCATCTAGCTCAACCTCCAGGCTCCTCCATGGTGCTCCCATCTAGCTCAACCTCCAGGCTCCTCCATGGTGCTCCCATCTAGCTCAACCCTCCAGGTTCCTCCATGGTGCTCCCATCTAGCTCAACCTCCAGGCTCCTCCATGTTGCTCCCATCTAGCTCAACCCCTCCAGGCTCCTCCATGGTGCTCCCATCTAGCTCAACCCCTCCAGGCTCCTCCATGGTGCTCCCATCTAGCTCAACCCCTCCAGGCTCCTCCATGGTGCTCCCATCTAGCTCAACCCCTCCAGGTTCCTCCATGGTGCTCATCCCCCCTTTAGAAATCCAAGATCCGTTAATCCAAGATGGCGTAGCAGTAGGACGTGTGTTTATGTCTTGTCCTGTCTTGTCCCGTCCTGTCCCGTGTATATATATTTTTCTTTGTATATATATACACACTGCTCAAAAAAATAAAGGGAACACTAAAATAACACATCATAGATCTGAATGAATGAAATAATCTTGTTAAATACTTTTTTCTTTACATAGTTGAATGTGCTGACAACAATGGAAATCAAATGTATCAACCCATGGAGGTCTGGATTTGGAGTCACACTCAAAATTAAAGTGGAAAACCACACTACAGCCTGATCCAACTTTGATGTAACGTCCTTAAAACAAGTCAAAATGAGGCTCAGTAGTGTGTGTGGCCTCCACGTGCCTGAATGACCTCCCTACAACGCCTGGGCATGCTCCTGATGAGGTGGCGGATGGTCTCCTGAGGGATCTCCTCCCAGACCTGGACTAAAGCATCCGCCAACTCCTGGACAGTCTGTGGTGCAACGTGGCGTTGGTGGATGGAGCGAGACATGATGTCCCAGATGTGCTCAATTGGATTCAGGTCTGGGGAACGGGCGGGCCAGTCCTTAGCATCAATGCCTTCCTCTTGCAGGAACTGCTGACACACTCCAGCCACAAGAGGTCTAGCATTGTCTTGCATTAGGAGGAACCCAGGGCCAACCGCACCAGCATATGGTCTCACAAGGGGTCTGAGGATCTCATCTCGGTACCTAATGGCAGTCAGGCTACCTCTGGCGAGCACATGGAGGGCTGTGCGGCCCCCCAAAGAAATGCCACCCCACACCATGACTGACCCACCGCCAAACCGGTCATGCTGGAGGATGTTGCAGGCAGCAGAACGTTCTCCACGGCGTCTCCAGACTCTGTCACGTCTGTCACGTGCTCAGTGGGAACCTGCTTTCATCTGTGAAGAGCACAGGGCGCCAGGGGCGAATTTGTCAATCTTGGTGTTCTCTGGCAAATGCCAAACGTCCTGCACAGTGTTGGGCTGTAAGCACAACCCCCACCTGTGGACGTTGGGCCCTCATACCACCCTCATGGAGTCTGTTTCTGACCGTTTGAGCAGACACATGCACATTTGTGGCCTGCTGGAGGTCATTTTGCAGGGCTCTGGCAGTGCTCCTCCTTGCACAAAGGCGGAGGTAGTGGTCCTGCTGCTGGGTTGTTGCCCTCCTACGGCCTCCTCCACGTCTCCTGATGTACTGGCCTGTCTCCTGGTAGCGCCTCCATGCTCTGGACACTACGCTGACAGACACAGCAAACCTTCTTGCCACAGCTCGCATTGATGTGCCATCCTGGATGAGCTGCACTACCTGAGCCACTTGTGTGGGTTGTAGACTCCGTCTCATGCTACCACTAGAGTGAAAGCACCGCCAGCATTCAAAAGTGACCAAAACATCAGCCAGGAAGCATAGGAACTGAGAAGTGGTCTGTGGTCACCACCTTCAGAACCACTCCTTTATTGGGGGTGTCTTGCTAATTGCCTATAATTTCCACCTGTTGTCTATTCCATTTGCACAACAGCATGTGAAATGTATTGTCAATCAGTGTTGCTTCCTAAGTGGACAGTTTGATTTCACAGAAGTGTGATTGACTTGGAGTTACATTGTGTTGTTTAAGTGTTCCCTTTATTTTTTTGAGCAGCGTATATCGTATATATTTTAATCTCAATTTCCCTCTACGGACTGAACATACTCTCCTGCAACCCGCCTCTCCCAATGTGGTACGGATCTGCTATTTTTATACTTTAGAACCCGGAACCCCCATCAGAAGCCAGCCAGCTAGCTACCTACTAGCTAGCAGTCAGTTAGCCACTGCTAGCGGTCCTCACCGTTAACTCGGACATCAGCCAGCCTCAACCCGGTCAATTCCTGCCAGTCTGCACAGCGCGATATCAACCTAGAGCATATCGGACTGCTTTTTCTCTACCACATCTCTGGATTCCTACCGCAAGCTCTGAACCTTTACACTGGATCATCGCAGCTAGCTAGCTGCAATTTGAGTGGCTACTCCTGGCAACGTCTCTGTCCCGAAGCAAGCACCAGTTAGCCTGGAGCTAGCCTGGAGCTAGGCCCATCTACCGGCTAGCCAAAGAGGTCCACCAGCCAATTCTTGGGCTACAATAACTTATTTCCCAATTGGCTTGGACCCTTTATTGCCGACACAGAGCCCCGCCGATCCATCACGACTGGTCTGCCGACGTAACCGTCCGAGGTGGTTTCAACAGGCTCTTCCGTTGCGACATCGCCCGGCCTTCTAGCTGTCTGAATCGCTGTGTCTCCAGCTCGCCTAGCGTAGCAGCGACTACGGAATCGGCTCCCTGATTTATCTAGTGCTACTCATTGGACCCTATGATCACTTGGCTACACATGCCTCTCCCTAATGTCAATATGCCTTGTCTATTGTTGTTTTGGTTAGTCATTATTGTCTTATTTCACTGTAGAGCCTCCAGCCCTGCTCAATATGCCTTAGATAGCCCTTTTGTTCCGCCGCCCACACACGCGGTGACCTCACCTGGCTTAACTGGTGCATCTAGAGACAAAAACTCTCTCATCGTCACTCAATGCCTAGGTTTACCTCCACTGTACTCACATCCTGCCATACCCTTGTCTGTACATTGTGCATTGAGTCTATTCTTCCGCGCCCAGAAATCTGCTCGTTTTACTCTCTGTTCCGAACACACTAGACGACCAGTTCTTATAGCCTTTAGCCGTACCGTTATCCTACTCCTCCTCTGTTCCTCTGGTGATGTAGAGGTTAACCCAGGCCCTGTAGCCCCCAGCACCACTCCCATTCCCCAGGAGCTCTCATTTGTTAACTTCTGTAACTGTAAAAGCCTAGGTTTCATGCATGTTAACATTAGAAGCCTCCTCCATAAATTTGTTTGATTCACTGGTTTAGCTCACTCCGCCAACCCTGATGTCCTAGCCATTTCTGAATCCTGGTTTAGGAAGGCCACCAAAAATCCTGAAATTTCCATCCCCAACTATAACATCTTCCGACAAGATAGAACTGCCAAAGAGGGCGGAGTTGCAATCTACTGCAGAGATAGCCTGCAGAATTCGGTCATGCTATCCAGGTCTGTGCCCAAACAATTCGAGCTTCTACTTTTAACAATCCACCTTTCCAGAAACAAGTCTCTCACCGTTGCCACTTGTTATAGACCCCCTTCAGCCCCCAGCTGTGCCCTGGACACCATATGTGAATTGATTGCCCTCATCTATCTTCAGAGTTCGAACTGTTAGGTGACCTGAATTGGGATATGCTTAACACCCCGGCCGTCCTACAATCTAAGCTACATGCCCTCAATCTCACACAAATTATTAAGGAACCTACCAGGCACAACCCTAAATCCGTAACCATGGGCACCCTATTAGATATCATCCTGACCAACTTGCCCTCTAAATACACCTCTTCTGTCTTCAACCAGGATCTCAGCGATCACTGCCTCATTGCCTTCGTGCGTGATGTGTCCGCTGTCAAACGACCACCCCATCAAATGCTCCCCTAAAACACATCAGCGAGCAGGCCTTTCTAATCGACCTGTCCTGAGTATCCTGGAAGGATATTGACCTCATTCCGTCAGTAGAGGATGCCTGGTTACTCTTTAAAAGTGCTTTCCTCGCCATCTTAAATAAGCATACCCCATTAAAAAATGTAGAACTAAGAACATAAATAGCCCTTGGTTCACCCCAGACTTGACTGCCCTTGACCAGCACAAAAACATCCTGTGGCGTTCTGCATTAGCATGGAATTGCCCACGCGATATGCAACTTTTCAGGGAAGTCAGGAACCAATATACCTAGTCAGTTAGGAAAGATAAGGCTAGCTTTTTCAAACAGAAATTTGCGTCCTGTAGCACTAATTCCAAAAGGTTTTGGGACTGTAAAGTCCATGGAGAATAAGAGCTCTTTCTCCCACCACCGATAAATCTACGATAATTGAGAATTTCAATAAGCATTTTTTCTACGGCTGGCTATGCTTTCCACCAGGCTACCCCTACCCCGGCCAACAGCTCAGCACCCCTACAGCAACTTGCCCAAGCCCCCCCCATTTCTCCTTCACCCAAATCCAGACAGCTGATGTTCTGAAAGATCTGCAAAATCTGGATCCCTACAAATCAGCTGGGCTAGACAATCTGGACCCTCTCTTTCTAAAATTATCTGCCAAAATTGTTGCAACCCCTATTACTAGCCTGTTCAACCTCTCTTTCGTATCATCTCAGATTGGAAAGATTGGAAAGATTGGAAAGCTCTTCAAAAGGGGAGACACTCTAGACCCAAACTGCTATAGACCAATATCCATCCTGCCCTAAAATCTTCGAAAGCCAAGTTAACAAACAGATGAATCCCACCGTACTTTCTCCACTATGGTTACCGAGCTGGTCATGGGTGCACCTCAGCCACGCTCAAGGTCCTAAACGATATCATAACCGCCATTGATAAAAGACAGTACTGTGCAGCCGTCTTCATCGATCTGGCCAAGGCTTTTGATTCTGTCAATCACCGCATTCTTATCGGCAGACTCAATAGCCTTGGTTTCTCAAATGACTACCTCGCCTGGTTCACCAACTACTTCTCAGACAGAGTTCAGTGTGTCAAATCGGAGGGCCTGTCGTCCGGACCTCTGGCAGTCTCTATGGGGGTCCCACAAGGTTCAATTCTCGAGCCGACTCTTTTTTCTGTATATATCAATGATGTCGCTCTTGCTGCTGGTGATTCTCTGATCCACCTCTACGCAGACGACACCATTCTGTATACATCTGGCCCTTCTTTGGACACTGTGTTAACAAACCTCCAAACGAGCTTCCATGCCACTCAACACTCCTTCCGTGGCCTACAACTGCTTTTAAATGCTAGTAAAACTAAATGCATGCTCTTCAACCAATTGTTGCCCTCACCCGCCAGCCCGACTAGCATCACTACTCTGGACGGTTCTGACTTAGAATATGTGGACTACTACAAATAGCTAGGTGTCTGGTTAGACTGTAAACTCTCCTTCCAGACTCACATTAAGCATCTCCAATCCAAAATGTAATCTAGAATTCACTTCCTATTTCACCACAAAGCCTCCTTCACTCATGCTGCCAAACATACCCTCGTAAAACTGACTATCCTACCGATCCTTGACTTCGGCAATGTCATTTACAAAATAACCTCCAACACTCGACTCAGCAAACTGGATGTAGTCTATCACAGTGCCATCCGTTTTGTCACCAAAGCCCCATATACTACCCACCACTGCGACATGTATGCTTTCGTTGGCTGGCCCTCACTACATATTCATCGCCAAACCCACTGGCTCCAGGTTGTCTATAAGTCTTTGCTAGGTAAAGCCCCGCCTTATCTCAGCTCACTAGTCACCATAGCAACACCCACCTGTAGCACGCGCTCCAGCAGGTATATTTCACTGGTCTTCCCCAAAGCCAACACTTCCTTTGGCCGCCTTTCCTTCCAGTTCTCTGCTGCCAATGACTGGAACGAATTGCAAAAATCACTGAAGCTGGATTCTCATGTTTCCCTCTCTAACTTTAAGTATCAGCTGTCAGAGCAGCTTACCGATCACTGTACCTGTACACAGCCAATCTGTAAATAGCTCACCCAACTACCTCATCCCCATATTGTTATTTATCCTCTTGCTCTTTTGCACCCCAGTATCTCTACTTGCACATCATCATCTGCACATCTATCACTCCAGTGTTAATGCTAAATTGTAATTATTTTGCCTCTATGGCCTATTTATTGCCTTACCTCCCTACTCTTCTACATTTGCACACACTGCACATAGATTTTTCTATTTGTGTTATTGACTGTACGTTTGTTTATGTGTTACTTTGTGTTTTTTGTCACATTGCTTTGCTTTATCTTGGCCAGGTCACAATTGTAAATGTTTTCTGTTAAATAAAGGTGAAACAAAAGAAGAAGAAAAAGGAAAAAAAAGGTTATACTCCAAGCATACAGTCATCTTCATCTGTGTATGAGTTCTCATTGTTACCATGCACCCGCAATAAGATAGCAGAAGCAGTGTATGAGTTCTCATTGTTACCATGCACCCGCAATAAGATTGCAGAAGCAGTGTATGAGTTCTCATTGTTACCATGCACCCGCAATAAGATAGCAGAAGCAGTGTGTGTTATCTCATTGCTACCACGCACCTGCAATAAGATAGCAGAAGCAGTGTGCGAGTTATCTCATTGCTAGCACGCACCTGCAATAAGATAGTTCACATGTGCATGTACCTTTTTGAATTGACGAGGCAACGGCCAAACAAATATCACGATGACAATGAAAATGTCAAATAGATCATGATAATTCCTTTTATGTGAGAGGAAGAATATGCGATTTGAGTTGGGGAGTGTTTTATCCCTGCACCAATTTCACTGAAGCCTCTCAGGCATCCGGCCAGCTCTCCTGGCTCCCACCTGGCAGTGGAGAGCCTGTGTCTATGACCTAAAAAGGTCATTTGGGAGTCAGATTACCGGGCGCTCTGCAATAACATTGCTGACACGGATCCTTTTTTGGTCACGGGGACATGAATAGGAGGAATCATATCTAAACACACTGGTTCATCCAGAAAATAATTATGTTCAGAATGACACAAGATAATATGGTTATATGTGAATGTAACCAAAAAAAACTGATTGTTGTTGTGGAAATTGTGTTGATAAAACACGTCTCGGGGGTGTGTGCTGACTGAGGCAGTGTGATAATGAGTGTGTTGTTGGGCTGGTATTCAACAGCCTGTAATACAAGCATCAATGTTATTCACTTTTCCACACGCACACAAGTGGTTATGATTATCTACAGGAAAATCGGTGGAATATGAGAAACAGTTTGAACGGGCTCTTTAACTACTAGAGGTCATTGACCTTCAGTTTAGCTTTTTTTTTTTTCCCCAGTACAGTTTCTAGTCCACCATCTCAATTGAATTCACGTTTTTTCCCGATACAAATGCGCTGCTCTGGATTCAACACACGAGTCTTTGGTTAGCTTTGTCTGTTGCCCTGCACAGTACATACTGGGAAGGGAAAGAATTGTCTCAGGACATTTTCACAACGCTTATCCGCGATCCTGTTTCGTTTTTTGTTGTTGTTGTTGTTGTGTTTGTTCCGTCAACACAACGCCTTGACGCAGCTTCCAGTCTGCGTTGCGTTGACGCAAGGGGGGGTTTCCGTCATGGCGTCGATGCAGGTAAGACTTCTACACACAGTCATCACCTTCTATCATTGTCCGATCTGTTATTTTTGTAAGTCAGTTAACAGGTTTTTTTTATTTTTTTTTAATCGGTACGCGTATATAACTAACCGAGGTCTGTTTTTAAGATGTAAAAGTTGTCGTTTCAACCCGTTATTTTATAGTTTCACATCGGGTTTCAACGCCTTGCCCCCGTGTTATCGTGAACGGCTAGGAAGAACAAGAGTTGCTAACGACGTTAGCAAGCTGGCTAGTTACATACTCGCCGTTGGGACTTTCGGTTTCGCGTTTTAAAATAGTTAGCTAGAAGAAGAAGAAGAAGGGGGGAAAAAAAAAATAACTTAACTAACAAACGTAGCTACCTGTAGTAGGTACAAAAGTGACATGACGGAGAGCAACGCTAAGCAGCTAGCTAGCTGAAGTTGTTCGCTATTGTCAGGTGTCTGACCGGGTCAGCTTGTCTGAATTCACGAAGTGGATCAGCTAGACCCTGTCTTCTCACACCCCAATCTAGCTGAAACCTTATCCAGGCAACCGGTTGTCCAAATAAATGTTAGCTAGCTGTTACGATAGTAAACACTTCTAAGCTAATAGCTGTGCAACGTTTAGTTATACTAGTGCTAGTGTAGACACGGAGATGATGCGAGTAACAGACGCAAGGTTAAGGCGTCCGTATACATACACTATATATATTCAAAGTATACGGACACCCTTTCAAATGAGTGGATTTGGCTATCTCGGCCACAGACGTTGCTGACAGGTATGACATCGAGCACACAGCCCATGCAATCTCCATAGACAAACAGTAGAATGACCTTACTGAGGCGCTCAGTGACTTTCAACGTGGCACCATCATAGGATGTCACCTTTCCAGCAAATCAGTTCATCAAATTTCTGCCCTGCTAGAGCTGCCCCGGTGCTGTTATTATTGTGAAGTGGAAACATTTAGGAGCAACAACGGCGCAGCCATAAAGTGGTAGGCCACACAAGCTCACAGAACGGAACCGCTGAAGCGCGTAAGAATCGTCTGTCCTCGATTGCGACACTCACTAACAAGTTCCAAACTGCCGTCTGGAAGCAACGTCAGCACAAGAACTGTTCGTTTGAGAGCTTCAGGATATGGGTTTCCGTGGCCGAGCAGCCCCACACATGCGCAATGCCAAACGTTGGCTGGAGTGGTGTAAAGCTCACCGCTATTGGAGCAGTGGAAACGCGTTCTCTGGAGTGATGAATCACGCTTCACCATCTGGCAGTCCGACGGACAAATCTGGGTTTGGCGGACGCCAGGAGAACGCTACTGCCCGACTACGTAGTGCCGACTGTAAAGTTTGGAGGAGTGGGAATAATGGTCTTCGGGTGTTTTTTATAGTTCGGGCTAGGCCCCTTAGTTCCAATGAACTGGAAATCAGATCGCTACGGCAAACAATGACATTCTAGACGATTCTGTGCTTCCAACTTTCAATCCAATGTATTTCACTTGGCCGAACTCCTAAATCCCCCAAAATGGGAGAATTAAACTATGTCCACTTGTGAGAATGTGGGAAGGGTCTGTGGACACTTCGGGGACGGGTGTGATGAGTGTGTTTTCATTTGGTGACCTCATAGTTGTGTGTTTCCTGTCCTCCATATCTCTGAATGTGTACATTTTCTCAATTATGGGGTTTGTGTCTTAAGTCTTGTATAAAATGAATGAGTAAAGATGAAACTATTTGTGAATTGATGTAATGTGATAACCTTTTTAGAATGAGAGATTTGCATTCCCTGTAAAGTTTAACTAGTCAGCCGCCAAGCCCCCGTGAGCACAGACATGATCAAGCGTCATGCAACCGCCCTTTTTCTATTGTTACGAATAAAAAAAAAAAAAAAACTCCTGAGGAAATCCTCCTCCGACTAAGCAAACCCACAGCGGGAGCTGTGGTTGCAATGGTTGAGTACCAAGACTAGAAAACCATACCACATGGCGCATGGGCTACACGGCTGGAAATGGTTAAGCTCAGAGACTATCGATCCCTACAGAATAAGAGCAAATCTTAGATACTAATTTACTAGTCTGCAGCTAGAAATTATGTCAACCTGGGAATGCGAATACTGACAACCGCCGAAACGTCTACCCTAAGAACAATGGACGCCTGACGTATCCATTACAACAGACACTCAGGAGCCGACGATAGAGCTACCACCATGAGTAACCAGAGACTGATACATCGACGGCACTGAAAGAAATTCATCGGACTCTATGTAAACTGGAAACCACATATCCTGAGGCTGCATTTATTGTGGCTGGGGATTTTAATAAGGCTAATTTAAGAACAAGGCTCCCGAAATTTTACCAGCATATCGAATGTGCCACCCGGGCTGGTAAAATCCTGGACCACTGTTATTCCAACTTCCGTGATGCATACAAGGCTATTCTCCGCCCTCCTTTCGGCAAGTCTGACCATGACTCCATTTTGTTGCTCCCAGCCTACAAACAGAAACTAAAACAGGAAACGCCCGTTCTCAGGTCTGTTCAACGCTGGTCCGACCAATCTGATTCCATGCTGCAAGATTGCTTGAGCACGTGGACTGGGATATGTTCCGGATAGCATCTGACAACAACATTGATGTATACGCTGATTCGGTGAGCGAGTTTATTAGCAAGTGCATTGGTGATGTTGTACCCATAGCAAATATTAAAACCTTCCCCAACCAGAAACCGTGGATTGATGGCAGCATTCGCGCCAAAACTGAAAGCGCGAACCACTGCTTTTAACCAGGCTAAGGCTACCGGAAACATGACTGAATACAAACAGTGTAGCTATTCCCTCCGCAAGGCAATCAAACAAGCTAAGCGTCAATATAGAGACAAAGTAGAGTCACAATTCAACGGCTCAGACACAAGAGGAATGTGGCAGGGTCTACAGTCAATCACGGACTACAAAAAGAAAACCAGCCCCGTCGCGGACCATGACGCCCTGCTCCCAGACCAACTAAACAACTTCTTTGCTCGCTTTGAGGACAATGCAGTGCCACCGACACGCCCGCTACCAAAACCTGCGGGCTCACCTTCACCGCAGCCAATGTGAGAAAACATTTAAATGTGTTAACCCTCGCAAGGCTGCCGGCCCAGATGGCATCCCTGGCCGTGTCCTCAGAGCATGCGCAGACCAGCTGGCTGGTGTGTTCACGGACATATTCAATCAGTCCCTATCCCAGTCTGCTGTTCCCACATGCTTCAAGAGGGCCACCATTGTTCCTGTTCCCAAGAAAGCTAAGGTGACTGAGCTAAATGACTATCGCCCGTAGCACTCACTTCTGTCATCATGAAGTGCTTTGAGAGACTAGTCAAGGATCATATCACCTCCATCCTGCCAGACACCCTGGACCCACTCCAATTTGCTTACCGTCCCAATAGGTCCACAGACGACGCAATCGCAATCACACTGCATACTGCCCTAACCCATCTGGACAAGAGGAATACTTATGTAAGAATGCTGTTCATCGACTACAGCTCAGCATTTAACACCATAGTTCCCTCCAAGCTCGTCATTAAGCTCGAGACCCTGGGTCTCGACCCAGCCCTGTGCAACTGGGTCCTGGACTTCCTGACGGGCCGGTCCCAGGTGGTGAGGGTAGGAAACAACATCTCCACTCCGCTGATCCTCAACACTGGGGCCCAACAAGGGTGCGTTCTCAGCCCTCTCCTGTACTCCCTGTTTACCCATGACTGTGTGGCCAAGCACGCATCCAACTCAATCATCAAGTTTGCTGACGACACTACAATGGTAGGCTTGATTACCAACAACGACGAGACGGCCTACAGAGAGGAGGTGAGGGCCCTCGGAGTGTGGTGTCAGGAAAATAACCTCTCACTCAATGTCAGCAAAACTAAGGAGATGATCGTGGACTTCAGGAAACAGCAGAGGGAGCACCCCCCTATCCACATCGAGGGGACAGTAGTGGAGAGGGTGGAAAGTTTTAAGTTCCTCGGTGTACACATCACGGACAAACTGAATTGGTCCACCCACACAGACAGCGTGGTGAAGAAGGCGCACAGCGCCTCTTCAACCTCAGGAGGCTGAAGAAATTCGGCTTGTCACCAAAATCACTCACAAACTTTTACAGATGCACTATCGAGAGCATCCTGTCGGGCTGTATCACCGCCTGGTACGGCAACTGCTCCGCCCACAACCGTAAGGCTCTCCAGAGGGTAGTGAGGACTGCACAGCGCATCACCGGGAAACCTACCTGCCCTCCAGGACACCTACACCACCCGATGTCACAGGAAGGCCAAAAGATCATCAAGGACAACAACCACCCGAGCCACTGCCTGTTCACCCCGCTATCATCCAGAAGGCGAGGTCAGTACAGGTGCATCAAAGCTGGGACCGAGAGACTGAAAACAGCTTCTACCTCAAGGCCATCAGACTGTTAAACAGCCATCACTAACATTGAGTGGCTGCTGCCAACATACTGACTTAAATCTCTAGCCACTTTAAACATAGGAATTGGATGTAACAAATGTATCACTAGCCACTTTAAACAATTTTGTATATAATGTTTACGTATCCGACATACTCATATCAAATGTATACACTGTACTCTAAACCATCTACTGTATCTTGCCTATGCCGTTCGGCCATCGACCCAAACCTCTAGCCACTTTAATAATTATAACTGGATGAAATAATGTATCACTAGCCACTTTAAACAATGCCATTTATATAATGTTTACATATCCTACATTACTCATCTCATATATACACTGCTCAAAAAAATAAAGGGAACACTTAAACAACACAATGTAACTCCAAGTCAATCACACTTCTGTGAAATCAAACAGTCCACTTAGGAAGCAACACTGATTGACAATAAATTTCACATGCTGTTGTGCAAATGGAATAGACAACAGGTGGAAATTATAGGCAATTAGCAAGACACCCCCAATAAAGGAGTGGTTCTGAAGGTGGTGACCACAGACCACTTCTCAGTTCCTATGCTTCCTGGCTGATATTTTGGTCAC
Source organism: Brachymystax lenok tsinlingensis (assembly GCA_030435695.1). NCBI lineage: Eukaryota > Metazoa > Chordata > Actinopteri > Salmoniformes > Salmonidae > Brachymystax > Brachymystax lenok. The sequence continues at coordinate 3,364,005 of CM059782.1, forward strand.
TTTTGAATGCTGGCGGTGCTTTCACTCTAGTGGTAGCATGAGACGGAGTCTACAACCCACACAAGTGGCTCAGGTAGTGCAGCTCATCCAGGATGGCACATCAATGCGAGCTGCGGCAAGAAGGTTTGCTGTGTCTGTCAGCGTAGTGTCCAGAGCATGGAGGCGCTACCAGGAGACAGGCCAGTACATCAGGAGATGTGGAGGAGGCCGTAGGAGGGCAACAACCCAGCAGCAGGACCACTACCTCCGCCTTTGTGCAAGGAGGAGCACTGCCAGAGCCCTGCAAAATGACCTCCAGCAGGCCACAAATGTGCATGTGTCTGCTCAAACGGTCAGAAACAGACTCCATGAGGGTGGTATGAGGGCCCAACGTCCACAGGTGGGGGTTGTGCTTACAGCCTAACACCGTGCAGGACGTTTGGCATTTGCCAGAGAACACCAAGATTGGCAAATTCGCCACTGGCGCCCTGTGCTCTTCACAGATGAAAGCAGGTTCACACTGAGCACGTGACAGACGTGACAGAGTCTGGAGACGCCGTGGAGAACGTTCTGCTGCCTGCAACATCCTCCAGCATGACCGGTTTGGCGGTGGGTCAGTCATGGTGTGTGTGGTGGCATTTCTTTGGGGGGCCGCACAGCCCTCCATGTGCTCGCCAGAAGTAGCCTGACTGCCATTAGGTACCGAGATGAGATCCTCAGACCCCTTGTGAGACCATATGCTGGTGCGGTTGGCCCTGGGTTCCTCCTAATGCAAGACAATGCTAGACCTCATGTGGCTGGAGTGTGTCAGCAGTTCCTGCAAGAGGAAGGCATTGATGCTAAGGACTGGCCCGCCCGTTCCCCAGACCTGAATCCAATTGAGCACATCTGGGACATTATGTCTCGCTCCATCCACCAACGCCACGTTGCACCACAGACTGTCCAGGAGTTCCCTCAGGAGACCATCCGCCACCTCATCAGGAGCATGCCCAGGCATTGTAGAGAGGTCATTCAGGCACGTGGAGGCCACACACACTACTGAGCCTCATTTTGACTTGTTTTAAGGACATTACATCAAAGTTGGATCAGGCTGTAGTGTGGTTTTCCACTTTAATTTTGAGTGTGACTCCAAATCCAGACCTCCATGGGTTGATAAATTTGATTTCCATTGATAATGTTTGTGTGATTTTGTTGTCAGCACATTCAACTATGTAAAGAAAAAAGTATTTAATAAGATTATTTCATTCATTCAGATCTATGATGTGTTATTTTAGTGTTCCCTTTATTTTTTTGAGCAGTGTATATATGTGTATATACTGTACTCCATACCATCTACTGCATCTTGCTTATGCCGGTCAGCCATCGCTCATCCATATATTTATATGTACATACTCGTATTCATTCCTTTACTCTTGTGTGTATAAGGTAGGTGTTGAGAATTTGTTAGATTACTTGTTAGATACTACTGCATGGTCGGAACTAGAAGCACAAGCATTTCGCTACACTCGCATTAACATCTGCTAACCATGTGTATGTGACAAATAAAATTTGATTTGAGACTATCTGATGAACTGACCTAGGATTAGCATTTCAATGAATATAATTACCCACTGTGTGTAGTGATCCATTTTGTCTTTCCCGCTCCTTTATCGGTCCACGCCCCCTTTTCTCTTTGTCCACCAAGCCGTCATATCGGTTTAGCCCACTAGGGGATCTTCCCTATCACTGTTAGTAACCAATATTTACGGTTTGTTAGTTATGCATTTTCTGTGATTTATATAGTTAGTAAATATATGATTAAGCCAATTGGTGCACGGGTGATTCATGGTTTAGGCTGGGTTCGTGCAGATAACCAACAATTCTACAACGTTTGAAATGAGACTGATGTGAGGTAAAGAAAATTCATTAATAGAAGACTAATTGATCAGATATTAAAATATCTGAAGAGTTATATTCGGGAAAATTACAACTTTGTAATCTGAAGATTTTCCGTGGTGCCCCGACTTCCTAGTTAATTAAACGTACATGATTAGTTTAATCACGTAATAATAATTACAGTGAATTGATTTGATAAAATAACAGTCTTCACCTTTAATGATACTAAAGACACGACACCAGGAAGAAACCTAGAGAGGAACCAGGCACAGCCCCCACACCACTAGAGGGATATCTTCAACCACCAACCTACTACCCTGAGACAAGGCTGAGTATAGCAATACAAGATGGCATAGCTGTAGGACGTGTGTATTTGTCTTTGTCTTATCCCGTGTAAATAGCCAGTCTTTTTCGTATATATTTTAATCTCACTTTCTATCTACGAACTAAATATACTTTCCTGCAACCCGCCTCACCCAATGTGGTACGGATCTGCTATTTTTATTCCTTATAACTGGAACTTCCATCAGGAGCTAGCCGGCTAACTAGCTACTAGTCTTTGTTAGCCACGGCTAGCGGTCTTCACCTTTTTCTCGATCGCCAGCCTTAGCTCGGACAACACCTGCCAGTCTGCACAGCACGATATCAATCCCAGAGCATATCGGACTGCTTCTCTCTGCCACATCACTGGATTCCTGCCGCTCTGGATCATTACAATAGATCATCGCAACTAGCTAGCTGCAAACAAATGGCTACTGTTAGCTAACACCTCTGTCCCGATGCAAGCACCATCTAGCCTTGATCTAGCCTCGAGCTAGGCCCTTATACCAGCTAATTTGAGGGCTACAATACCTGCTTTGCCAATTGGCCTGGACCCTTTATTGTCGAACACGGAGCCCCGCCGATCCATCACGACTGAACTGCCGACGTGATCGCCCGATGTGGTCTCAACAGGCTATTCTGTTACGATGTCGCCGAAGAACCAGCTACTAGCCTCGGCCCGCTAGCTTTATCTGAACGCTGTGTCCCCGGCTCGCCTAGCGTAGTAGTGACTACCGAACGGCACCCTGACTCACCTATTGCTGCTCTTTTGGCCCTATGATCACTCGGCTACACAGCTGATGCCCCCTGGACTGTTTCAGTAACACGGTACCTCGTTTTGTTTACCTGTCGGCCCCAGCCTCGACCTCAGGTCCTGTGTGTACCTAACTGAGCCGCTCTGCCCATTCATGGCCATTTACCCGTTGTTGTCTTAGCTCTCCCGATCAACACCTGTGATTGCTTTATGCCTCTCTCTAATGTCAATATGCCTTGTCTACTGCTGTCCTTGGCTAGTTCTAAATGTTTTATTTCACCGTAGAGCCCTCAGTCCCGCTCAAAATGCCTTAGATAGCTCTTTTGTCCCACCCCAGCATTGTAGTAGTCTAATCTAGAATTGACAAAAGCATGTCACTTCACAAGGCTTGTCACTTCACAAAGCATGTAATTTCACAAGCATGTCACTTCACAAAGCATGTCACTTTGGGCAACAGTTTGGGGAATGCCCTTTCCTGTTTCAGCATGACAATGCCCCAATGCACAAAGCGAGGTCCATACAGAAATGGTTTGTCGAGATCGGTGTAGAAGAACTTGACTGGCCTGCACAGAGCCCTGACCTCAACTCCATTGGAAACCTTTTGGATGAATTGGAACGCCGACTGTGAGCCAGTGTGATAGCCCAACATCAATGCTCTTGTGGCTGAATGGAAGCAAGTCCCCGCGGCAATGTTCCAACATCTAGTGGAAAGCCTTCCCAGAAGAGTGGAGGCTGTTATAGCAGCAAAGGGGGCAACTCCATATTAATGCTTGTGACTTTGGAATGAGAAGTTCGACGGGTGGGTGTCCACATACGTTTGGTAATGTAGTGTACGGTTTGCTCCTAACAGAACTCTGCTAGGCGAACGTCTGTTCTCCCTAAAGACCTTCGCTAGGAAAACTAGAAATAAACGTCAATATTAATGTTTGTCCCTCCTGAGCCATAACACTTCCTCAAAATAGTCACAAAATCTATAATTAATTTTGACATTTTTCGCTGAGGAGGTCTTAGTCGCTCAATTTTACATCTAAGATGTTTGGTGCAGTATTTCTCAAGAAAGAATATTGTAGAGAGTCATTGTACTGTCTAAACCGCTGTTAAATATATTTTCCATAATCAATAATATTGTATTTTCAGGTGTTTTTGGAAGCTGGTGTACAAGATGCAAAAACAAAACTTAAAAATGGCAAGCATAGAAATAGTGCACATAGAACAGATCTACCTAGAACACATTTTTTTTTTTAACTTGCTTTTCAATGAGAATGACAGATCTATGTGCCCAAAGTATCCCTTCCTACTAGGAGTAGTACTGTTGACCAATCACAGACAAACTGGTGTAGACTTAGGGATATTAAGCTTGTGTGTGTGTGTGTGTGTGTGTGTGTGTGTGTGTGTGTGTGTGTGAACAGACAGAAGAAAAAACAGGAACACGACAAAATGTCGTCCATGAACTGGGAAGCAACAGGCTTTTATTTAACAGTACTCTCCAAGCTAGAGGACATCGATTACGACACATCCAGCTGGCTAGATTTGTATCTCGTCTATGAACACTGACAGGTCTTCGGGGATTTGTTTCATCTCGTCTGGGTTACATCAGTTTAGCTACACGTTTATTTATTTTTTATCTTCATAAAAAAAATCTGAAATTGGACCTCCCCGATATTCTAATCTAGCTACAGCTTAAACATGTATTTTTTTTCTTCTCTTACAGAAAAGGCTACAGAAGGAACTAATGGCTATGCAAAATGATCCGCCCCCTGGAATGACGCTCAATGAGAAAAGTGTACAGAATGCCATCACACAGTGAGTGTACATCAGCTATGCTCGTCTTGCTTTGTTACACATGTCTATAGCATTCCCCACTGGCTCATGACATTGTGAAGAAGATAAACACACACCAAGTACCTGCCCTGTACTCAGGGGCGCCAGTATGGATCTATCCATCACGTATAGAAGAAAAACACAGTACACAAATCCCAGGGACACGTGGGTAGATGGCTTTTAATTTATTTTTTATTTTTTAACTAGGCAAGTCAGTTAAGCTCAAATTCTTATTTACAGTAACGGCCTACTAAAAGGCAAAAAGGCCTCCTTACGTGGGCTGGGATTAAAAAATATAGGACAAAACACACATCACGTCAAGAGAGACACTACGACTCTACATAAAGAGACCTAAGACAACACAGCATGGTAGCAACACATGACAACAACATGGTAGCAACACAACATGGTAGCAGCACAGAACATGGTACAAACATTATTGGGCACGGCCAACAGCACAAAGGGCAAGAAGGTAGAGACAACGATTTGTTCTTTTTTAAAATTTAACTAGGCAAGTCAGTTAAGAACACATTTTTATTTACAATGAAGGCCTGCCCCCGGCCAAACCCGGACGACGCTGGGCTAATTGTGCGCTGCCCTATGGGACTCCCAATCACGTCCGGATGTGATACAGCCTGGATTCGAACCAGGGTCTGTAGTGGCGCTTCTTGCACTGAGATGCAGTGCCTTAGACCGCTGCGCCTCTCGGGAACAATACATCACGCGAAGCAGCCACAACTGTCAATCAGAGTGTCCATGATTGAGTCTTAATGAAGAGATTGAGATAAAACTGTCCAGTTTGAGGTTTTGTTGCATCTCGTTCCAGTTGCTAGCTGCAGCAAACTGAAAAGAGGAATGACCCAGGGATGTGTGCGCTTTGGGGACCTTTAACAGAATGTGACTGGCAGAATGGGTGTTGTATGTGGAGGATGAGGGCTGCAGTAGATGTCTCAGATAGGGGGGAGTGAGGCCTAAGAGGGTTTCGTAAATATGCATCAACCTGTGGGTCTTGTGACGGGTATACAGAGATAACCAGTTTACAGAGGAGTATAGAGTGCAGTGATGTGTCCCTTAAGGAGCATTGGTGGCAAATCTGATGGCCGAATGGTAAAGAACATTTAGCGCACCCTTACCTGCCGATCTATAAATTAGGTCTCCGTAATCTAGCATGGGTAGGATGGTCATCTGAATCAGGGTTAGTTTGGCAGCTGGGGTGAAAGAGGAGCGATTACAATAGAGGAAACCAAGTCTATATTTAACCTTAGCCTGCAGCTTTGATATGTGCTGAGAGAAGGACAGTGCATCGTCTAGCTATACTCCCAAGTACTTGTATGAGGTGACTACCTCAAGCTCTAAACCCTCAGAGGTAGTAATCACACCAGTGGGGAGAGGGGCACTTTGTTTTGGAGGTGTTCAGAACAAGGTTAAGGGCATCCATATAAATGGATGAGAGTAGAGGTCGACCGATTCTGATTTTTCAACGCCAATACCGATTATTGGAGGACCAAAAGTGTTCATTCTGTATTGTTCAGTATTGTTGTAATTGTCATTATTACAAATATATAATAGCGCCCCACTCCCGACACTACCAGGTGAAATGCAAGGCAAAATCCAAAGGTTGAATTATTAAACATGCATCAATATACAAGTGTTTCATACTCATCAAAAGCTCTGCTTCTTGGCAATATCACAGCGTTGTCAGATTTCAAAAAGGCTTTTTCGGCGAAAGCACTACATTTGATTGTTTGAGGGTAGCACCTTCAATATTTGCCATTACCATGAAATCTTTAGCCAGCAGGGTCCATAGAAAATGCATTTCACAGGGAAAACCTGTGCCTTACCTTTTGTAGAACTTCTGCAGAGGGCTTCCTAAGTGTCCAACGAAGACAATTCATGGGTATTTGGTTAGAAAAAGTCATTTATTATATCCATAAATCTCTGTTTGGTTGGCGCCTTGTGTTCAGAAAATCCAACGTGAAAAGAACGCGTTCAACTAAACCTATAAACCTTTCCTCAACAAAACAAAAACCAATTAAAATGCATGCACGCCAGACTCTCCAAAACCGTCACCTCGGGAGCCGCTGCCTAACAAGTTAAACTAGTAATATCATCAACCATGTGTAGCTAACTAGTGATTATGTTAAGATTGATTGATTTTTTACAAGATAAGTTTAATGCTAGCTAGCAACTTACCTTGTCTCCTTGCTACACTCGCGTAACAGGTGGTCAGCCTGCCACGCAGTCTCCTCGTGGAGTGCAATGTAATCGGATGGCGATTACCGATTTGTTATGAAAACTTGAAATCGGCCCTAATTAATCGGCCATGCCGATTTAATCGGTCGACCTCTAGATGAGAGAGCTTCCTACTGCTTGATCTATGTTGTTGGTGTAAATTGAGAAGAGCGTGGGGCCTAGGATTGAGCCTTGGGGTACTCCCTTGGTGACAGGCAGTGGCTGAGACAGCAGATGTTCTGACTTTGTACACTGCACTCTTTGACAGAGGTAGTTAGCAAACCAGGCCAGAGACGCCAATACTCCTTAGCCGGCCCACAAGAATGGAATGGTCTACCGTATCAAAAGCTTTGGCCACGTCAATAAAAATAGCAGCACAGCATTGCTTAGAATCAAGGGCAAAGGTGACATCATTGAGAACCTTTATTGCAGTGACACATCCGTAACCTGAGCGGAAACCAGATTGCAAACCAGAGAGAACACAATAGACATCAAGAGAGCCAGTCAGTTGATTATTGACACGTTTTTCCAACACTTTTGATAGTCAGGGCAGAATAGAATCAGGCCTATAACAGTTAGGATCAGCTTGATCTCCCCCTTTAAATAAATACAAACCGTGGCTGCCTTCCAAGCAATGGGAACCTTCCGCAGAAAGGAGAGACCGGTTAAAAAGGTCAAAGATCGGCTTGGTGATGATAGGGGCAGCTACCTTAAAGAAGAAAGGGTCTAAACCATCTGACACAGATGTTTTTTGGGGGTCAAGTTTAAGGAGCTCCTTTAGCACCTCGGACTCAGTGGCCGCCTGCAGGGAGAAACCTTGTAGCGGGGCAGGGGCAAAAGAGGGAGGAGCATCGGGGCTAGTCGCATTAGAAGGGGTGGGAGATGAGGGAATGTTGGACGGGCAAGGAGGCATGGCTGAGTCAAATAGGAATCCTGACTTAATGAAGTGGTGATTAAAGAGCTCAGCCATGTGCTCCTTGTCAGTAACAACCACATCACCAACATTAAGGGACACGGGCAGCTGTGAGGAGGAGGGTTTATTCTCCAGGTCTTTAACCGTTTTCCAGAACTTCTTGGGGTTAGATTCTTGAGGTGGAGTAACTCTGCCAGATCACGGTCGAACCAGGGGCTGAACCTGTTTTTAGTGTGACAGGGTAGTGTGAGGGTAGTGTAGTGTAACAGTGTGAGGGTAGTGTAACAGTGTGAGGGTAGTGTAACAGTGTGAGGGTAGTGTAACAGTGTGAGGGTAGTGTAACAGTGTGAGGGTAGTGTAGTGTAACAGTGTGAGGGTAGTGTAGTGTAACAGTGTGAGGGTAGTGTAGTGTAACAGTGTGACGGTAGTGTAACAGTGTGACGGTAGTGTGACAGTGTGAGGGTAGTGTGACAGTGTGAGGGTAGTGTGACAGTGTGAGGGTAGGGTAACAGTGTGAGGGTAGTGTAGTGTAACAGTGTAGTCTATTTCTATTTATTATGGATCCCCATTAGTTCCTGCCAAGGCAGCTGCAACTCTTCCTGGGGTCCAGCAAAAGTAAGGCAGTGTGTCAGGGTAGATTAACAGTGTAGTGTGTCAGGGTAGATTAACAGTGTAGTGTGTCAGGGTAGATTAACAGTGTAGTGTGTCAGGGTAGATTAACAGTGTAGTGTGTCAGGGTAGATTAACAGTGTAGTGTGTCAGGGTAGATTAACAGTGTAGTGTGTCAGGGTAGATTAACAGTGTAGTGTGTCAGGGTAGATTAACAGTGTAGTGTGTCAGGGTAGATTAACAGTGTAGTGTGTCAGGGTAGATTAACAGTGTAGTGTGTCAGGGTAGATTAACAGTGTAGTGTGTCAGGGTAGATTAACAGTGTAGTGTGTCAGGGTAGATTAACAGTGTAGTGTGTCAGGGTAGATTAACAGTGTAGTGTGTCAGGGTAGATTAACAGTGTAGTGTGTCAGGGTAGATTAACAGTGTAGTGTGTCAGGGTAGATTAACAGTGTAGTGTAAGGGTACTGTAACAGTGTAGTGAGGGTAGACCTTTGGACTTTGTGAAAAATAATTAGTCAATTTTGTGGTGGTAGGCATAATTGTTTTGACACTGTAATGCAGGCATGTGGGGACGGTGTTTCCTTGTGCAGTCGGGTGATTTTAGCCATACAAGGGCTTGAATAGGCATAATCCTCTACTCTTGACCGTAGCTGTTGGCTATAGCAGTCGTTCTGATTCATTCAAGTGTGAGAAATATTGTAGCCTAACCAATGTGGTAAATAACTCACAGACAATAGAGAAGCTTTAACCCAGTTTTAATTCTCCTTCCTCTAGTCCACAGATGTCCATCTGTCTCTCCTGTATCAACACGGTGCTCTGCTCCCCGTCCCCAAACACATCCCACCACATCCCGACACATCCCACCACATTCCGACACATCCCACCACATTCCGACACATCCCACCACATTCCGACACATCCCACCACATCCCGACACATCCCACCACATTCCGACACATCCCACCACATTCCGACACATTCCGACACATCCCACCACATCCCACCACATCCCACCACATCCCACCACATTCCACCACATCCCACCACATTCCGACACATTCCGACACATCCCACCACATTCCACCACATCCCACCACATTCCGACACATTCCGACACATTCCGACACATCCCACCACATTCCGACACATTCCACCACATTCCACCACATCCCGACACATCCCACCACATTACGACACATCCCCCACCACATTCCGACACATTCCGACACATCCCACCACATCCCGACACATTCCACCACATCCCGACACATTCCACCACATTCCGACACATTCCACCACATTCCGACACATCCCACCACATCCCGACACATCCCACCACATCCCGACACATCCCCCACCACATTCCGACACATCCCACCACATCCCGACACATCCCACCACATCCCGACACATTCCACCACATTCCGACACATTCCACCACATTCCGACACATTCCACCACATCCCACCACATCCCGACACATTCCACCACATCCCGACACATCCCACCACATCCCACCACATTCCGACACATTCCACCACATCCCACCACATCCCACCACATCCCGACACATCCCACCACATCCCGACACATCCCACCACATCCCACAACATCCCGACACATCCCCCACCACATTCCGACACATTCCGACACATCCCACCACATTCCGACACATTCCACCACATTCCGACACATTCCACCACATTCCGACACATTCCACCACATTCCGACACATCCCACCACATCCCGACACATCCCACCACATCCCGACACATCCCCCACCACATTCCGACACATTCCGACACATCCCACCACATCCCGACACATTCCACCACACCCCGACACATCCCACCACATTCCGACACATCCCACCACATCCCACCACATCCCGACACATCCCCCACCACATTCCGACACATTCCGACACATCCCACCACATCGACACATCCCACCACATTCCACCACATTCCGACACATTCCACCACATCCCACCACATCCCGACACATCCAGACACATCCCACCACATCCCACCACATCCCGACACATCCCCCACCACATTCCGACACATTCCGACACATCCCGACACATCCCACCACATCCCACCACATCCCGACACATCCCACCACATCCCGACACATCCCACCACATCCCGACACATCCCACCACATCCCGACACATCCCGACACATCCCCCACCACATTCCGACACATTCCGACACATTCCGACCACATCCCGACACATCCCGACACATTCCACCACATCCCGACACATCCCCCACCACATTCCGACCACATCCCGACACATCCCGACACATCCCGACACATCCCACCACATCCCGACACATCCCGACACATCCCACCACATCCCGACACATTCCCACCACATCCCGACACATCCCCACCACATCCCACCACATCCCACCACATCCCCACCACATCCCACCACATTCCGACACATCCCACCACATCCCACCACATCCCCACCACATCCCACAGCCGTCTGTATTTCTACAGAGAACCCTTAACTTTCTCATTCTATATTTACTTCCCTGTCATTTTATTTAATATCTCAATGTTCAAAATGTCGAACCCAACAGGAGTGAATTATGTTGTTGTGCTTAGAAAAGCGATGGTGTACTGAGGAAATTAGGCTGAAGATATCCGGGTTAGGACAACCTAATAATTCCACGGGGAAGCTTTTAGAAAATATAACCGATTTTTCATTGGATTAGCGTCGTCGCTAACTAGCATCGCTGGTCACGTGATTTAGACGTATTTTCTAATTTAAGTTTTGGGATCTTAGAATTCTCTTTTTCTGAAACTAGCGAGGAATGAGGATGTGAATTGAACAGTTGTGGGTTCGATTCCCATGGGGGACCAGTATGAAAATGTATGCACTCACTGCTGTAAGTGGCTCTGGATAAGAAGAGAGTCTGCTAAATGACTCCCTACTGTAGTATCTCTGGATAAGAGAGTCTGCTAAATGACTCCCTACTGTAGTATCTCTGGATAAGAGAGTCTGCTAAATGACTCACTACTGTAGTGGCTCTGGATCAGAGAGTCTGCTAAATGACTCACTACTGTAGTGGCTCTGGATCAGCGAGTCTGCTAAATGACTCCCTACTGTAGTATCTCTGGATCAGAGAGTCTGCTAAATGACTCACTACTGTAGTGGCTCTGGATAAGAGAGTCTGCTAAATGACTCCTTATTGTAGTATCTCTGGATAAAAGAGTCTGCTAAATGACTCCCTACTGTAGTGACTCTGGATAAGAGAGTCTGCTAAATGACTCCCTACTGTAGTATCTCTGGATAAGAGAGTCTGCTAAATGACTCCCTACTGTAGTGGCTCTGGATAAGAGAGTCTGCTAAATGACTCCTTATTGTAGTATCTCTGGATAAGAGAGTCTGCTAAATGACTCCCTACTGTAGTGGCTCTGGATAAAAGAGTCTGCTAAATGACTCCCTACTGTAGTGACTCTGGATAAGAGAGTCTGCTAAATGACTCCCTACTGTAGTATCTCTGGATAAGAGAGTCTGCTAAATGACTCCCTACTGTAGTGGCTCTGGATAAGAGAGTTTGCTAAATGACTCACTACTGTAGTGTCTCTGGATAAGAGAGTTTGCTAAATGACTCACTACTGTAGTGGCTCTGGATAAGAGAGTCTGCTAAATGACTCACTACTGTAGTGTCTCTGTATAAGAGAGTCTGCTAAATGACTCCCTACTGTAGTGTCTCTGTATAAGAGAGTCTGCTAAATGACTCCCTACTGTAGTGGCTCTGTATAAGAGAGTCTGCTAAATGACTCACTACTGTAGTGGCTCTGGATAAGAGAGTCTGCTAAATGACTCCCTACTGTAGTGGCTGTGGATAAGAGAGTCTGCTAAATGACTCCCTACTGTAGTATCTCTGGATAAGAGTCTGCTAAATGACTCCCTACTGTAGTGTCTCTGGATAAGAGTCTGCTAAATGACTCACTACTGTAGTATCTCTGGATAAGAGAGTCTGCTAAATGACTCACTACTGTAGTGGCTCTGGATAAGAGAGTCTGCTAAATGACTCACTACTGTAGTCTCTCTGTATAAGAGAGTCTGCTAAATGACTCCCTACTGTAGTATCTCTGGATCAGAGAGTCTGCTAAATGACTCCCTACTGTAGTGGCTGTGGATAAGAGAGTCTGCTAAATGACTCCCTACTGTAGTGGCTCTGTATAAGAGAGTCTGCTAAATGACTCACTACTGTAAGTGGCTCTGGATAAGAGTCTGCTAAATGACTCCCTATTGTAAGTGGCTCTGGATAAGAGAGTCTGCTAAATGACTCCCTACTGTAGTGGCTCTGGATAAAAGAGTCTGCTAAATGACTCCCTACTGTAGTGACTCTGGATAAGAGAGTCTGCTAAATGACTCCCTACTGTAGTATCTCTGGATAAGAGAGTCTGCTAAATGACTCCCTACTGTAGTGGCTCTGGATAAGAGAGTCTGCTAAATGACTCCTTATTGTAGTATCTCTGGATAAGAGAGTCTGCTAAATGACTCCCTACTGTAGTGGCTCTGGATAAAAGAGTCTGCTAAATGACTCCCTACTGTAGTGACTCTGGATAAGAGAGTCTGCTAAATGACTCCCTACTGTAGTATCTCTGGATAAGAGAGTCTGCTAAATGACTCCCTACTGTAGTGGCTCTGGGTAAGAGAGTCTGCTAAATGACTCCCTACTGTAGTGTCTCTGTATAAGAGAGTCTGCTAAATGACTCCCTGCTGTAGTGGCTGTGGATCAGAGAGTCTGCTAAATGACTCCCTACTGTAGTGGCTCTGGATAAGAGAGTTTGCTAAATGACTCACTACTGTAGTGGCTCTGGATAAGAGAGTTTGCTAAATGACTCACTACTGTAGTGGCTCTGGATAAGAGAGTCTGCTAAATGACTCACTACTGTAGTGTCTCTGTATAAGAGAGTCTGCTAAATGACTCCCTACTGTAGTGTCTCTGTATAAGAGAGTCTGCTAAATGACTCCCTACTGTAGTGGCTCTGTATAAGAGAGTCTGCTAAATGACTCACTACTGTAGTGGCTCTGGATAAGAGAGTCTGCTAAATGACTCCCTACTGTAGTGGCTGTGGATAAGAGAGTCTGCTAAATGACTCCCTACTGTAGTATCTCTGGATAAGAGTCTGCTAAATGACTCCCTACTGTAGTGTCTCTGGATAAGAGTCTGCTAAATGACTCACTACTGTAGTATCTCTGGATTAGAGAGTCTGCTAAATGACTCACTACTGTAGTGGCTCTGGATAAGAGAGTCTGCTAAATGACTCACTACTGTAGTATCTCTGGATAAGAGAGTCTGCTAAATGACTCACTACTGTAGTGGCTCTGGATAAGAGAGTCTGCTAAATGACTCACTACTGTAGTCTCTCTGTATAAGAGAGTCTGCTAAATGACTCCCTACTGTAGTATCTCTGGATCAGAGAGTCTGCTAAATGACTCCCTACTGTAGTGGCTGTGGATAAGAGAGTCTGCTAAATGACTCCCTACTGTAGTGGCTCTGTATAAGAGAGTCTGCTAAATGACTCACTACTGTAAGTGGCTCTGGATAAGAGTCTGCTAAATGACTCCCTATTGTAAGTGGCTCTGGATAAGAGAGTCTGCTAAATGACTCCCTACTGTAGTGGCTCTGGATAAGAGAGTCTGCTAAATGACTCCCTACTGTAGTGGCTCTGGATAAGAGAGTCTGCTAAATGACTCCCTACTGTAGTATCTCTGGGTAAGAGAGTCTGCTAAATGACTCACTACTGTAGTATCTCTGGGTAAGAGAGTCTGCTAAATGACTCCCTACTGTAGTGGCTCTGGGTAAGAGAGTCTGCTAAATGACACAAATGCAGAAATGGATAGACTGAAAGCTGCTGAGCAGAATGAGCTCAGTAGTAGATGCAGCTGTTCTGCATTGCATATGGAAACACCCTCTTCTCTCCTCTCTTACTTACCTGATTTTGTCCAATATAAACTCTTATTTTCATTGCCAAACGTTTTGCAACTGTTTGCTACGATGTGCATTGCAACAATGAACACACCCTAGATCTCTGTCTCTCTCTCTGTCTCTCTCTCTCTCTCTCTCTCTGTCTCTCTGTCTCTCTGTCTCTCTGTCTCTCTGTCTCTCTGTCTCTCTGTCTCTCTGTCTGTCTGTCTGTCTGTCTGTCTCTGTCTCTCTGTCTCTCTGTCTCTCTGTCTCTCTGTCTCTCTGTCTCTCTGTCTGTCTCTGTCTCTGTCTCTGTCTGTCTCTGTGTCAAGAATGGCATGAGTCACTGGACTGACAACTTTCCAGAACCTGTTGAGCTGGATCTTATCCTTGTTTTTATGGCGGTACGACCCGGGGTGTGGCGCACCAAAGCAAATCATGTTGTGTTATGTGACAGAGTGAAATATCAGGCCCAGTCATACTCGGGGTCTTTCGGAGACCGAGTGAAATATCAGGCCCAGTCATACTCGGGGTCTTCCGGAGACCGAGTGAAATATCAGGCCCAGTCATACTCTGGGTCTCTGGGACCGAGTGAAATATCAGGCCCAGTCATACTCGGGGTCTTTCGGAGACCGAGTGAAATATCAGGCCCAGTCATACTCTGGGTCTCTGGGACCGAGTGAAATATCAGGCCCAGCCATACTCTGGGTCTCTGGGACCGAGTGAAATATCAGGCCCAGTCATACTCTGGGTCTCACCGTGTTACTGTTTAGTATCCGTTGTTGATGGAAGAGCAGTCTTATCGTAACTATTTTGCTCGATAACAACAGATACAACGATAAACTATTGTTAACACAAGAAATGCTTAAGTAGTAATTTTCTGCTCATTCATTTCTTTCTTTATTACTATGCCATTTTTTGGGGGGGTCAAGCCTCCCTCCGTTCTTGACCTTTTCTAAATAAATCTATAACACGTTGTTAGAAACCTTTAATATCACAAAGGGAACTGGAGTTATAACCAGTTTTATGAGGCATGTCATTTTTAAAAGAAAATGATTTTCCCTACTCCTGACAGCAGGGCCTGCTCTGATCATTGAGCAGCTAGAGAAATTAGGCTCACTGTTGTAACTGACTGTTGTCTTGTAGTCTTTCTGAGGGTGTTGTTGGGGACAGTAACTGACTGTTGTCTTGTAGTCTTTCTGAGGGTGTTGTTGGGGACAGTAACTGACTGTTGTCTTGTAGTCTTTCTGAGTTTTTTGGGGGGGACAGTAACTTACTCACTGTTTGCTGCCTAGTGCCTGGGTTTTCTATAATGACGCATCATGACAGGGCTTTATCATTGGGTCTTTACTGTCAGAATGAGCACTAAGTGAAAGGATTATCCTCAGGCTTGTTGACCAGGCCAGGGACCGATCCCATCCTCTCCGTCTCTGATTGACCTACGACCCAGACCATACATGAACACACACACACTTGTTTATATTGGAGAATCAAATATACAGTAATATATACAGTAATATATATATATATATATATACACTGTTGTGTCTTCTCTTCCAGATGGATTGTAGATATGGAAGGAGCCACGGGCACGCTCTATGAAGGAGAGAAATTTCAGCTGCTTTTCAAATTCAGTAGTCGGTATCCTTTCGATTCACCTCAGGTAAGTAGCTAGCCTAGCGCCTCTTCATTGAGTACTGTAGCTACTAGCTAGCCTAGCGCCTCCTCGTTCATTACTACTGTAGCTAGCCTAGCGCCTCTTCATTGAGTACTGTAGCTACTAGCTAGCCTAGCGCCTCTTCATTGAGTACTGTAGCTACTAGCTAGCCTAGCGCCTCTTCATTGAGTACTGTAGCTACTAGCTAGCCTAGCGCCTCCTTGTTGATTACTACTGTAGCTAGCCTAGCGCCTCTTCATTGAGTACTGTAGCTACTAGCTAGCCTAGCGCCTCTTCATTGAGTACTGTAGCTACTAGCTAGCCTAGCGCCTCTTCATTGAGTACTGTAGCTACTAGCTAGCCTAGCGCCACTTCATTGAGTACTGTAGCTACTAGCTAGCCTAGCGCCTCCTCATTGAGTACTGTAGCTACTAGCTAGCCTAGCGCCTCTTCATTGAGTACTGTAGCTACTAGCTAGCCTAGCGCCTCCTCGTTGATTACTACTGTAGCTAGCCTAGCGCCTCCTCGTTGATTACTACTGTAGCTAGCCTAGCGCCTCCTCGTTGATTACTACTGTAGCTAGCCTAGCGCTGCCTCGTTGAGTACTACTGTAGCTAGCCTAGCGCCGCCTCATTGAGTACTATAGTTACTAGCTAGCCTAGCGCCTCCTCATTGAGTACTATAGCTACTAGCTAGCCTAGCGCCGCCTCATTGAGTACTATAGTTACTAGCTAGCCTAGCGCCTCCTCATTGAGTACTATAGCTACTAGCTAGCCTAGCGCCTCCTCATTGAGTACTATAGCTACTAGCTAGCCTAGCGCCTCCTCATTGAGTACTATAGCTACTAGCTAGCCTAGCGCCTCCTCATTGAGTACTATAGCTACTAGCTAGCCTAGAGCCTCCTCATTGAGTACTATAGTTACTAGCTAGCCTAGCGCCTCCTCATTGAGTACTATAGCTACTAGCTAGCCTAGCGCCTCCTCATTGAGTACTATAGCTACTAGCTAGCCTAGCGCCTCCTCATTGAGTACTATAGCTACTAGCTAGCCTAGCGCCTCCTCATTGAGTACTATAGCTACTAGCTAGCCTAGCGCCTCCTCATTGAGTACTATAGCTACTAGCTAGCCTAGCGCCTCCTCATTTGATGAATAGTACTGAATAGCTTAGTAACTATTGAATCCGCAAGCTAGGACACTGTCAAGATCCATCCATGCTCTGTGAGCACGCTGAGTGTGCACGCTGCTTAGTAACGGGCCATTTATCGAACTGAATGAAGAGGGTGGATATCATTCTGTAAGACCGAGAAGACAGTCTACTACGCCATTTTAAACACATAGCATATCTTCTTCAACATTTTTTTTGAAGACTATAATTTCTTCTAATACAACAGAGGATATGTCCTTCAACTGATTATTTCAAAATGTCACACAGAAGAAGTGATAAGAATAATTTTGTTGCTAATGGCAGCCTGCAGTACCCAATGAGAGGGGGAACACTGAGTTAGCTTGCAACGTCACTTCCTAGAGTAGCTTAAACTGTTATGTCTCCATGACACGCCATCTTAACCGACTTCCTTTGGCTTCAATGCGCTCTTGAGTCTTCACATAGAAATGAATGGTGTCACGTGATCCATGGCTTTGTCCATTCATATATACAGTGATTTGGCTACGCACATACCAGTCGGTGCACTAGCTCTGGCCCAAGGCGTTATATTAGTACGTTTGTATCCAAGTGGTCGAAGTTTGGAGAGTTGGCTAGCTAGCTATGTGTTGGGGATGAATTGAGTTTTTTTGTATTTTAACCCAATCGGAGTCCAATTTTAAAGGGCAATTCCACCACTTTTCAACCTAATTTTCCATTATCTCTAGAACAATACCAGTGTCTACATATGTGACAATTGCACATTTCTACATTTTTAAACAAAGTTCAACCCGATGACATCATCAAAAGGAAAAACGTGACAATGCCCTCCCTCTGGCTAGTAAGTCCTTCTGGCTAGTTTTTTTTTTTTTTTTTTAATCGTACAGAGAAGCATTTTTTTTAGGACCTAATGTTTTTAACCACAGATCAAGAAACCCACTGTTTTCACATTTTTAGACACTGGCATGGTGGCTGGAGATAATGAATATGAGGTTGAAAAGTGACGGAGATGCCCTTTTAGGCCCTAAGCCAGATACAGAGCATTCGGAAAGTATTCAGGCCCCTTGACTTTTTCCACATTTTGTTACGTTACTCCCTTATTCTAAAATTGATTAAATTGTTATTTTCCCCTCATCAATCTACATACAATAGCCCATAATGACAAAGCAAAAAACAGGATTTTAGACATTTTTGTAAATGTATTAAAATATAAAAAAAACTGAAATATCACATTTACATAAGTATTCAGACCCTTTACTCAGTACTTTGTTGAAGTACCTTTGGCGGCGATTACAGCCTCGAGTCTTCTTGGGTACGACGCTACAAGCTTGACACACCTGCATTTGGTGAGTTTCTCCCATTCTTCTCTGCAGATCCTCTCAAGCTCTGTCAGGTTGGATGGGGAGCGTCGCTGCACAGCTATTTTCAGGTCTCTCCAGAGATGTTCGATCGGGTTCATGTCTGGCTGGGCCACTCCTGCGTTTGTCTTGGCTGTGTACTTAGGGTTGTTGTCCTGTTGGAAGGTGAACCTTTGCCCCAGTCTGAGGTCCTGAGTGCTCTGGAGCAGGTTTTCATCAAGGATCACTCTGTACTTTGCTCCGTTCAATGGCAAAGATCATTATGGGGTATTGTGATGTCATTATGGGGTATTGTGATGTCATTATGGGGTATTGTGATGTCATTATGGGGTATTGTGTGTAGATTGAGGATGTTTATTTATTTAATCAGTTTTAGAATACGGCTGTAACATAACAAAATGTGGAAAAAGTCAAGGGGTCTGAATACTTTCCGAATGCACTGTATATAGTAGAACTCAAATGAGGAAAATTGATTTGATTAAGTAATTATTGAGAAATGTCTAATCACGTTGTTGGTTTTCTATTTCAGGTAATGTTCATGGGAGAGAATATACCTGTCCATCCTCACGTTTATAGCAACGGTCACATCTGTCTTTCAATACTAACAGAAGACTGGTCGCCAGCCCTCTCAGTGCAGTCAGTCTGTCTCAGCATTATCAGCATGCTGTCCAGCTGCAAAGAAAAGGTAAGGGGGCGACAACAGATCCTTGGGGAACGCCAGATCGTATATAAAATGATAAAAGCCTGGCATAATGTTACTGTTACAGGGGCTAGTGCATTCTACACTGAACAAAAATATAAACACAACGTGTAAAGTGTTGGTCCCATGTTTTCATGAGCTGAAATAAGATCTGAGAAATGTTCAATATGGACAAAAAGCGTATTTCTCTCAAATGTTGAGAGAACAAATTAGTTTACATCCTGTTAGTGAGCATTAGAGAGAATCCACCTGACAGGTGTGGCATATCAAGAAGCTGATTAAACGGCATGATCATTACACAGGTGCACCTCGTGCTGGGAACAATAAAAGGCCACTCTAAAATGTGCAGTTTTGTCACACAACACAATGCCACAGATGTCTCAAGTTTTGAGGGAGCGTGCATTTGGCATGCTGACTGCAGGAATGTCCACCAGAGCTGTTGCCAGAGAATTGAATGTTAATTTCTCTACCGTAAGCCGCCTTGAACGTCGGTTTAGAGATTTTGGCAGTACGTCCAACCGGCCTCACAACTGCAGACCAAGTGTACGGCATCGTGTGGGCGAGAGGTTTTCTGATGTCAACGTTGTGAACAGACTGCCCCATGGTGGCGGTGGGGTTATGGTATGGGCAGGCATAAAGCTACGAACAACGAACACAATTTCATTTTATCGATGGCAATTTGAATGCACAGAGATACCGTGAGGAGATCCTGAGGTCCGTTGTCGTGCCTTTCATCCGCCGCCATCACCTCATGTTTCAACATGATAATGAACGGCCCCATGTCGCAAGGATCTGTACACAATTCCTGGAAGCTGAAAATGTCACAATTCTTCCATGGCCCGCATACTCACCAGACATGTCACCCATTGAGCATGTCTGAGATGCTCTGGATCGACGTGTACGACAGCGTGTTCCAGTTCCCGGCAATATCCAGCAACTTCACACAGCCATTGAAGAGGAGTGGGACAACATTCCACAGGCCACAATCAACAGCCTGATCAACTCTATGTGAAGGAGACGTGTCACGCTGCATGAGGCAAATGGTGGTCACACCAGATACTGACTGGTTTTCTGATCCACGCCCCTGCTTCTTTTAACGTTATCTGTGACCAACCGATGCATATCTGTATTCCCAGTCATGTGAAATCCATAGATTAGGACCTAATGAATTGATTTACATTGACTGATGTCCTTACGAACTGTAACTCTGTCAAATCTTTGTAATTGTTGCATGTTTGCGTTTCTTTATATATTTTTTTGTTCAGTATACATCATTTTAAACACGCCCCCCCCATTGACACAGCACTCTAATTCAGAAGGGCTGTCGCGGTCACGCCATGGAGGACCCAGTGTCTGCTGGTTTGAGGTTTCTCCTTTTCAACCTGTGGTTTATTAAGACCTTTTAGAACCAGGCCAGGGGAGGTCCTAACTACTCAATGACCTTTTAGAACCAGGCGAGGGGAGGTCCTAACTACTCAATGACCTTTTACTTCATCAATCATGTGCAAAAAGGGGGAGGAGTAAAAACCTGCAGACACACGGCCCTCTGGAACGAGTTGGACACGTGACGTAGAGGGCGAATCAGAATAAAGCTGACTGGAGATGCCTCTTGCACTATCGAACCTCCATCTAAATGACTGTCTCGAGGCAACTTCACCCTACTCTGAATGGTGTTGTCCTCTACGTGCCGTGCTTTATGTCTCTCTGAATGGTGTTGCCCTCTACGTGCCGTGCTTTATGTCTCTCTGTCTCTCTGAATGATGTTGCCCTCTACGTGCCGTGCTTTATGTCTCTCTGTCTCTCTGAATGATGTTGCCCTCTACGTGCCGTGCTTTATGTCTCTCTGTCTCTCTGAATGGTGTTGCCCTCACGTGCCGTGCTTTATGTCTCTCTGTCTCTCTGAATGGTGTTGCCCTCTACGTGCCGTGCTTTATGTCTCTCTGTCTCTCTGAATGATGTTGCCCTCTACGTGCCGTGCTTTATGTCTCTCTGTCTCTCTGAATGGTGTTGCCCTCTACGTGCCGTGCTTTATGTCTCTCTGTCTCTCTGAATGATGTTGCCCTCTACGTGCCGTGCTTTATGTCTCTGTCTCTCTGTCTCTCTGAATGATGTTGCCCTCTACGTGCCGTGCTTTGTCTCTCTGTCTCTCTGAATGGTGTTGCCCTCTACGTGCCGTGCTTTGTGTCTCTCTGTCTCTCTGAATGGTGTTGCCCTCACGTGCCGCGTGCTTTATGTCTCTCTGTCTCTCTGAATGGTGTTGCCCTCTACGTGCCGTGCTTTGTCTCTCTGTCTCTCTGAATGGTGTTGCCCTCTACGTGCTGTGCTTTATGTCTCTCTGTCTCTCTGAATGATGTTGCCTTCTACGTGCCATGCTTTATGTCTCTCTGTCTCTCTGAATGGTGTTGCCCTCTACGTGCCGTGCTTTATGTCTCTCTGAATGATGTTGCCCTCTACGCGCCGTGTGGCTTTATGTCTCTCTGTCTCTCTGAATGGTGTTGCCCTCTCGTGCCGTGCTTTGTGTCTCTCTGTCTCTCTGAATGGTGTTGCCCTCTACGTGCCGTGCTTTATGTCTCTCTGTCTCTCTGAATGATGTTGCCCTCTACGTGCCGTGCTTTATGTCTCTCTGAATGATGTTGCCCTCTACGTGCCGTGCTTTATGTCTCTCTGAATGGTGTTGCCCTCTACGTGCCGTGCTTTATGTCTCTCTGTCTCTCTGAATGGTGTTGCCCTCTACGTGCCGTGCTTTATGTCTCTCTGTCTCTCTGAATGGTGTTGCCCTCTACGTGCCGTGCTTTATGTCTCTCTGAATGATGTTGCCCTCTACGTGCCGTGCTTTATGTCTCTCTGTCTCTCTGAATGATGTTGCCCTCTACGTGCCGTGCTTTATGTCTCTCTGTCTCTCTGAATGGTGTTGCCCTCACGTGCCGTGCTTTATGTGTCTCTGTCTCTCTGAATGGTGTTGCCCTCACGTGCCGTGCTTTATGTCTCTCTGTCTCTCTGAATGATGTTGCCCTCTACGTGCCGTGCTTTATGTCTCTCTGTCTCTCTGAATGGTGTTGCCCTCTACGTGCCGTGCTTTGTGTCTCTCTGTCTCTCTGAATGATGTTGCCCTCTACGTGCCGTGCTTTATGTCTCTCTGTCTCTCTGAATGATGTTGCCCTCTACGTGCCGTGCTTTATGTCTCTCTGTCTCTCTGAATGATGTTGCCATCTACGTGCCGTGCTTTATGTCTCTCTGTCTCTCTGAATGGTGTTGCCCTCTACGTGCCGTGCTTTATGTCTCTCTGAATGGTGTTGCCCTCTACGTGCCGTGCTTTATGTCTCTCTGTCTCTCTGAAGGATGTTGCCCTCTACGTGCCGTGCTTTGTGTGTCTCTGTCTCTCTGAATGATGTTGCCCTCTACGTGCCGTGCTTTATGTCTCTCTGTCTCTCTGAATGATGTTGCCCTCTACGTGCCGTGCTTTATGTCTCTCTGTCTCTCTGAATGATGTTGCCCTCTACGTGCCGTGCTTTATGTCTCTCTGTCTCTCTGAATGGTGTTGCCCTCTACGTGCCGTGCTTTATGTCTCTCTGTCTCTCTGAATGATGTTGCCTCTCGTGCCGTGCTTTATGTCTCTCTGAATGGTGTTGCCCTCTACGTGCCGTGCTTTATGTCTCTCTGTCGCTCTGAATGGTGTTGCCCTCTACGTGCCGTGCTTTATGTCTCTCTGTCTCTCTGAATGGTGTTGCCCTCTACGTGCCGTGCTTTATGTCTCTCTGTCTCTCTGAATGGTGTTGCCCTCTACGTGCCGTGCTTTATGTCTCTCTGAATGGTGTTGCCCTCTACGTGCCGTGCTTTATGTCTCTCTGAATGATGTTGCCCTCTACGTGCCGTGCTTTATGTCTCTCTGTCTCTCTGAATGATGTTGCCCTCTACGTGCCGTGCTTTATGTCTCTCTGTCTCTCTGAATGGTGTTGCCCTCTACGTGCCGTGCTTTATGTCTCTCTGTCTCTCTGAATGATGTTGCCCTCTACGTGCCGTGCTTTATGTCTCTCTGAATGATGTTGCCCTCTACGTGCCGTGCTTTATGTCTCTCTGAATGATGTTGCCCTCTACGTGCCGTGCTTTATGTCTCTCTGAATGGTGTTGCCCTCTACGTGCCGTGCTTTGTCTCTCTGAATGGTGTTGCCCTCTACGTGCCGTGCTTTATGTCTCTCTGTCTCTCTGAATGATGTTGCCCTCTATGTGCCGTGCTTTGTGTGTCTCTGTCTCTCTGAATGATGTTGCCCTCTACGTGCCGTGCTTTGTGTCTCTCTGTCTCTCTGAATGATGTTGCCCTCTACGTGCCGTGCTTTATGTCTCTCTGAATGGTGTTGCCCTCTACGTGCCGTGCTTTATGTCTCTCTGTCGCTCTGAATGGTGTTGCCCTCTACGTGCCGTGCTTTATGTCTCTCTGTCTCTCTGAATGGTGTTGCCCTCTACGTGCCGTGCTTTATGTCTCTCTGTCTCTCTGAATGGTGTTGCCCTCTCGTGCCGTGCTTTATGTCTCTCTGAATGGTGTTGCCCTCTACGTGCCGTGCTTTATGTCTCTCTGAATGATGTTGCCCTCTACGTGCCGTGCTTTATGTCTCTCTGTCTCTCTGAATGGTGTTGCCCTCTACGTGCCGTGCTTTATGTCTCTCTGTCTCTCTGAATGGTGTTGCCCTCTACGTGCCGTGCTTTATGTCTCTCTGTCTCTCTGAATGATGTTGCCCTCTCGTGGCGTGCTTTATGTCTCTCTGTCTCTCTGAATGATGTTGCCCTCTACGTGCCGTGCTTTATGTCTCTCTGTCTCTCTGAATGGTGTTGCCCTCTACGTGCCGTGCTTTATGTCTCTCTGAATGGTGTTGCCCTCTACGTGCCGTGCTTTATGTCTCTCTGTCTCTCTGAATGGTGTTGCCCTCTACGTGCCGTGCTTTATGTCTCTCTGTCTCTCTGAATGGTGTTGCCCTCTACGTGCCGTGCTTTATGTCTCTCTGTCTCTCTGAATGGTGTTGCCCTCACGTGACGCGTGCTTTATGTCTCTCTGAATGGTGTTGCCCTCTACGTGACGTGCTTTATGTCTCTCTGAATGGTGTTGCCCTCTACGTGACGTGCTTTATGTCTCTCTGAATGGTGTTGCCCTCTACGTGACGTGCTTTATGTCTCTCTGAATGGTGTTGCCCTCTACGTGACGTGCTTTATGTCTCTCTGTCTCTCTGAATGGTGTTGCCCTCTACGTGACGTGCTTTATGTCTCTCTGTCTCTCTGCAGAGGCGGCCTCCTGATAACTCCTTTTACGTAAAAACGTGTAACAAAAATCCAAAGAAGACAAAATGGTGGTATCACGGTGAGCAGTTGGGTTCCGTCCTCTGTAGACACGTATTAGATAACAATGTTAATATGTAAATATGCAATACCCATATCCTGTCTAGTACATCAACCCTAGTAGACCGGTATTAGATAACAATGTTAATATGTGAAGGGTTACGCCATTCCGTCCTCACACAGATGTTATGTTTACCTAGTAGAATGGCTATCCTGTCTAATTAATGGGACTGTACATCAACCCTAGTAGAATGGCTATCCTGTCTAGTTAATGGGAATGTACATCAACCCTAGTAGAATGGCTATCCTGTCTAGTTAATGGGAATGTACATCAACCCTAGTAGAATGGCTATCCTGTCTAGTTAATGGGACTGTACATCAACCCTAGTAGAATGGCTATCCTGTCTAATTAATGGGACTGTACATCAACCCTAGTAGAATGGCTATCCTGTCTAGTTAATGGGAATGTACATCAACCCTAGTAGAATGGCTATCCTGTCTAGTTAATGGGACTGTACATCAACCCTAGTAGAATGGCTATCCTGTCTAGTTAATGGGACTGTACATCAACCCTAGTAGAATGGCTATCCTGTCTAGTTAATGGGACTGTACATCAACCCTAGTAGAATGGCTATCCTGTCTAGTTAATGGGACTGTACATCAACCCTAGTAGAATGGCTATCCTGTCTAGTTAATGGGACTGTACATCAACCCTAGTAGAATGGCTATCCTGTCTAGTTAATGGGACTGTACATCAACCCTAGTAGAATGGTTATCCTGTCTAGTTAATGAGACTGTACATCAACCCTAGTAGAAGTGTATTTAATAGTGGAATTGTGTGTGTGTGTGTGTGTGTGTGTGTGTGTGTGTGTGTGTGTGTGTGCGCGTGCGTGCTTGTGTTTTCTTTCCCAGATGATACATGCTAATAGACGTTCTAATGGTCCTAATGTCCCACCTAAAGCACTTTTGAATCATACAGTCACTGAACTCTGACCTTTTTGACTGGAACAATGGACACCGGTGATGCGCTGGAGACTCTTTTTTGAACTGCATTTCCCAGAGGGCAGTTGGGTTCATGTTTTAGCCGGGTTGTAAATCTCCCAAATGAGAAAATAAACGTTATATGTACCAACAATGGATTGTTTTGGCAACAACAACAAAGTTGTTATGCAGCCAGTCGAAAGAAAGAAATGGTTTTGTAGTGAGATTATTATATTATTATTATTGTTTGAGGAATGATTCTTGTTTGGGTACATTTAAAAGGTTGTCATGTGTTATGTGGTAATAACGACGACGATGACGGTGGACGCATACTTGGGCATACAAAGAGACTTCAGTAGGTTATACCAGGAAGAGGATCTGAGCACCTTAACCCCAAGAAACAAAAATATTTTTTATTTTTTACTGAAATTAAATGCACTGTGAAAAAATAAAATAATCTAGAGGTCAGTTGTTCCAGACATGCAGTTTAACTTCTACTGTAAAACCACAAACATCACCACTTCCTGTTTTCAGGGGGATAAATTGGGTTTTTAAATTGCTTTACTTTTAAAAACCCTTTAGTCAAGAGCAGTACTTTCTCTCCGCTTTCAATCTTCCAAGAACAGACTTGATTTCAGAAGTTGGGAATTTGTCTGGTCTGTGCGTTGGCTAGAATGTTGGTACTGACCAGGTTGAGACAAGAACGACGGTCAGAACTCTTTAATTCCCTATTACGTACCTCTCTACGATAATATGGGCTGAACTCTTATGGTGTTGGCTTGTCCATTCGGCAAAGCCCAGCGGTGTTCTGAAAACATCGCCTCCGTGTAAAAGCCCAGAGGTGTTCTGAAAACATCGCCTCCGTGTAAAAGCCCAGAGGTGTTCTGAAAACATCGCCTCCGTGTAAAAGCCCAGAGGTGTTCTGAAAACATCGCCTCCGTGTAAAAGCCCAGAGGTGTTCTGAAAACATCGCCTCCGTGTAAAAGCCCAGCGGTGTTCTGAAAACATCGCCTCCGTGTAAAAGCCCAGCGGTGTTCTGAAAACATCGCCTCCGTGTAAAAGCCCAGAGGTGTTCTGAAAACATCGCCTCCGTGTAAAAGCCCAGCGGTGTCTATCTGTTGTTGTGATCCATTTGTATGATACGTTGGTTTGGTTTGGTTTTGATGAGATGAATGCTTTAATCTCCTAAAAACATTCAGATTTTACAATGTTTGTCTTGTTGTTGTTTTTTTTTTTTACTGTTTTTCAGCTAGCTGACACTTTTAAATGGGGAGTTGTGTATTTAATGAACATCTCTATTTTGATCTCCAGAGTGGTAGCAACAGTGAAAGGAATAGTTTGATAATTGTTGTTTTAATGACTAGGCTAGACTGATTCCCTGGTCAGAGATTGGCTCAGGTACTTTTTTTCAATACGAGCTCACCTTGGAAAAATTATATCCTGCCAGATATTTTGCATTTAATTATATTTTCACCAAAAAGAGACTTGTGTTTGTGAAATTACAGCGTATGAAACTATTCTATATAAGTCTTAAAATAATTGTAGAAATGACGGTATTACGGAAGTTAGAAATGGGTGCATTCATATTTGATTTGTTTTACTAATTAGAGTGACTAATGGGAGTGCTTAATTACTTTGAGTTTCTCTGCAATGTCTCTGGTCAATAGGATGTGTACAGTTACTTAGTTTTCATACAACACAACTACTGTGGGTCTGACGAGGTGGGTCTGCTTGCTGAGTTTATATGGACTTTTTTTTGCCATTTTTTTTTAAATATCAAACAAAACATTAACCCAGAAAAACTATATATTGCAAGGAAATCATTTTGAAGTGTGTGCGAACAAATGAATTCAGAATTTATATTTATTTTGGCGAAACGTTTTCAATTATAACTATTGCGATTTTAAACGCCTCCCTCTTTTGCCTGTATTATATAAAAATAAAAAAAAATACAACATTTGTTGCAAGTTTTGGCACCTTCATTCCAGCAACGTAGCAGCCTGCATCCCACTGCTGGTTTGCCTCTGAAGCTAAGCAGGGTCGGTCCTGGTTAGTCCCTGGATGGGAGAGACCAGTGGTGATGAAAGGTTAGTATGTGGCAGCAGGCTTTGAACACAAAGTTATCATTTAAAAGTTATAATTTTAAAGTTTTTTTGTTCCATTTGTTCACGCATGATTCCAAATGATTTCCTTGCCAAATATAGATATATTCACTAAATTTTTTTGGGGGTCTATGTTTTGCTTTCCATTTTGTTCTCAACTTCAGAAGTTTTGCTTGATGTTAAATGGCACAAAATGAACTCCGTAAGTTTCAAGTGTTATTTCTGTATCTACACCTTGTTACTATGGGATTGAATCAGCAGCCCTCAACTGTGACTAAGAGGCTGTAGGGGCAGCATCCCAAATGGCACCCTATTCCCTATATAGAGCACCACTTTTGACCAGAGCCCTATGTAACGGTGGTCAAAAAAGCAGTGCGCTATAAAGATGACAATAGGGACCCGTTTTGGGGACGCGCCCATCCGGCGTGTTGCAGTAGACTCTCACTCCATTCCTATAGTTGTCGCCATTCATTCAGAAAGAATTATTCCCGTCATTGGGGTTTGTTTGTATTGTATCTGGTTCTCTTTTCCTTTTGGGTCGACTAGAGAAGTTATTTCTTCACAATATGGAACCTCTTGACTTAGTGAATGTGTTGTTGTAGATATGACCGTGACACACTGGTGTCTAGGAACCGTATTTATGACTATATATATATATAAAGGAGTCTTATCTATTTAACCAATGATTTTGTTCTGTATGACACTGTAGAAGGGTTATCTGCTCCCTGGTGTTGACAACCCCCTATCTCCTACATAGTGGATGGGCCCTGGTCAACAGTAGTCCACTATATAGGGAATAGGGGGTGCCATTTGGGTAGGTAAGCCACAGTCTGTCACATGATGACATTTAGCGCAGGGACAAACAGCCTTCATCCAGAAGTCGATATGTCAACAGGGTTTGGATGTCTCTCTTTTTTTGTTTTTCTACTTTTTAAATTTTCCTGATTTTATTTATTTATTTAGTTATATTATGTATTTCTTTTCCTTTTGAATGTGGTTTGGATTCTTGGCCTGCAGATTGTTGTGATTGATCAACACCATGGGGGATGGTAATATTATATTTCTAATATATTTTTGAGATGTACAAGTTCCATGTCAGAGGTGCCTGTTCATTTTTAATAATCCAAAAATAAAAAGCAAAGGTTCACTCTTTAATTTTAATTCGTCCTTGCGTCCTTCACACACGTTGCTGTTCTGATTTGATTCTATTAAGGGAATAGGGTGAGGCAACCTTTGTTATTATGGCACAGAATAGTAGCCATGCTGGCCACATTTGTGAGCTGCTATCAGAGACTTTTACGATATCCACACCCCTTTTACTTTTTCTACATTGTGGGATTAAAAATGAGTTTTTTTATTGTAATTTTTGGTCAACAATCTACACAAAATACTCTCGTCAAAGTGGAAAGATTTGAAAAAAAAAAAATAGAAAAAATAATAATTTGTAAATAGATACAAATAATATATTGATTAGATAAGTATTCAACCTCCTGAGACAATACATGATAGAATCACCTTTGGCAGCGATTACAGCTGTGAGTCTTTCTGGGTAAGTCTCTTAAGAGATTTGCACACCTGGATTGTACAATATTTGCTAATTATTCTTTAAGCTCTCAAGTTGGTTGTTGATCATTGCTAGACAGCAATTTTCAAGTCTTGACATAGATTTTCAAGCCGATTTTTAAGTCAAAACTGTAACTCGGCCACTCAGGAACATTTAAATGTCATCTTGGTAAGCAACTTCAGTGTACGTTTGCTGAAAGGTGAATTTGTCTCCCAGTGTCCGTTGGAAAGCAGACTGAAGCAGGTTTACCTCTAGGATTTTGCCTGTGTTGTAACAGTACTCTTCTTGCATTGTGTACAATCAATCATCGGCACGAACTCCAACTTGTGGCACCAGTCGTGGAGATTCATTCTGATTTAAAAGGCTGGTTTTGTGCTTGTTCACTGGGACGATTCTAACTGAAAACACCCTCCCCTCGTAAAAACAAGCCACGCAAACCAGCCAATAAGAAGCCATGTTGAGTAGGTGAAGGAATATTCCCCTTGAAACTTTACTGTTAAGCCAATGGGGTTTTAGTTTGGTCTTGCCTTCGCCTACTCAACATGGCTTCTTATTGGCTGGTTTTGTGTGGCTTGTGTAACCCTGTTACCCCCTACTGAATTCCACTTGCAAACCAAAAATAATACAGATAACTGCACTGTAAACATACCAAGGTACAGAGACACTCAACATACGTACAGAATAATATATATATATATATTCTTTTTTTTGTTACTAACTAATATAGAAAACAAAGGTAAAGCTGTGTATATCGAGTATGCAGGACCCTGCTTTAAAACAGTCACTAATTATTCCAGTCATTAGACTATTCTCCACGAGAATTAGTGTGAAAAGTGGTTGATCATTCCCCTTTAGCCCTCAGAGTACACGCCTGTTACATGCTAAGTACACGCAGCGACTTTTAAAACATCCAAGTAATAAAATAAACCACCACGCGAGACTTCATCATCTCCGTCACATTACCGCCCCGCAACCTCTATAATCACATTACCGCCCCGCACCCTCTATAATCACACTACCGTCCCGCAACCTCTATAATCACACTACCGTCCCGCAACCTCTATAATCACATTACCGTCCCGCATCCTCTATAATCACATTACCGTCCCGCAACCTCTATAATCACATTACCATCCCGCA
The DNA here is from genome assembly GCA_030435695.1 of Brachymystax lenok tsinlingensis. Lineage (NCBI taxonomy): Eukaryota > Metazoa > Chordata > Actinopteri > Salmoniformes > Salmonidae > Brachymystax > Brachymystax lenok. Next base: position 3,394,424 of record CM059782.1, read on the forward strand.
ACCTCTATAATCACACTACCGTCCCGCAACCTCTATAATCACATTACCGTCCCGCAACCTCTATAATCACATTACCATCCCGCAACCTCTATAATCACATTACCGTCCCGCACCCTCTATAATCACATTACCATCCCGCAACCTCTATAATCACATTACCATCCCGCAACCTCTATAATCACACTACCGTCCCGCAACCTCTATAATCACATTACCGTCCCGCACCCTCTATAATCACATTACCATCCCGCAACCTCTATAATCACATTACCATCCCGCAACCTCTATAATCACATTACCGTCCCGCAACCTCTATAATCACACTACCGTCCCGCAACCTCTATAATCACATTACCGTCCCGCACCCTCTATAATCACATTACCATCCCGCAACCTCTATAATCACATTACCATCCCGCAACCTCTATAATCACACTACCGTCCCGCAACCTCTATAATCACATTACCGTCCCGCACCCTCTATAATCACATTACCATCCCGCAACCTCTATAATCACATTACCGTCCCGCACCCTCTATAATCACATTACCATCCCGCACCCTCTATAATCACATTACCATCCCGCAACCTCTATAATCACATTACCGTCCCGCAACCTCTATAATCACACTACCGTCCCGCAACCTCTATAATCACATTACCGTCCGCACCCTCTATAATCACATTACCATCCCGCAACCTCTATAATCACATTACCATCCCGCAACCTCTATAATCACACTACCGCTCCGCAACCTCTATAATCACATTACCGTCCCGCAACCTCTATAATCACATTACCATCCCGCAACCTCTATAATCACATTACCGTCCCGCAACCTCTATAATCACATTACCGTCCCGCAACCTCTATAATCACATTACCATCCCGCAACCTCTATAATCACATTACCGCCCCGCAACCTCTATAATCACATTACCGCCCCGCAACCTCTATAATCACATTACCGCCCCGCAACCTCTATAATCACATTACCGCCCCGCAACCTCTATAATCACATTACCGCCCCGCAACCTCTATAATCACATTACCGCCCCGCAACCTCTATAATCACATTACCGTCCCGCAACCTCTATAATCACATTACCGCCGCAACCTCTATAATCACATTACCGTCCCGCAACCTCTATAATCACATTACCGTCCCGCACCCTCTGATCACATTACCGCCCCGCATCCTCTATAATCACATTACCGTCCCGCAACCTCTGATCACATTACCGTCCCGCAACCTCTATAATCACATTACCGTCCCGCAACCTCTGATCACGTTTACCGTCCCGCAACCTCTATAATCACATTACCGTCCCGCAACCTCTGATCACATTACCGTCCCGCAACCTCTAATCACATTACCGTCCCGCAACCCCTAATCACATTACCGTCCCGCAACCCCTAATCACATTACCGTCCCGCAACCTCTGATCACATTACCGTCCCGCAACCTCTGATCACATTACCGTCGCGCAACCCCTAATCACATTACCGTCCCGCAACCTCTATAATCACATTACCGTCCCGCAACCTCTATAATCACATTACCGTCCCTCAACCTCTATAATCACATTACCGTCACACACAGGAGTATAAACCCTCTTCCAGAGATCTCCATTAGTTCTCAGGTGGCGAATGAAGTGCTTTAGGAGATTGCTGCCCAAGATGAGGTCATCACTCTGGCACGGCAACTCTACAGCCGTACACCTCCATCTCCAGCTCACATACACCCAAAGGCCTCGTCTTCAACCCACCACCAACCAAACAAGACTACCTCCTGTAGGACTCAATGATGGACTTCAACACTCTTGCATGCAACAGGTCAGGTAAGACCCTAGAGCTCAAGGTACAAGCCATGGACCCACTGTCAAGCATAGCTCTCACTTCCACTTCTCCTGCTGTTAACACCTTGGCATAGAATAAATCATCATACGGGGAAAGTCTCTGTGTGTTCTGCATTATGATACTCTTCTCAGTCTCCATTTCCTCACAAATACTTTCATATACAGACTCCAAATCAACAGCTCTCACTGATGGGGGACTCTACAAACGGCCCAACACTCTCCCCTTCTACATGTAGGTCTAGGAGTTTTCCGGGAGCTGAGCAGTGATTACTGTAGGGACTCCACCAGCTGTGCTCAGGGCTGCGGACTTGGGGCACTGAGAGCGTGCGTGGCCAGCTACATGACAAAGAAGCAGAGGTGATTGGCCCTTGCAGTGAAAGTAAGTATCATGTCCAGCATCCCCGTCCAGCATTCCCCATTAGCTCCTATTCCCTTTATGGAACTGACGGTGAGACTGTTGTGGCCTCTGCTCCAGCATTGCAAGGATACGGACCATCGGCTCAGCGGAGCCCTAAGTAGTCTGGGCTGGAGAAGGCAACGCATTAGGTGGTTCCATATGGGGCCTCAAAGCAGGCATGGTGAGTGGCATGACAACTTCCTGCTTCATTGTTGCGATGGCCCGGGGTGAGAGTACCTCCTGCTACCTCCTGTATTCGTCCAACCTCTCATGAACATCTGCAGCGATCCGCTGCTGTGTAACGGCTTGCACTTATAGACAAGCGACAGTTCAGCGTTAGGGCAATGTCTGATGAACATGACGGGTGAGCTCACGAGAGAGAAAGAGAGAGAGAGAGAGAGAGAGAGAGAGGTCTTCAACTTTTCTGTCTCTCTTTAGACATACTTAAGCAGCCTCCATAGCCCTGTTTTAGTCTGAGCCAATAGGAGAATGGTTGTTCATCAGTCAGAGGTAAAAGTGGCATAAAAGTCAGCGAGGGGCTTGAAAAAGCAGTGTCACTAAAATGTTGTCTCAGTATGTCAAAGATGGGGGGACTTGGGCCCTTTTTAGATAAATCCACGGAGGGATTGCTGCGTGTGCCCACTTGAACAACATCCGGACCCTTCCCATAAGCCTACCCATAACCACCTCTGCTTGGTCCATCACAGATACGCCCCTCTTACGCATGTAAACCATGACCATATCCTCCCACTCCACCGGCTCCCTGATATCAGACTTCAATACCAGGTTCAGGCCATCCAGACCCCTAGAGCTGCATAACGTTGTCCCCCCCCAACATGTCCCACCAATTGCCTTTGACTCCAAACAGGAGGCAATGTTCTCCCCGATGGAATGACCAATCTGCTGTATTACTACGTCTGCGATGAAAATCCACGGAGACCTCCCCACTCTGTGTACTTGGCAAACCTCTTTCATTCACATCCTTGGGCGTTTCCATGGGGAAACTATCATCAAAACCCTCCAGTTTAGGCATAGGTGTAGAAGCAACAGGAATTCTGTCCGAACCCCTACCAACAGATGGTGACAGATTTAAATGAATTCTGGCTGAACCCCTACCAACAGATGGTGACAGATTAAATTAATTCTGGCTGAACCCCTACCAACAGATGGTGACAGATTAAATGAATTCTGGCTGAATACTTCTTTCCCTCATTAAAATCAATTTATAACATTTTTCACATGCGTTTTTCTGTTTTTGTTGTTGTTATTCTGTCTCTCACTGTTCAAATAAACCTACCATTAAAATTATAGACTGATCATTTCTTTGTCAGTGGGCAAACGTACAAAATCAGCAGGGGATAAAATACTTTTTTCCCTCACTGTATGTATGTATGTGTGTGTGTGTGTGTGTGTGTTTTTAAATAAAAACTCACATCAAAATGTAACCTGTATCTAATACACTGGCAAAACTCACACTAGTTATCAGATATACGTTACAATTGCAAATAAACAAGTAACACAAAAGTTATATTGTTTATCCTTGAGAGAAAGTCCCAATCAGAGAGATCAAAAATCTTCAGTAATGGAAAAAAACAAAAAGTGACAGTAGCGCCCTCTTGTGGTGAAATGCGGTCACGGCACCACGGTAACAGTACTCTAATTGCGTTGTGTAAAATCATCGACACGAACTTTCTAGCACCAGTCATGGAGATTCATTCTGATAAAAACAGCACAAAATCGCACCGCTCGCCATCCAACTCTGCACTCAGGCTGGTTTGGTGCTTGTTCACTGGGACGATTCTAACTGAAAACATCCTCCCCTCGTATACAAGCCACGCAAACCAGCCAATAAGAAGCCATGTTGAGTAGGTCAAGGCAAGACCAAACTAAAACCAAAAACCGATTGGCTTAACAATAAAGTGGCAAGGTGAATCACCAATGTAACCCTGTTACATGTGCTTAGCTCTATTCTGTTTATTTGTATCCTAAAAAACTCCCTAGTCCTTGCTGGTTACAAGCAAACCCATAACATGAAGAGTGGTACTCAGTGATGTGTTGGATTTTTATCAAACATAAAGCTTTGTATTTAGGACACAAAGTTAATTTCCTAAGCGCATTAGTGCCTTATTGCAAACAGGATGCATGTTTTGGAATATTTGTATCCTGTACAGGCTTATTTCTTTTCACTCTGTCATTTAGGTTAGTATTGTGGAGTAACTACAATGTTGTTGATCCATCCTCAGTTTTCTCCTATCTCAGCCATTCAACTCTGTAACTGTTTTAAAGTCACCATTGGCCTCATGTTGAAATCCCTGAGCGGTTTCCTTCCTCTCCGGCAACTGAGTTAGGAAGGACGCCTGTATCTTTGTAGTGACTGGGTGTATTGATACACCATCCGAAGTGTAATTAATAACTTCACCATGCTCAAAGGGATATTCAATGTCTGCTTTTTATTTTTTCTCCATCTACCAATAGGTGCCCTTCTTTACGAGGCATTGGAACACATCCCTGGTCTTTGTGGTTGAATCTGTGTTTGAAATTCACAGCTCGACTTGAGGGACCTTACAATTATCTGAATGTTTGGGGTACAGAGATGATGTAGTCATTCAAACATTATGTTAAAGACTAATGCACACAGCGAGTCCCATGCAACTTATTGTGTAACTTGTTAAGGACATGTTCACTGCTGAGCTCATTGAGGTCATATCAAAGGGGTTGGATACTTATTGACTCAAGACAGTTCAGCATTCATTCATTCATTTCTTTTCTTTTTTTTTGTACAATTTGGAAAAACATCATTCTACTTTGACATTATGAAGTATTGTGTAGCCAGTGACACAAACTCTCAATTGAATCCATTTTAAAATAACACTAGAATGTGGAAAATGTTGAGTGGTGTGAATGCTTGAGGCCCAATGAGGGAATCGCCACATATTGGCACCATCTGCTGGTCATGTCTAGAAAGTCCCTAGGTTAAAACCAACCATTCAGTTCAGCCATTATTGTCAGCTAATGTTTTTGATTTGTCTTTTTCACCCGTCAGTGCAGTATGAGATACGCCTTTTTATTGAAATATTCTGCAGTTTGTTTGAATAAAATCATTTATTGATCCATTTTCCTTGAAACGTTTTTAGTAGAATAATAGTGAAGACATCAACACTATGAAATAACACATACGGAATCATGTAGTAACCAAAAAAAGTGTTAAACAAATCAAAACTTATGAGATTCTTCAAAGTAGCCATCCTTCGCCTTGATGACAGCTTTGCACACTCTTGGCATTCTCTCAACCAGCTTCATGAGGTAGTCCCCTGGAATGCATTTCAATTAACAGGTGTGCCTTGTTAAAAGTTAATTTGTAGAATTTCTTTCTTTCATAATACGTTTGAGTCAATCAGTTGTGTTGTGACAAGGTAGGGGTGGTATACAGAAGATAGCCCTATTTGGTAAAAGACCAAGTCCATATTATGACAAGAACAGCTCAAATAAGCAAAGAGAAACGACAGTCCATCATTACTTTAAGACATGAAGGTCAGTCAATCCGTAAAATGTCAAGAACTTTGAAAGTTTCTTCAAGTGCAGTCGCAAAAACCATCCAGCGCTATGATGAAACTGGCTCTCACGAGGACCACCACAGGAAAGGAAGACCCAGAGTTACCTCTGCTGCAGAGGTTAAGTTAATTCGAGTTACCAGCTTCAGATTGCATCCCAAATAAATGCTTCACAGAGTTCAAGTAACAGACACATCTCAACATCAACTGTTCAGAGGAGAGTGTGTGAATCGGGCCTTCATGGTCGAATTGCTGCAAAGAAACCACTACTAAAGGACACCAATAAGAATATACTTGCTAGGGCCAAGAAACACGAGCAATGGATATTAGGCCAGTGGAAATCGGTCCTTTAGTCTGATGGGTCCAAATTTTAGATTTTTGGTTCCAACCGCCGTGTCTTTGTGAGACGCAGAGTAGGTGAACGGATGATCTCTGCATGTGTGGTTACCACCGTGAAGCATGGAGGAGGAGGTGTGATGGTGTGGGGGTGTTTTGCTGGTGACACTGTCAGTGATTTATTTAGAATTCAAGGCACACTTAACCAGCATGGCAACCACAGCATTCTGCAGTGATACGCCATCCCATCAGGTTTGGGCTTAGTTCTACTATCATTTGTTTTTCAACAGGATAATTACCAAACAACTCCAGGCTGTGTAAGGGCTATTTTGGCAAAGGGTGGCTACTTTGAAGAATCGCAAATAAACAAATACAAATATATTTTATAATACTTTTTTTGGTTACTACATGATTCCATATGTGTTATTTCATAGTGTTGATGTCTTCACTATTATTCTACAATGTAGAAAATAGCAAAAATAAAGAAAAACCCTTGAATGAGTCGGTGTGTCCAAACTTTTGACTGAAACTGTATAAAAAATAAGTTTCTTTCAATACGTTACATGACCAAAAGCATGTGGACACCTGCTCATTGAACATCTCATTCCAAAATCATGGGCATTAATATGGAGTTGGTCCCCCCCTTTGCTGCTATAACAGCCTCCACTCTTCTGGGAAGGCTTTCCACTAGATGTTGGAACATTGCTGCAGGAATTTGCTTCCATTCAGCCACAAGAGCATTAGTGAGGTCGGGCACTGATGTTGAGCGATTAGGCCTGGCTCTCAGTCGGTGTTCCAATTCATCCCGAAGGTGTTCGAAGGGGTTGAGGTCAGGGCTCTGTGTAGGCCAGTCAAGTTCTTCCTCACCGAACTCGACAAACCATTTCTGTATGGACCTCGCTTTGTGCACGGGGGCATTGTCATGCTGAAACAGAAAAGGGCCTTCCCCAAACTGTTGCCACAAAGTTGGAAGCACAGAATCGTCTAGAATGCCATTGTATGCTGTAACGTTAAGATTTCCCTTCACTGGAACTAAAGAGCCTGAACCATGAAAAACAACCCCAGACCATTATTCATCCACCAAACTTTACAGTTGGCACTATGCATTGGGGCAGGTAGCATTCTCCTGGCATCCCCCAAACCCAGATTCTACCCTCGGACTGCCAGATAGCAATGATAGTCAAATGGCCAAATTTGAAATGTCCAAATATCCTCTCTATTAGGCATACAAGTTTCATGAAACCGAAACATTGCCTTCTTGCTAAATCACTAGTCACTCAAAGTTGAACATGTCTAACTTAAAAATGAATTCCAATTTGTCCTGTTATTAATAAATCCCAACACAATTGAATATTAGAATCATTTTCAGCTGCCATGCTGTACATCTGATCCTTCTATAACATGCAGGACTAAATGAACCTGCCTGGGGGGGGTCTCAGCTCGGCAAGACTGAACCATTCTCACCGGGCGAACGGGTGGCATCAAACATGGCACAACACGTCTAGCGGCGCCTAGGTCGCCCGCACGACCCCGAATGCCATGGCGACACCGTAACACGCCGGTGTGCCGGTGCACTTACCGTGTGCATAAATCCCATTATTCGGTTTTGTCGAATAGAATCACTGTGTTCCCTGGAAGTGTGCCGTGGTCTGTTCCTAGACGCATCAGTTGTCTTTAGTGTTTGCCGATGTTGGAGGTGTAACTGGGGTCTGGCCCGGGACTAAAGGTAAACTAGCACCCGCTTACCCGGTTATTACATATATCCCCCTTCCCTGGTGCTTTTATGTCCGAGCCGTCGGGAATCCGCGTTGTGTCGGTGAGTTGTGTCCCCTCTCTCCCCGGGGCTGGAGTTGCAGCAGGGCCGAACGCAGACTAAAGGGCTGCTCGGGCCATGATGCCGACCGTACCGGAATACTTCTACACCGGGTTAGCTAGCTCGCTAATCATCTAACCCAATGCACAATGCATCTGCTTTCATTGTTAAACCTATCTGCATGGTTACATCTGCAATCTGGCTTTATATCTATATATATATCTATCTATCTATCTAGCTAAACGACCGGGGCACGGTTTGGATCCATTTTGATGGAAGGGCTATAGCTGTCAGTGGACATAGTTGGTGGCAGTCCGTGTCGATTCGAGGCGACTCTGTAGTTAGCAGCTCCAGTCTGTTTAGCTAGATAGCATGGAGTTGCATGCGATAATATCACTTTCATATCGATAGGATATCATTCCGGATCATTTTAGGGCAACTAGGCAAGCTAACTAGTGCCTGTTGGCAGCTAGGTCTGTTATTATAGCATGGGTAGTTAGCTTGCTAGTTGGTTACATTGGCTAATAATAACACACACACACACGCTTTACTAGTTATACACGCTTTACTAGTTACACACGCTTTACTAGTTATACACGCTTTACTAGTTATACACACGCTTTACTAGTTATACACGCTTTACTAGTTACACATGCTTTACTAGTTATACACGCTTTACTAGTTATACACGCTTTACTAGTTATACACGCTTTACTAGCTATACACGCTTTACTAGTTTCACATGCTTTACTAGTTATACACGCTTTACTAGTTATACACATGCTTTACTAGTTATACACATGCTTTACTAGTTATACACGCTTTACTAGTTATACACATGCTTTACTAGTTATACACACTTTACTAGTTATACACATGCTTTACTAGTTATACACGCTTTACTAGTTATACACGCTTTACTAGTTATACACGCTTTACTAGTTACACACGCTTTACTAGTTATACACGCTTTACTAGTTACACACGCTTTACTAGTTATACACGCTTTACTAGTTATACACATGCTTTACTAGTTATACACGCTTTACTAGTTATACACACTTTACTAGTTATACACATGCTTTACTAGTTATACACGCTTTACTAGTTATACATGCTTTACTAGTTATACACGCTTTACTAGTTACACACGCTTTACTAGTTACACACGCTTTACTAGTTATACACGCTTTACTAGTTACACACGCTTTACTAGTTATACACGCTTTACTAGTTATACACGCTTTACTAGTTACACACGCTTTACTAGTTATACACGCTTTACTAGTTATACACGCTTTACTAGTTACACACGCTTTACTAGTTATACACGCTTTACTAGTTATACACACGCTTTACTAGTTATACATGCTTTACTAGTTACACACGCTTTACTAGTTACACACGCTTTACTAGTTATACACGCTTTACTAGTTATACACGCTTTACTAGTTATACACGCTTTACTAGTTATACATGCTTTACTAGTTACACACGCTTTACTAGTTATACACGCTTTACTAGTTATACACGCTTTACTAGTTATACACGCTTTACTAGTTACACACACGCTTTACTAGTTATACATGCTTTACTAGTTATACACGCTTTACTAGTTATACACGCTTTACTAGTTATACACGCTTTACTAGTTACACACACGCTTTACTAGTTATACATGCTTTACTAGTTATACACGCTTTACTAGTTATACACGCTTTACTAGTTATATACGCTTTACTAGTTATACACGCTTTACTAGTTATACACGCTTTACTAGTTATACACGCTTTACTAGTTACACACACGCTTTACTAGTTATACATGCTTTACTAGTTATACACGCTTTACTAGTTATACACGCTTTACTAGTTATACACGCTTTACTAGTTATACACGCTTTACTAGTTATACACGCTTTACTAGTTACACACGCTTTACTAGTTATACATGCTTTACTAGTTATACACGCTTTACTAGTTATACACGCTTTACTAGTTACACACGCTTTACTAGTTATACACGCTTTACTAGTTACACACGCTTTACTAGTTACACACGCTTTACTAGTTATACACGCTTTACTAGTTACACACGCTTTACTAGTTACACACGCTTTACTAGTTACACACGCTTTACTAGTTACACACGCTTTACTAGTTACACACACGCTTTACTAGTTATACACGCTTTACTAGTTACACACACGCTTTACTAGTTATACACGCTTTACTAGTTATACACGCTTTACTAGTTATACACGCTTTACTAGTTACACACGCTTTACTAGTTACACACGCTTTACTAGTTACACACACGCTTTACTAGTTATACACGCTTTACTAGTTATACACGCTTTACTAGTTACACACACGCTTTACTAGTTATACACGCTTTACTAGTTATACACGCTTTACTAGTTACACACGCTTTACTAGTTATACACGCTTTACTAGTTACACACGCTTTACTAGTTATACACGCTTTACTAGTTACACACGCTTTACTAGTTACACACGCTTTACTAGTTATACACACGCTTTACTAGTTATACACGCTACTAGTTATACACGCACTAGTTACACACGCTACTAGTTACACACGCTTTACTAGTTATACACGCTTTACTAGTTACACACGCTTTACTAGTTACACACACGCTTTACTAGTTATACACACGCTTTACTAGTTATACACGCTTTACTAGTTATACACGCTACTAGTTATACACGCTACTAGTTACACACGCTACTAGTTATACACGCTACTAGTTACACACGCTTTACTAGTTATACACGCTACTAGTTATACACGCTTACTAGTTATACACGCTTTACTAGTTATACACGCTTACTAGTTATACACGCTTTACTAGTTATACACGCTACTAGTTATACACGCTACTAGTTATACACGCTACTAGTTACACACGCTTTACTAGTTATACACGCTTTACTAGTTATACACGCTACTAGTTATACACGCTTTACTAGTTATACACGCTTTACTAGTTACACACGCTACTAGTTATACACGCTTTACTAGTTACACGCTTTACTAGTTATACACGCTTTACTAGTTACACACGCTACTAGTTATACACGCTTTACTAGTTATACACGCTTTACTAGTTACACACGCTTACTAGTTATACACACGCTTTACTAGTTATACACGCTACTAGTTACACACGCTTTACTAGTTATACACGCTTTACTAGTTATACACGCTTTACTAGTTATACACATGCTTTACTAGTTATACACGCTACTAGTTATACACACTTTTACTAGTTATACACGCTTTACTAGTTATACACGCTTTACTAGTTATACACGCTTTACTAGTTATACACACGCTTTACTAGTTACACACGCTTTACTAGTTATACACGCTACTAGTTATACACGCTTTACTAGTTACACACGCTTTACTAGTTATACACGCTTTACTAGTTATACACATGCTTTACTAGTTATACACGCTTTACTAGTTATACACACTTTACTAGTTATACACGCTACTAGTTATACACGCTTTACTAGTTATACACGCTTTACTAGTTATACACGCTACTAGTTATACACGCTTTACTAGTTATACACGCTTTACTAGTTATACACGCTTTACTAGTTACACACGCTTTACTAGTTATACACGCTTTACTAGTTATACACGCTTTACTAGTTATACACGCTTTACTAGTTACACACGCTTTACTAGTTATACACGCTATACTAGTTATACACGCTTTACTAGTTATACACGCTTTACTAGTTATACACGCTTTACTAGTTATACACGCTTTACTAGTTATACACGCTTTACTAGTTACACATGCTTTACTAGTTATACACGCTTTACTAGTTATACACATGCTTTACTAGTTATACACGCTTTACTAGTTATACACACTTTACTAGTTATACACATGCTTTACTAGTTATACACGCTTTACTAGTTATACACGCTTTACTAGTTACACACGCTTTACTAGTTATACACACGCTTTACTAGTTATACACGCTTTACTAGTTACACACGCTTTACTAGTTATACACGCTTTACTAGTTACACACGCTTTACTAGTTACACACGCTTTACTAGTTATACACGCTTTACTAGTTATACACACGCTTTACTAGTTATACACGCTTTACTAGTTATACACGCTTTACTAGTTATACACGCTTTACTAGTTACACACGCTTTACTAGTTATACACGCTTTACTAGTTATACACATGCTTTGCTAGTTACACACGCTTTACTAGTTATACACGCTTTACTAGTTATACACGCTTTACTAGTTATACACGCTTTACTAGTTATACACGCTTTACTAGTTATACACGCTTTACTAGTTATACACGCTTTACTAGTTACACACGCTTTACTAGTTACACACGCTTTACTAGTTATACACGCTTTACTAGTTATACACGCTTTACTAGTTATACACGCTTTACTAGTTACACACGCTTTACTAGTTATACACGCTTTACTAGTTATACACGCTTTACTAGTTATACACGCTTTACTAGTTATACACGCTACTAGTTATACACGCTTTACTAGTTATACACGCTTTACTAGTTATACACGCTTTACTAGTTATACACACGCTTTACTAGTTATACACGCTTACTAGTTATACACGCTTTACTAGTTACACACGCTTTACTAGTTATACACGCTTTACTAGTTATACACGCTTTACTAGTTATACACGCTTTACTAGTTATACACGCTACTAGTTACACACGCTACTAGTTATACACGCTACTAGTTATACACGCTTTACTAGTTATACACGCTTTACTAGTTACACACGCTTTACTAGTTATACACGCTTTACTAGTTATACACGCTTTACTAGTTATACACGCTTTACTAGTTATACACGCTTTACTAGTTATACACGCTTTACTAGTTATACACACGCTTTACTAGTTATACACGCTTTACTAGTTATACACGCTTTACTAGTTATACATGCTTTACTAGTTATACACGCTTTACTAGTTATACACACTAGTTATACACACGCTTTACTAGTTATACACGCTTTACTAGTTACACACGCTACTAGTTATACACGCTTTACTAGTTATACACGCTACTAGTTATACACGCTACTAGTTACACACGCTTTACTAGTTATACACGCTTTACTAGTTATACACGCTTTACTAGTTATACACGCTACTAGTTACACGCTACTAGTTATACACGCTTTACTAGTTACACACGCTTTACTAGTTATACACGCTTTACTAGTTACACACGCTTTACTAGTTATACACGCTTTACTAGTTACACACGCTTTACTAGTTATACACGCTTTACTAGTTATACACGCTACTAGTTATACACGCTACTAGTTATACACGCTTTACTAGTTACACACACGCTTTACTAGTTACACACGCTTTACTAGTTATACACGCTTTACTAGTTATACACACGCTTTACTAGTTATACACGCTTTACTAGTTACACACGCTTTACTAGTTATACACACGCTTTACTAGTTATACACGCTTTACTAGTTACACACGCTTTACTAGTTATACACACGCTTTACTAGTTACACACGCTTTACTAGTTATACACGCTTTACTAGTTATACACGCTTACTAGTTATACACGCTTTACTAGTTATACACGCTTTACTAGTTATACACGCTTTACTAGTTATACACGCTTTACTAGTTATACACGCTACTAGTTATACACGCTTTACTAGTTATACACGCTACTAGTTACACACGCTTTACTAGTTATACACGCTTTACTAGTTACACACGCTACTAGTTTACACGCTTTACTAGTTATACACGCTACTAGTTATACACGCTTTACTAGTTATACACGCTTTACTAGTTACACACGCTTTACTAGTTATACACGCTACTAGTTATACACGCTACTAGTTATACACGCTTTACTAGTTATACACGCTTTACTAGTTACACACGCTTTACTAGTTATACACGCTTTACTAGTTATACACGCTTTACTAGTTATACACGCTTTACTAGTTACACACGCTTTACTAGTTATACACGCTACTAGTTATACACACGCTACTAGTTATACACGCTTTACTAGTTATACACGCTTTACTAGTTACACGCTTTACTAGTTATACACGCTTTACTAGTTATACACGCTTTACTAGTTACACACGCTACTAGTTACACACGCTTTACTAGTTACACACGCTTTACTAGTTATACACGCTTTACTAGTTACACACGCTTTACTAGTTACACACGCTTTACTAGTTATACACGCTACTAGTTATACACGCTTTACTAGTTATACACGCTTTACTAGTTATACACGCTTTACTAGTTACACACGCTTTACTAGTTATACACGCTTTACTAGTTATACACGCTTTACTAGTTATACACGCTTTACTAGTTACACACACGCTTTACTAGTTACACACACGCTTTACTAGTTACACACACGCTTTACTAGTTATACACGCTTTACTAGTTATACACGCTTTACTAGTTACACACGCTACTAGTTACACGCTTTACTAGTTATACACGCTTTACTAGTTACACACACGCTTTACTAGTTATACACGCTTTACTAGTTACACACGCTTTACTAGTTATACACGCTTTACTAGTTACACACGCTTTACTAGTTATACACGCTTTACTAGTTATACACGCTTTACTAGTTATACACGCTTTACTAGTTATACACGCTTTACTAGTTACACACGCTTTACTAGTTATACACGCTTTACTAGTTACACACGCTTTACTAGTTATACACGCAACTAGTTACACACGCTTTACTAGTTATACACGCTTTACTAGTTATACACGCTACTAGTTATACACGCTTTACTAGTTACACACGCTTTACTAGTTATACACGCTTTACTAGTTATACACGCTTTACTAGTTATACACGCTTTACTAGTTATACACGCTACTAGTTACACACGCTTTACTAGTTACACACGCTTTACTAGTTACACACGCTTTACTAGTTATACACGCTTTACTAGTTATACACGCTTTACTAGTTACACACACGCTTTACTAGTTATACACGCTTTACTAGTTATACACGCTTTACTAGTTATACACGCTACTAGTTATACACGCTACTAGTTATACACGCTACTAGTTACACACGCTTTACTAGTTACACACGCTTTACTAGTTATACACGCTTTACTAGTTATACACGCTTTACTAGTTATACACGCTTTACTAGTTATACACGCTTTACTAGTTACACACGCTACTAGTTATACACGCTTACTAGTTACACGCTTTACTAGTTACACACATGCTTTACTAGTTATACACGCTTTACTAGTTATACACGCTTTACTAGTTACACACGCTTTACTAGTTATACACGCTTTACTAGTTACACACGCTTTACTAGTTATACACGCTTTACTAGTTATACACGCTTTACTAGTTACACACATGCTTTACTAGTTATACACGCTTTACTAGTTATACACGCTTACTAGTTATACACGCTTTACTAGTTATACACGCTTTACTAGTTACACACACGCTTTACTAGTTATACGCTTTACTAGTTACACACGCTTTACTAGTTATACACGCTTTACTAGTTATACACGCTTTACTAGTTATACACGCTTTACTAGTTACACACATGCTTTACTAGTTATACTCATGCTTTACTAGTTATACATGCTTTACTAGTTATACACGCTTTACTAGTTATACACGCTTTACTAGTTACACACGCTTACTAGTTATACACACGCTTTACTAGTTATACACGCTACTAGTTATACACGCTTTACTAGTTACACACACGCTTTACTAGTTATACACGCTTTACTAGTTACACACACGCTTTACTAGTTACACACGCTTACTAGTTACACACGCTACTAGTTATACACGCTTTACTAGTTACACACGCTTTACTAGTTATACACGCTTTACTAGTTACACACGCTACTAGTTATACACGCTTTACTAGTTATACACGCTACTAGTTATACACGCTTTACTAGTTATACACGCTTTACTAGTTATACACGCTTTACTAGTTACACACACGCTTTACTAGTTACACATGCTTTACTAGTTATACACGCTTTACTAGTTATACACACGCTTTACTAGTTTACACGCTTTACTAGTTATACACGCTACTAGTTACACACGCTTTACTAGTTATACACACGCTTTACTAGTTACACGCTACTAGTTATACACGCTTTACTAGTTACACACGCTTTACTAGTTATACACACGCTTTACTAGTTATACACGCTTTACTAGTTACACACGCTTTACTAGTTATACACGCTACTAGTTATACACGCTTTACTAGTTACACACGCTTTACTAGTTATACACGCTTTACTAGTTATACACGCTTTACTAGTTACACACGCTTTACTAGTTATACACACGCTTTACTAGTTACACACGCTTTACTAGTTATACACGCTTTACTAGTTACACACGCTTTACTAGTTATACACGCTTTACTAGTTACACACGCTTTACTAGTTACACACACGCTTTACTAGTTTACACGCTACTAGTTACACACGCTTTACTAGTTATACACGCTACTAGTTATACACGCACTAGTTATACACACGCTTTACTAGTTACACACGCTTTACTAGTTACACACGCTACTAGTTATACACGCTACTAGTTATACACGCTTTACTAGTTATACACGCTTTACTAGTTATACACGCTTTACTAGTTATACACGCTTTACTAGTTATACACACGCTACTAGTTATACACGCTTTACTAGTTATACACGCTTTACTAGTTATACACGCTTTACTAGTTATACACGCTACTAGTTATTACACACGCTTTACTAGTTATACACGCTTTACTAGTTATACACGCTACTAGTTATACACGCTTTACTAGTTATACACGCTACTAGTTACACACGCTTACTAGTTATACACGCTTTACTAGTTATACACGCTTTACTAGTTATACACACGCTTTACTAGTTATACACGCCAGTTATACACGCTTTACTAGTTATACACGCTTTACTAGTTATACACGTAGTTACACGCTACTAGTTATACACGCTACTAGCTTTACTAGTTATACACGCTTTACTAGTTATACACGCTTTACTAGTTATACACAGTTATACACACTAGTTTACTAGTTATACACGCTTTACTAGTTACACACGCTTTACTAGTTACACACGCTTTACTAGTTATACACGCTACACGCTACTAGTTATACACACATGCTTTACTAGTTATAGTTATACACGCTTTACTAGTTATACACTAGTTATACACGCTAGTTATACACGCTACTAGTTATACACACGCTTTACTAGTTATACACGCTTTACTAGTTATACACGCTTTACTAGTTACACACACGCTTTACTAGTTATACACACGCTTTACTAGTTATACACGCTTTACTAGTTATACACGCTTTACTAGTTATACACGCTTTACTAGTTATACACGCTTTACTAGTTACACACGCTTTACTAGTTATACACGCTTTACTAGTTACACACGCTTTACTAGTTACACACGCTTTACTAGTTATACACGCTTTACTAGTTATACACGCTTTACTAGTTATACACACGCTTTACTAGTTATACACGCTTTACTAGTTACACACGCTTTACTAGTTATACACGCTTTACTAGTTATACACGCTTTACTAGTTATACACGCTTTACTAGTTATACACGCTTTACTAGTTACACACACGCTTTACTAGTTATACACACGCTTTACTAGTTATACACACGCTTTACTAGTTATACACGCTTTACTAGTTATACACGCTTTACTAGTTATACACGCTTTACTAGTTATACACACGCTACTAGTTATACACGCTTTACTAGTTATACACACGCTTTACTAGTTACACACACGCTTTACTAGTTATACACGCTTTACTAGTTACACACACGCTTTACTAGTTACACACGCTTTACTAGTTACACACGCTTTACTAGTTACACACGCTTTACTAGTTATACACGCTTTACTAGTTACACACGCTTTACTAGTTATACACGCTTTACTAGTTACACACGCTTTACTAGTTATACACGCTTTACTAGTTACACACGCTTTACTAGTTATACACGCTTTACTAGTTATACACGCTTTACTAGTTACACACGCTTTACTAGTTATACACGCTTTACTAGTTATACACATGCTTTACTAGTTATACACGCTTTACTAGTTATACACGCTTTACTAGTTATACACGCTTTACTAGTTATACACGCTTTACTAGTTATACACGCTTTACTAGTTACACACGCTTTACTAGTTACACACGCTTTACTAGTTACACACGCTTTACTAGTTACACACGCTTTACTAGTTACACACGCTTTACTAGTTATACACGCTTTACTAGTTACACACGCTTTACTAGTTATACACGCTTTACTAGTTACACACGCTTTACTAGTTATACACGCTTTACTAGTTACACACGCTTTACTAGTTATACACGCTTTACTAGTTACACACGCTACTAGTTATACACGCTTTACTAGTTACACACGCTTTACTAGTTATACACGCTTTACTAGTTACACACGCTTTACTAGTTATACACACTAGTTATACACGCTTTACTAGTTATACACGCTTTACTAGTTACACACGCTTTACTAGTTATACACGCTACTAGTTACACACGCTACTAGTTATACACACGCTTTACTAGTTATACACACGCTTTACTAGTTACACACGCTTTACTAGTTATACACGCTTTACTAGTTATACACGCTACTAGTTACACACGCTTTACTAGTTACACACGCTTACTAGTTACACACGCTTTACTAGTTACGCTACTAGTTACACACGCTTTACTAGTTATACACGCTACTAGTTACACGCTTTACTAGTTATACACACGCTACTAGTTACACACGCTTTACTAGTTACACACGCTACTAGTTACACAGCTTTACTAGTTATACACACGCTTTACTAGTTATACACGCTTTACTAGTTATACGCTACTAGTTACACGCTTTACTAGTTATACACGCTACTAGTTATACACGCTTACTAGTTACACACGCTTTACTAGTTATACACGCTACTAGTTACACACGCTTACTAGTTATACACTTTACTAGTTATACACGCTTTACTAGTTATACACGCTACTAGTTATACACGCTACTGCTTACACTAGTTATACACACGCTTTACTAGTTACACACGCTTTACTAGTTATACACGCTACTAGTTATACACACGCTTTACTAGTTATACACACGCTTTACTAGTTACACACGCTTTACTAGTTATACACGCTTTACTAGTTACACGCTTACTAGTTATACACACGCTTTACTAGTTATATACACGCTTTACTAGTTATACACGCTTACTAGTTATACACACGCTTACTAGTTACACACGCTTTACTAGTTATACACGCTTACTAGTTATACACACGCTTTACTAGTTATACACGCTTTACTAGTTATACACACGCTTTACTAGTTATACACGCTTTACTAGTTACACACGCTTTACTAGTTACACACGCTTTACTAGTTACACACGCTTTACTAGTTATACACACGCTTTACTAGTTATACACGCTTTACTAGTTATACACGCTTTACTAGTTACACACACGCTTTACTAGTTATACACACGCTTTACTAGTTATACACACGCTTTACTAGTTATACACGCTTTACTAGTTATACACGCTTTACTAGTTATACACACGCTTTACTAGTTATACACACGCTTTACTAGTTACACACGCTTACTAGTTACACACGCTTTACTAGTTATACACGCTTACTAGTTATACACACGCTTTACTAGTTATACACGCTTTACTAGTTACACACGCTTTACTAGTTATACACGCTACTAGTTATACACACACGCTTACTAGTTATACACACGCTTTACTAGTTATACACACGCTACTAGTTATACACGCTTTACTAGTTATACACGCTTTACTAGTTACACACGCTACTAGTTATACACGCTTACTAGTTACACACGCTTTACTAGTTATACACGCTACTAGTTATACACGCTTTACTAGTTACATACAGTTATACACGCTACTAGTTATACACGCTTACTAGTTATACACGCTACTAGTTATACTAGTTACTAGTTATACACGCTACTAGTTATACACGCTTTACTAGTTACACACACGCTTTACTAGTTATACGCTTTACTAGTTATACACGCTTACTAGTTATACACGCTTTACTAGTTATACACGCTTTACTAGTTATACACGCTTTACTAGTTATACACGCTTTACTAGTTACACACACGCTTTACTAGTTACACACACGCTTTACTAGTTATACACGCTTTACTAGTTATACACGCTTTACTAGTTATACACGCTTTACTAGTTATACACGCTTTACTAGTTATACATGCTTTACTAGTTATACACGCTTTACTAGTTATACACGCTTTACTAGTTACACACGCTTTACTAGTTATACACGCTTTACTAGTTACACACGCTTTACTAGTTACACACGCTTTACTAGTTATACACGCTTTACTAGTTACACACGCTTTACTAGTTACACACACGCTTTACTAGTTACACACGCTTTACTAGTTACACACGCTTTACTAGTTATACTCATGCTTTACTAGTTATACATGCTTTACTAGTTATACACGCTTTACTAGTTATACATGCTTTACTAGTTACACACGCTTTACTAGTTATACACACGCTTTACTAGTTACACACACGCTTTACTAGTTATACACGCTTTACTAGTTATACACACGCTTTACTAGTTATACACGCTTTACTAGTTATACACACGCTTTACTCGTTACACACGCTTTACTAGTTATACACACGCTTTACTAGTTACACACACGCTTTACTAGTTATACACGCTTTACTAGTTACACACACGCTTTACTAGTTACACACGCTTTACTAGTTACACACGCTTTACTAGTTACACACGCTTTACTAGTTATACACGCTTTACTAGTTACACACGCTTTACTAGTTATACACGCTTTACTAGTTACACACGCTTTACTAGTTATACACGCTTTACTAGTTACACACGCTTTACTAGTTATACACGCTTTACTAGTTATACATGCTTTACTAGTTATACACGCTTTACTAGTTACACACATGCTTTACTAGTTATACTCATGCTTTACTAGTTATACATGCTTTACTAGTTATACACGCTTTACTAGTTATACACGCTTTACTAGTTACACACGCTTTACTAGTTATACACACGCTTTACTAGTTACACACGCTTTACTAGTTACACACGCTTTACTAGTTACACACGCTTTACTAGTTACACACGCTTTACTAGTTACACACGCTTTACTAGTTATACACGCTTTACTAGTTACACACGCTTTACTAGTTATACGCTTTACTAGTTACACACGCTTTACTAGTTATACACGCTTTACTAGTTACACACGCTTTACTAGTTATACACGCTTTACTAGTTACACGCTTTACTAGTTATACACGCTTTACTAGTTATACACGCTTTACTAGTTACACACGCTTTACTAGTTATACACACGCTTTACTAGTTACACACGCTTTACTAGTTATACACGCTTTACTAGTTATACATGCTTTACTAGTTATACACGCTTTACTAGTTACACACGCTTTACTAGTTACACACGCTTTACTAGTTATACACACGCTTTACTAGTTATACACACGCTTTACTAGTTATACACGCTTTACTAGTTACACACACGCTTTACTAGTTATACACACGCTTTACTAGTTATACACACGCTTTACTAGTTATACACGCTTTACTAGTTATACACGCTTTACTAGTTATACACACGCTTTACTAGTTATACACGCTTTACTAGTTACACACACGCTTTACTAGTTATACACACGCTTTACTAGTTATACACACGCTTTACTAGTTATACACGCTACTAGTTATACACGCTTTACTAGTTACACACACGCTTTTACTAGTTATACACACGCTTTACTAGTTATACACACGCTTTACTAGTTATACACGCTTTACTAGTTACACACGCTTTACTAGTTATACACACGCTTTACTAGTTATACACACGCTTTACTAGTTACACACGCTTTACTAGTTATACACACGCTTTACTAGTTATACACACGCTTTACTAGTTATACACACGCTTTACTAGTTATACACGCTTTACTAGTTATACACACGCTTTACTAGTTACACATGCTTTACTAGTTATACACACGCTTTACTAGTTATACACGCTTTACTAGTTATACATGCTTTACTAGTTACACACGCTTTACTAGTTATACACGCTTTACTAGTTATACACACTTTACTAGTTACACACGCTTTACTAGTTACACACGCTTTACTAGTTACACACGCTTTACTAGTTATACACACACTTTACTAGTTACACACGCTTTACTAGTTACACACGCTTTACTAGTTACACACGCTTTACTAGTTATACACACGCTTTACTAGTTATACACGCTTTACTAGTTATACATTCTTTACTAGTTACACACGCTTTACTAGTTATACACGCTTTACTAGTTACACACGCTTTACTAGTTACACACGCTTTACTAGTTATACACACGCTTTACTAGTTATACACGCTTTACTAGTTATACATGCTTTACTAGTTACACACACTTTACTAGTTATACACGCTTTACTAGTTATACACGCTTCACTAGTTACACACGCTTTACTAGTTACACACGCTTTACTAGTTACACACGCTTTACTAGTTACACACGCTTTACTAGTTATACACATGCTTTACTAGTTACACACGCTTTACTAGTTATACACGCTTTACTAGTTATACACGCTTTACTAGTTATACACGCTTTACTAGTTATACACACGCTTTACTAGTTACACACGCTTTACTAGTTATACACATGCTTTACTAGTTATACACGCTTTACTAGTTACACACGCTTTACTAGTTATACACATGCTTTACTAGTTACACATGCTTTACTAGTTACACACGCTTTACTAGTTACACACTCTTTACTAGTTATACACGCTTTACTAGTTATACACGCTTTACTAGTTATACACGCTTTACTAGTTATACACGCTTACTAGTTATACACGCTTTACTAGTTACACCCGCTTTACTAGTTACACGCTTTACTAGTTACACACGCTACTAGTTACACACGCTTTACTAGTTACACGCTTTACTAGTTATACACATGCTTTACTAGTTATACACGCTTTACTAGTTATACACACGCTTTACTAGTTACACACGCTTTACTAGTTATACACGCTTTACTAGTTACACACGCTTTACTAGTTACACACGCTTTACTAGTTACACACGCTTTACTATTTATACACGCTTTACTAGTTATACACGCTTTACTAGTTACACACGCTTTACTAGTTATACACACGCTTTACTAGTTATACACGCTTTACTAGTTATACACACGCTTTACTAGTTACACACGCTTTACTAGTTACACACGCTTTACTAGTTATACACATGCTTTACTAGTTACACACGCTTTACTAGTTACACACGCTTTACTAGTTATACACACGCTTTGCTAGTTACACACGCTTTACTAGTTACACACGCTTTACTAGTTATACACACGCTTTACTAGTTACACACGCTTTACTAGTTACACACGCTTTACTAGTTATACACACGCTTTACTAGTTACACACGCTTTACTAGTTACACACGCTTTACTAGTTACACACGTCTTACTAGTTACACACGCTTTACTAGTTATACACGCTTTACTAGTTACACACATGCTTTACTAGTTATACACGCTTTACTAGTTATACACGATTTACTAGTTACACACGTTTTACTAGTTACACACGCTTTACTAGTTATACACGCTTTATTAGTTATACACGCTTTACTAGTTATACACGCTTTACTAGTTACACACGCTTTACTAGTTATACATGCTTTACTAGTTATACACACGCTTTACTAGTTATACACGCTTTACTAGTTATACACACGCTTTACTAGTTACACACATGCTTTACTAGTTACACACATGCTTTACTAGTTATACTCATGCTTTACTAGTTATACACGCTTTACTAGTTATACACGCTTTACTAGTTATACACGCTTTACTAGTTACACACGCTTTACTAGTTACACACGCTTTACTAGTTACACACGCTTTACTAGTTACACACGCTTTACTAGTTATACACGCTTTACTAGTTATACACGCTTTACTAGTTATACAAGCTTTACTAGTTACACACGCTTTACTAGTTATACACGCTTTACTAGTTATACACGCTTTACTAGTTATACACATGCTTTACTAGTTATACTCATACTTTACTAGTTATACACATGCTTTACTAGTTATACACGCTTTACTAGTTATACACATGCTTTACTAGTTATACACATGCTTTACTAGTTATACACGCTTTACTAGTTACACACATGCTTTACTAGTTATACACATGCTTTACTAGTTATACACGCTTTACTAGTTATACACGCTTTACTAGTTACACACGCTTTACTAGTTATACACGCTTTACTAGTTACACACGCTTTACTAGTTATACACGCTTTACTAGTTATACACGCTACTAGTTATACACGCTTTACTAGTTATACACGCTTTACTAGTTACACACGCTTTACTAGTTACACACGCTTTACTAGTTATACACGCTTTACTAGTTATACACACTTTACTAGTTACACACGCTTTACTAGTTACACACGCTTTACTAGTTATACACGCTTTACTAGTTATACACGCTTTACTAGTTACACACGCTTTACTAGTTATACACGCTTTACTAGTTACACACGCTTTACTAGTTATACACGCTTTACTAGTTATACACGCTTTACTAGTTATACACATGCTTTACTAGTTATACACGCTTTACTAGTTATACACGCTTTACTAGTTATACACATGCTTTACTAGTTATACACATGCTTTACTAGTTATACACGCTTTACTAGTTATACACATGCTTTACTAGTTATACACATGCTTTACTAGTTATACACGCTTTACTAGTTATACACATGCTTTACTAGTTATACACATGCTTTATTAGTTATACACGCTTTACTAGTTACACACATGCTTTACTAGTTATACACATGCTTTACTAGTTATACACGCTTTACTAGTTATACACGCTTTACTAGTTACACACGCTTTACTAGTTATACACGCTTTACTAGTTATACACGCTTTACTAGTTATACACGCTTTACTAGTTACACACGCTTTACTAGTTACACACGCTTTACTAGTTATACACGCTTTACTAGTTATACACACGCTTTACTAGTTACACACGCTTTACTAGTTATACACGCTTTACTAGTTATACACACGCTTTACTAGTTATACACGCTTTACTAGTTATACACGCTTTACTAGTTATACACGCTTTACTAGTTATACACGCTTTACTAGTTACACACGCTTTACTAGTTACACACGCTTTACTAGTTATACACGCTTTACTAGTTACACACACATGCTTTACTAGTTATACACGCTTTACTAGTTACACACGCTTTACTAGTTACACACGTTTTACTAGTTACACACGCTTTACTAGTTATACACGCTTTATTAGTTATACACGCTTTACTAGTTATACACGCTTTACTAGTTACACACGCTTTACTAGTTATACACGCTTTACTAGTTATACACGCTTTACTAGTTATACACGCTTTACTAGTTACACACGTTTTACTAGTTATACACGCTTTACTAGTTATACACGCTTTACTAGTTATACACGCTTTACTAGTTACACACGCTTTACTAGTTACACACGCTTTACTAGTTACACACGCTTTACTAGTTACACACGCTTTACTAGTTATACACGCTTTACTAGTTACACATGCTTTACTAGTTATCTATTTTTCTGCATCTTGTCAGGACAGCTAACTACTAGCCATACGTGGACGAATTAAAGTTCTATTGTAATGTGACAAATATGTTATGCTCAATATTGGCCACACAAAAATAAACCACATGTTCTGATAAACTAGTTACTGGATCATGTGGTAGGCCCAACTACCGATCCACTGGTTATTCTGTTCTGGTAAACTAGTTACTGGATCATGTGGTAGGCCCAACTACAGATCCACTGGTTATTCTGTTCTGATAAACTAGTTACTGGATCATGTGGTAGGCCCAACTACCGATCCACTGGTTAATCTGTTCTGGTAAACTAGTTACTGGATCATATGGTAGGCCCAACTACCGATCCACTGGTTATTCTGTTCTGGTAAACTAGTTACTGGATCATGTGGTAGGCCCAACTACCGATACACTGGTTAATCTGTTCTGGTAAACTAGTTACTGGATCATGTGGTAGGCCCAACTACCGATACACTGGTTATTCTGTTCTGGTAAACTAGTTACTGGTCTCATTGGGTGGTTTCTACCCAGGTCTCATTGGGCGCTTTCTACCCAGGTCTCATTGGGCGCTTTCTACCCAGGTCTCATTGGGCGCTTTCTACCCAGGTCTCATTGGGCGCTTTCTACCCAGGTCTCATTGGACGGTTTCAATGTAAATAGTCCGGGTGGCAATTTTGATAAATTGTTCAGCAGCCTTGTAGCTCGGTGATAGAAGCAGTTATGGAGACTTTTGGACCTAGACTTGGCGCTCGGGTTCCACTGGCCATGCGGTCGCAGAGAGAACAGTCTTATGACTAGGGTGACTGGAGTCTTTGACCATTTTTTTTGGGGCCTTCCTGCAGTTACAGGGCCATCACAGCTAGGACAATACTACCTGTTCTATAAAGGTTCAGACCTATTGGGAGAGACCTAAATACTATGTGTTGCTAGCTAACATGTCCGCCATTGGCCCTGCGTTGAACGTCCCTGCGTTGCGTTGAACGTCCCTGCGTTGCGTTGAACGTCCCTGCGTTGCGTTGAACGTCCCTGCGTTGTCTCTCTGGTTGCAATGACTCTGTGTGTTTGAAAATGGCGTCCAAAGTAGTGCTATCCCTGCTGCTGAGCTCAATGTCGAGGGAGGGAGGGAGGATGGTACCCTATTCCTTAGGGTACCATTTGTTCCCTCGACATTGAGCTCAGCAGCAGGGACATGAGCATAAAGGATCATTGTGTGGTCGCATTAACTAACCACCAATGGATCAGAATGTGAGCTAGGCTACTCCATTTGGGTTCTGGTGATGTCATTTCCTGGCCGACTTGACTTACCTCAGTCAGCGCTGTCATAGGCTGAATGTCTGCGTCCCAAATGGCTCCTCCCTATTCCTCATGTAGTGCACTTCTCTAGACCAGGGCTCTTAGCGCTCTAGGGTGAAAAGTAGTGCACTATATGTGGGGAATAGGGTGCCGTTTGGGATACGAGGAAGGTCACTGGACAAACAATGAACAGGGTTTTCATGGAGACGTCTGTAATATGCTTATACGCATTCTCTTGTTATATATTTGGCTAGATGATACATGCTAATGTGTCACAGCTCACACACGTCATTAGTTCTGTGTGTTTTAATGTATATTTTCTCCTCTGCCAGGTATAGAGCATGGCTCAAGTGAAAGTGCAGACCTCAGCGCCCCTGGCTGGCCCTGGCTTCTCCCCCCTGTCTCCCCTCGGGGCCATGCCCAGTCCAGGACCCCTGGGTCTACAGCCCTCAGTCAATGGCCCTGGACCCACCCCCGGCTGCCCCGCTCCCTCAGCCGGGTATGGGCCCGACGCCCCTGCGTCTGCCAACTCACCAGGTAGGTCACATTCAAATCTGGACCTCGAAGCCATCTCCACTGCATTTTAAATTCCTCCCCTTTAATCAGGGACTGGTTTAGACCTGGGACACCAGGTGGGTGATTCCCCTTTAATCAGGGACTGATTTAGACCTGGGACACCAGGTGGGTGCAATTAAAGATCAGGTAGAACAAAACCAGCAGCACTCATGACCTCGTAGGGTCAGATTTGAATACCACTGGTCTATAGGCTAGTACTAGTTACTGCCCCTGTGTCTGCCTATATAGGTCTATACATTACTGTAATACAGTACTACAATACATTACTATAATACAGTACTACAATACATTACTATAATACAATACTACAATACATTACTATACTACAATACATTACTATAATACAGTACTACAATACATTACTATACTACAATACATTACTATAATACAGTACTACAATACAGTACTACAATACATTACTACAATACAATACTACAATACATTACTATAATACAATACAGTACTACAATACAGTACTACAATACAGTACTACAATACAATACTACAATACATTACTATAATACAATACTACAATACATTACTATAATACAATACTACAATACATTACTATAATACAGTACATTACTATAATACAGTACATTACTATAATACAGTACATTACTATAATACAATACTACAATACATTACTACAATACAGTACTATAATACAATACTACAATACATTACTATAATACAATACTACAATACATTAATATACCACAATACATTACTATAATACAGTACATTACTATAATACAATACTACAATACATTACTACAATACAGTACTATAATACAATACTACAATACATTACTATAATACAATACTACAACACATTACTACAATACATTACTACAATGCATTACTACAATACAATACTACAATGCATTACTATAATACAATGCTACAATACATTACTATACTACAATACAATACTACAGTACATTACTATAAAACAATACAATACTACAATATATTACTATAATACAGTACTACAATACATTACTATAATACATTACTATAATACAGTACTACAATACATTACTATAATACAGTACTACAATACATTACTATAATACAATACTACAATACATTACTATACTACAATACATTACTATAATACAGTACTACAATACATTACTATACTACAATACATTACTATAATACAGTACTACAATACATTACTACAATACAATATTACAATACATTACTACAATACATTACTATAATACAATACAGTACTACAATACAGTACTACAATACAGTACTACAATACAGTACTATAATACAGTACTACAATACATTACTATAATACAATACTACAATACATTACTATAATACAATACTACAATACATTAATATACCACAATACATTACTATAATACAGTACATTACTATAATACAATACTACAATACATTACTACAATACAGTACTATAATACAATACTACAATACATTACTATAATACAATACTACAACACATTACTACAATACATTACTACAATGCATTACTATAATACAATACTACAATGCATTACTATAATACAATACTACAATACATTACTATACTACAATACAATACTACAGTACATTACTATAATACAATACAATACTACAATATATTACTATAATACAATACTACAATACATTACTATAATACATTACTATAATACAATACTAATATACATTACTATAATACACTACATTACTATACTACAATACATTACTACAGTACGTTACTATAATACAATACTACAATACGTTACTATACTACAATACGTTACTACAGTACGTTACTACAATACGTTACAATAATACAATACTACAATACATTACTATAATACAATACTACAACACATTACTACAATACATTACTACAACGCATTACTATAATACAATGCTATAATACATTACTACAATATAATACATTACTATAATACAATACTACAATACATTACTATAATACAATACTACAATACATTACTATAATATAATACAATACTACAATACATTACTATAATACAATACACTACTACAATATATTAATATAATACAATACTACAATACATTACTATAATACACTACATTACTATAATACAATACATTACTATAATACAATACACTACTACAATATATTAATATAATACAATACTACAATACATTACTATAATACACTACATTACTATAATACAATACATGACTATACTACAATACGTTACTATAATACAGTACTACAATACATTACTATACTACAATACATTACTATAATACAGTACTACAATACATTACTATAATACAGTACTACAATACATTACTATAATACAATACATGACTATACTACAATATGTTACTATAATACATTACTATAATACAATACTACAATACATTACTATAATACATTACTATAATACATTACTATACTACAATACATTACTATAATACAGTACTACAATACATTACTATAATACAATACTACAACATATTACTACAATACATTACTAGAATGCATTACTATAATACAATGCTACAATACATTACTATAATACAATTCTACAATACATTACTATACTACAATACATTACTATAATACAATACTACAGTACATTACTATAATACAATACTACAATATATTACTATAATACAATACTATAATACACTACATTACTATACTACAATACATTACTATACTACTATACATGACTATACTACAATACTACAATACATTACTATAATACAGTACTACAATACATTACTATAATACAATACTATAATACATTACTATAATACAGTACTACAATACATTACTATAATACACTACTACAATGCATTACTATAATACAATACTACAATGCATTACTATAATACAATACTACAATGCATTACTATAATACAATGCTACAATACATTACTATAATACAATGCTACAATACATTACTATACTACAATACATTACTATAATACAAAACTACAGTACATTACTATAATACAATACTACAATATATTACTATAATACAATACTATAATACACTACATTACTATACTACAATACATTACTATACTACTACACATGACTATACTACAATACATGACTACAATACGTTACTATAATACAATACTACAATACATTACTACAATGCATTACTATAATACAATGCTACAATACATTGCTATAATACAATACTACAATACATTACTATACTACAATACATTACTATACATGACTATACTACAATACATTACTACAATGCATTACTATAATACAATACTACAATACATTACTATAATACAATACTACAATACATTACTATAATACAATACGTTACTGTAATACATTAATATAATACATTACTATAAATACGTTACTACAATACAATACATTACTATAAATACGTTACTACAATACAATACATTACTATAAATACATTACTACAATACATTACTATAATACAATACTACAATACATTACTATAATACAATACTACAATACATTACTATAATACAATACATTACTATAATACAATACTACAATACATTACTATAATACAATACGTTACTGTAATACATTAATATAATACATTACTATAAATACGTTACTACAATACAATACATTACTATAAATACATTACTACAATACATTACTATAATACAATACTACAATACATTACTATAATACAATACGTTACTGTAATACATTAATATAATACGTTACTGTAATACATTAATATAATACATTACTATAAATACATTACTACAGTACATTACTATAATACAATACTTGTTTTATTGGTCTGTTTGCATGGTGTAATCCTTTTACTTGTTGTTGCTGTCACAGTACCTAACCTGACACGCAACATGCAACGCGGTACGTAATTATATTTCCCACATTTACATTGGAGTCATTTTAACACCATGTTCTTGTCCAGAGCGACTTGCAGTGAGTGCATTCGTCCTGAGATAGCTAGGTGAGACGTCAACACGTCACAGTCGTATTGAGTAAATCTTCTTCGTTCTTCTTCTGCCGTATAGCTTTAGCACTAGTTTGCTGGCATCGTGGTATCTGAAGCCAAACGTCTCTTTCCATACAGACCACTTGGGTCTCTGGGACCAGGAGTGGAAAAAACAAAAACGGACTTCTCCTCTCAGTCCAAAATCAGTTTTCATATCGTCAATGACCATAGTGACTAATAGATGATTTTATGGTTATTTACGTGTTATTAACATGTTGTTGTGTTTTTCTCCTCTCATGACAATGTAATAACACGTCTGGTCCCAGGCCCACCCCAGGAGAACATGGCAAACCCTAAAGAGAAAACTCCCATGTGTCTGGTGAACGAGTTAGCCCGTTTCAACAGGATCCAACCCCAGTACAAGCTGCTCAACGAGAGAGGCCCTGCACACGCTAAGGTACCCAGCCTTATGGAGCACGACTTCCCTGCTGTGACACATCTAAAGGTTTACTCCAACACTGGTTTACTCCAACACTGGTTTACTCCAGCACTGGTTTACTCCAACACTGGTTTACTCCAACACTGGTTTACTCCAACACTGGTTTACTCCAACACAGGTTTACTCCAACACTGGTTTACTCCAACACTGGTTTACTCCAGCACTGGTTTACTCCATCACTGGTTTACTCCAACACTGGTTTACTCCAGCACTGGTTTACTCCAACACTGGTTTACTCCAGCACTGGTTTACTCCATCACTGGTTTACTCCAACACTGGTTTACTCCAGCACTGGTTTACTCCATCACTGGTTTACTCCAGCACTGGTTTACTCCTACACTGGTTTACTCCAGCACTGGTTTACTCCATCACTGGTTTACTCCAACACTGGTTTACTCCAGCACTGGTTTACTCCAGCACTGACCACGCGCGTTAGATCACCTGCTTGGCGATTCAACAGAAAATAACCCGCTGCACACGGCCGTCTCTATGTTGGTCTGGCTTCCCCTAAAAACACAACCCAACGGCTACGTGTTGACGGAAGGCACGTGTGGTTACGCGTTTTAGATTTTTATGCAATGGATCCCTATTACAGTTAAACGTCTGGCTAAGTGTCTGTTCAGCTAAATGACTTGATGTCATGTTAAATATCTGGGTTAGGGCTCCCGAGTGGCGCAACGGTCTAAGGCACTGCGTCACTACAGACCCTGGTTCCATTCCAGGCTGTATCACAGTGCTAGAGGCGTCACTACAGACCCTGGTTCCATACAGTGCTCCATCGCAGTGCTAGAGGCGTCACTACAGACCCTGGTTCCATTCCAGGCTGTATCACAGTGCTAGAGGCGTCACTACAGACCCTGGTTCCATACAGTGCTCCATCGCAGTGCTAGAGGCGTCACTACAGACCCTGGTTCCACACAGTTCTGTATCACAACCGGCCGTGATAGGGAGTCCCGTAGGGCGGGGCACAATTGGACCAGCGTCGTGTGGGTTAGGGCAGGGTTTGGGCGCGGGGCTCATCGCACTCTAGCGACTCCTTGTGGCGGGCCGGGTGCCTGCAAGCTGACTTCAGTCGTCAGTTGAGCGGTGTTTCCTCCAACACATTGGTACGGCTGGCTTCCGGGTTAAGAAGTGCGGTTTGGCGGGTCATGTTTCAGAGGACGCATGACTCGACCTTCGCGTCCCGAACCCGTTGGGGAGTTGCAGTGATGAGACAAGATAGTAAAAAAAAAAAAATGTAAAAAATAACTTGTCTGGCTTAGTGTCTGCTCAGCTAAATGACTTGTTTTACCCTCCTGTCCACTGGGCGGTGCTGTGGGCAGATCTTTACAGTGCAGCTGTGTCTGGGGGAGCAGGTATGGGAGGCGGAGGGCACCAGCATCAAGAAGGCCCAGCACTCCACCGCCTCTCTCGCCCTCACTGAGAGCCTTCTGCCCAGGCCCGCTCCCCGCTCTCCTACAGTGGACATCAACAGCAACCCAGGTAATTTGGATGTCTTATTTATGACGGGTGCAATAGGGACGATGTACAACGGAAACGTAGTGTGTACTGAGAAATGCTGCGTTGCACCAGATTTAGCTTACAAGCTTATCTGCGGACGGAACACTCCGGCTATTCAGGCTCTCAACACCATGGGGTCCTGTTCAATGGGCACACATGAGAGAAAACATTTTGAGACCGAAAACTAAAATGAAAGTTCAAGAGAGAGTTGCCGAGGCCTCAGCCCATCCAGACAGTACCGGGGTTAGAGGAGGGTAGGCCTCAGCCCATCCAGACAGTACCGGGGTTAGAGGAGGGTAGGCCTCAGCCCATCCAGACAGTCCCGGGGTTAGAGGAGGGTAGGCCTCAGCCCATCCAGACAGTACCTGGGTTAGAGGAGGGTAGGCCTCAGCCCATCCAGACAGTACCTGGGTTAGAGGAGGGTAGGCCTCAGCCCATCCAGACAGTCCCGGGGTTAGAGGAGGGTAGGCCTCAGCCCATCCAGACAGTACCGGGGTTAGAGGAGGGTAGGCCTCAGCCCATCCAGACAGTCCCGGGGTTAGATGAGGGTAGGCCTCAGCCCATCCAGACAGTACCGGGGTTAGAGGAGGGTAGGCCTCAGCCCATCCAGACAGTACCGGGGTTAGAGGAGGGTAGGCCTCAGCCCATCCAGACAGTACCGGGGTTAGAGGAGGGTAGGCCTCAGCCCATCCAGACAGTCCCGGGGTTAGAGGAGGGTAGGCCTCAGCCCATCCAGACAGTACCTGGGTTAGAGGAGGGTAGGCCTCAGCCCATCCAGACAGTCCCGGGGTTAGAGGAGGGTAGGCCTCAGCCCATCCAGACAGTACCGGGTTAGAGGAGGGTAGGCCTCAGCCCATCCAGACAGTCCCGGGGTTAGAGGAGGGTAGGCCTCAGCCCATCCAGACAGTACCGGGGTTAGAGGAGGGTAGGCCTCAGCCCATCCAGACAGTACCGGGGTTAGAGGAGGGTAGGCCTCAGCCCATCCAGACAGTACCTGGGTTAGAGGAGGCCAGAGTCCTATTGGAATAAGGGTGCCATTTGGGACAGAGCCCGTGTTGATGTTGATTGATCTGAATGAATTCCAGCGCCGTCTGATGTTCCTGTACAGAATCAGTTGTTAACCGAGGTGACGACACATTTTGACTGTTTAATTACCAGTGAATAATCAGATTATTGTCTTTACCACAACACACTCTCTCTCTCTCTCTCTCTCTCTCTCTCTCTCTACCTCTCTCTCTCTCTCTCTCTCTCTCTCTCTCTCTCTAGCTCTCTCTCTCTCTCTCTCTCTCTCTCCTCTCTCTCTCTCTCTCTCTCCTCTCTCTCTCTCTCTCTCTCTCTCTCTCTCTCTCTCTCTCTCTCTCTCTCTCTCTCTCTCTCTCTCTCTCTCTCTCTCTCTCTCTCTCTACCTCTCTCTCTCTCTCTCTCTCTCTCTCTCTCTCTCTCTCTCTCTCTCTCTCTCTCTCTCCTCTCTCTACCTCTCTCTCTCTCTCTCTCTCTCTCTCTCTCTCTCTCTCTCTCTCTCTCTCTACCTCTCTCTCTCTCTACCTCTCTCTCTCTCTCTCTCTCTCTCTCTCTCTCTACCTCTCTCTCTCTCTCTCTCTCTCTCTCTCTCTCTCTCTCTCTCTCTCCTCTACCCTCTCTCTACCTCTCTCTCTCTCTCTCTACCTCTCTCTCTCTCTCTACCTCTCTCCCTCCCTCCATCCTTCTCTCTCTCCCTCCACCCCTCTCCTCCTGTAGGTAGTATCACCCCTACGGTGGAGCTGAATGGTCTGGCTATGAAGAGAGGTGAGCCAGCCATCTACCGGCCGCTGGATCCCAAGCCCATGCCCAACTACAGAGCCAACTACAACTTCAGAGGCATGTTCAACCAAAGGTGAGACAGACCACCTCACACCAAACCATTGCTTGGTTCTTCATAGCGAGGTGGGACAACCTCATGCCATAGTCGGTACATTCATCTTCAGATAGCTACAGGGAAAAAAGTATTTGATCCCCTGCTGATTTTGTACGTTTGCCCACTGACAAAGAAATGATCAGTCTATCATTTTAATGGTAGGTTTATTTGAACAGTGAGAGACAGAATAACAACAACAAAAATCCAGAAAAACGCATGTGAAAAATGTTATAAATTGATTTGCATTTTAATGAGGGAAATAAGTATTTGACCCCTCTGCAAAACATGACTTGGTAGCAAAACCCTTATT
Source organism: Brachymystax lenok tsinlingensis (assembly GCA_030435695.1). NCBI lineage: Eukaryota > Metazoa > Chordata > Actinopteri > Salmoniformes > Salmonidae > Brachymystax > Brachymystax lenok. Next base: position 3,430,408 of record CM059782.1, read on the forward strand.
GGCAAATCAAAGGTCAGACGGTTCTTGTAGTTGGCCACCAGGTTAGCACACATCTCAGGAGGGATTTTGTCCCACTCCTCTTTGCAGATCTTCTCCAAGTCATTAAGGTTTCGAGGCTGACGTTTGGCAACTCGATGTCACCAAGTGCTTAAAGGAAAAGCCCAGCCTAAAACGGCAAACAGCAAGCAATGCAGATGTAGAAGCACGGTGGCTAGGAAAAACTCCCTAGAAAGGCAGGAACCTAGGAAGAACCCTAGAGAGGAACCAGGCTCTGAGGGGTGGCCAGTCCTCTTCTGGCTGTGCCGGGTGGAGATTATAACAGAACATGGCCAAGATGTTCAAATGTTTATATTTGACCAGCAGGGTCAAATAATAATAATCACAGTGGTTGTCGAGGGTGCAACAGGTCAGCACCTCAGGAGGAAATGTCAGTTGGCTTTTCATAGCCGATCATTCAGAGTATCTCTACCGCTCCTGCTGTCTCTAGAGAGTTGAAAACAGCAGGTCTGGGACAGGTAGCACGTCCGGTGAACAGGTCAGGGTTCCATAGCTGCAGGCAGAACAGTTGAAACTGGAGCAGCAGCACGACCAGGTGGACTGGGGACAGCAAGGAGTCATCAGGCCAGGTAGTCCTGAGGCATGGTCCTAAAGCTCAGGTCCTCCGAGAGAGAGAAAGAAAGAGAGTAAATGAGAGAATTAGAGAGAGCATTCTTAAATTCACACAGGACACCGGATAAGACAGAAATACTCCAGATATAACAGACGGATCCTAGCCCCCCGACACATAAACTACTGCAGCATAAATACTGCAGGCTGAGACTCCCAATAGGGACCAAAACATTCAAAGGCCATTTTGTCAAAAGTGAGGTTTCCAAGTTGATCAACTTTCAAAGCAGAATTACTTTCCCATTGTTCCTCAAATGCAGTGTTTGATATACCATTTATCTAGCTCGGAGTCTCTACTTTTATCCAAATGTAAAAAACACATTGTTCCTTCGAAGGCCAAACCCACCGCTGTGTTTGCTTGGCCAAACAGCTTTATTTTTCAATGTCGTCTGACCATAGCAGTGCCTGGAGGTCCGATGGGTTTGGCCTTCGCGGGGAACAAATGCAGAACATCCCTCATCCCTACTGGCAAATACGATGCTGAATCTTTCACGCGTGTAACAGGAGTGGCTGCGGTCAGGTCCATGTTGCTGTGTGTTTGATGGGCAAACCAGGATTCTCCTCCGATCCCAGATGTATTGATGTGTTTTCATTCTTATCGTCAGGACGTTGGCGGGTGTTTTCTGAACAGCTGGAAGCTTGGCCCTGCTCTCTGTCTCTGTCAACTCCCTTTTCTCCTTCAGCAGAGTCATCTCCAGTATTTCCAACCCACCGTGAAAACGCCAGAGGTTCTGGATTAATGATCCCTCTCCCCGTGCTGGAATGCAGAGCGGGTAGAGAGGCCGTCTTACCTTATTTAGTTCAGACACAGAGGATAGGCTGCTGCTCCTCTCGCCTTGTCACTTCCAGGTAGATAGCGCTCTCTGTCCTGTCTGTCTCTCTCTCTGTCCTGTCCTGTCTGTCTCTCTCTCTGTCCTGTCCTGTCTGTCTGCCTCTCTGCCTCTCTTTGTCTCTCTGTGTGTCTCTCTCTGTCTGTCTCTCTCTGTCTGTCTCTCTGCCTGTGTCTCTCTCTGTCTGTCTCTGCCGGTGTCTCTCTCTGTCTGTCTCTGCCGGTGTCTCTCTCTGTCTGTCTCTGCCGGTGTCTCTCTCTGTCTGTCTCTGCCGGTGTCTGTCTCTGCCGGTGTCTCTCTCTGTCTGTCTCTGCCGGTGTCTCTCTCTGTCTGTCTCTGCCGGTGTCTCTGCCTGTGTCTCTCTCTGTCTGTCTCTCTGTCTGTGTCTCTCTCTCTCTGTCTCTCTGTGTCTCTCTCTGTCTGTGTCTCTCTCTGCCTGTGTCTCTCTATCTCTGTCTGTCTCTCTGTCACTGGAGGTCAGGTTGTTCTATTTCTGTTTGTATGGTTACTCTCGTCTTTTCTCCGAGTGGAGGCAGCGTGGGAGGAATGTGATACGAGGAGGAAATTCTCTTCTGACGTGTTGAAAGCGATCATCTTAATGACAGTCAAACAGGAAGTTGGAAGTCTTATTCAGTATTTTCTGAGTCATATATTTGTTTGTTGTTTTTAAAAAAGTACCGTATCTAACGATCATTGTTGTTGAGAGAAGTCCCCCCCGTCCCCCGTCCCCCCCGTCCCCCGTCCCCCCGCCGTATGGTAATAGTTGTTTCCCTGATATTATAATGTCACCACTAGATGGCAGTGCTGCCTAATGTAAACCCGTTCATCGTGCTTGTATAAGGAAGGGGATTGAGCGACCATTTTGTAATGAAGAGTGACACAGGTGGTAGACTGTCTGTCTGAAATGTAACTCACTCGCAGCACGGACAACTGCAGATAGAGGGAATGCCAGAAGTGTGCAGGTTCTTATCCAATGCAACAACAGAATCACTTAAAATGAACTGCTGTTGGATAATCAGTGAACATAGACTGTAAAGCACTGAAGCCTATAACGTATTTATTACGCTTAACTATTTATACTGTCTGCTTGAGAGGAGAGAGAGAGAGAGGGGGCTATAGGGAGGAAGAGAGAAGGAGAGGGGGATACAGAGAGAGAGAGAGAGAGAGAGAGAGACCGAGAGAGGGGGCTATAGGGAGGAAGAGAGAGAATGAGAGTGGGGGAGAGATAGAGAGGAGAGAGACCAGGAGAGGGGGCTATAGGGAGGAAGAGAGAGAACATGAGACAGTGAAGAGAGAGAGGAAGTCAAGCTGTGCCAGAAGTACTGAGATATTATAGAATAGTAATTATTCTATATTGTCTGAAGATCAGTGTTTTTCTATATTAGGTATCTGATTCTGGGTCCCAAATGGGGCATGATAAGAGAGAGGGAGAGAGAAGAACTGGGGGATGATGAGGGAGAGAGGGAGAGAGAAGAACTGGGGCATGATGAGGGAGAGAGGGAGAGAGAAGAACTGGGGCATGATAAGAGAGAGAGGGAGAGAGAAGAACTGGGGGATGATGAGGGAGAGGGAGAGAGAAGAACTGGGGCATGATAAGAGAGAGGGAGAGAGAAGAACTGGGGGATGATGAGGGAGAGGGAGAGAGAAGAACTGGGGCATGATAAGAGAGAGGGAGAGAGAAGAACTGGGGGATGATGAGGGAGAGAGAAGAACTGGGGATGGTGAGAGAGAGGGAGAGAGAAGAACTGGGGATGGTGAGAGAGGGGGAGAGAGAAGAACTGGGGGATGGTGAGAGAGAGAGAGAGAGGGAGAGACAAGAACTGGGGGATGGTGAGAGAGAGAGGGAGAGACAAGAACTGGGGGATGGTGAGAGAGAGGGAGAGAGAAGAACTGGGGCATGATAAGAGAGAGGGAGAGAAGAACTGGGGGATGGTGAGAGAGGGGAGAGAGAAGAACTGGGGATGGTGAGAGAGAGGGAGGGAGAGAAGAACTGGGGATGGTGAGAGAGAGAGAGAGAGAGAGGAGAGACAAGAACTGGGGGATGGTGAGAGAGAGAGAGAGAGAGAGAGAGAGAGAGAGAGAGAGAGAGAGAGAGAGAGAGAGAGAGAGAGAGAGAGAGAGAGAGAAGAACTGGGGGATGGTGAGGGAGAGACAAGAACTGGGGGTGGTGAGAGAGAGAAGGAGAGACAAGAACTGGGGATGGTGAGAGAGAGAAGGAGAGACAAGAACTGGGGGATGGTGAGAGAGAGAGGAGAGAGAAGAACTGGGGGATGGTGAGGGAGAGACAAGAACTGGGGGGTGGTGAGAGAGAGGGAGAGACAAGAACTGGGGGATGGTGAGAGAGAGAGAAGGAGAGACAAGAACTGGGGGATGGTGAGAGAGAGAAGGAGAGACAAGAACTGGGGGATGGTGAGAGAGAGAAGGAGAGACAAGAACTGGGGGATGGTGAGAGAGAGACAAGAACTGAGGGATGGTGAGAGAGAGGGAGGGAGAGACAAGAACTGGGGGATGGTGAGAGAGAGGGAGGGAGAGACAAGAACTGGGGGATGGTGAGAGAGAGGGAGGGAGAGACAAGAACTGGGGGATGGTGAGAGAGAGGGAGGGAGAGACAAGAACTGGGGGATGGTGAGAGAGAGAGAGGGAGAGACAAGAACTGGGGGATGGTGAGAGAGAGGGAGGGAGAGAAGAACTGGGGATGGTAAGAGAGAGAGAGAGGGAGAGAGAAGAACTGGGGGATGGTGAGGGAGAGACAAGAACTGGGGGGTGGTGAGAGAGAGGGAGAGAGAAGAACTGGGGGATGGTGAGAGAGAGAAGGAGAGACAAGAACTGGGGGATGGTGAGAGAGAAGGAGAGACAAGAACTGGGGGATGGTGAGAGAGAGACAAGAACTGAGGGATGGTGAGAGAGAGAGAGAGAGAGAGAGAAGAACTGGGGGATGGTGAGAGAGAGGGAGGGAGAGACAAGAACTGGGGATGGTGAGAGAGAGAGGAGAGAGAAGAACTGGGGATGGTGAGAGAGAGAGAGGAGAGACAAGAACTGGGGATGGTGAGAGAGAGGGAGAGACAAGAACTGGGGGATGGTGAGAGAGAGAGAGAGAGAGAGAAGAACTGGGGGATGGTGAGAGAGAGAGGGAGAGAGAAGAACTGGGGATGGTGAGAGAGAGACAAGAACTGGGGGTGGTGAGAGAGGGGAGAGAGAAGAACTGGGGATGGTGAGAGAGAGAAGGAGAGACAAGAACTGGGGATGGTGAGAGAGAGAAGGAGAGACAAGAACTGGGGGATGGTGAGAGAGAGACAAGAACTGGGGGTTGGTGAGAGAGAGGGAGAGAGAAGAACTGGGGGATGGTGAGGGAGAGACAGGAACTGGGGGTGGTGAGAGAGAGGGAGAGAGAAGAACTGGGGGATGGTGAGAGAGAGAAGGAGAGACAAGAACTGGGGATGGTGAGAGAGAGAAGGAGAGACAAGAACTGGGGGATGGTGTGAGAGAGAGAAGGAGAGACAAGAACTGGGGGATGGTGAGAGAGAGACAAGAACTGAGGGATGGTGAGAGAGAGAGAGAGAGAGAAGAACTGGGGGATGGTGAGAGAGAGGGAGAGACAAGAACTGGGGGATGGTGAGAGAGAGGGAGAGACAAGAACTGGGGGATGGTGAGAGAGAGAGGGAGAGACAAGAACTGGGGGATGGTGAGAGAGAGGGAGAGACAAGAACTGGGGGATGGTGAGAGAGAGGGAGGGAGAGACAAGAACTGGGGGATGGTAGGAGCTGATGCAGACAGGGAGGGGGTAGGAGCTGATGCAGACAGGGGAGGGTAGGAGCTGATGCAGACAGAGGGAGGGTAGGAGCTGATGCAGACAGGGGAGGGGGTAGGAGCTGATGCAGACAGGAGGGGGTAGGAGCTGATGCAGACAGGGGAGGGGTAGGAGCTGATGCAGACAGAGGGAGGGTAGGAGCTGATGCAGACAGGGGAGGGGGTAGGAGCTGATGCAGACAGAGGGAGGGTAGGAGCTGATGCAGACAGAGGGAGGGTAGGAGGTGATGCAGACAGGGGAGGGGGTAGGAGCTGATGCAGACAGGGGAGGGGGGTAGGAGCTGATGCAGACAGGGGAGGGGTAGGAGCTGATGCAGACAGAGGGAGGGTAGGAGCTGATGCAGACAGGGAGGGGGTAGGAGCTGATGCAGACAGAGGGAGGGTAGGAGCTGATGCAGACAGGGGAGGGGGTAGGAGCTGATGCAGACGGGGGGAGGGTAGGAGCTGATGCAGACAGGGGGAGGGGGGGTAGGAGGTGATGCAGACAGGGGAGGGGGTAGGAGCTGATGCAGACAGGGGAGGGTAGGAGCTGATGCAGACAGAGGGAGGGTAGGAGCTGATGCAGACAGGGAGGGGGTAGGAGCTGATGCAGACAGGGAGGAGGGTAGGAGCTGATGCAGACAGGGAGGGGGGTAGGAGCTGATGCAGACAGAGGGACTGCAGGAGCTGATACAGACAGGGGAGGGGGTAGGAGCTGATGCAGACAGGGGAGGGTAGGAGCTGATGCAGACAGGGGAGGGTAGGAGCTGATGCAGACAGGGGAGGGGGTAGGAGCTGATCTCAGACAGGAGGGGGTAGGAGCTGATGCAGACAGAGGGAGGGTAGGAGCTGATGCAGACAGGGAGGGGGGTAGGAGCTGATGCAGACAGAGGGAGGGTAGGAGCTGATGCAGACAGGGGAGGGGGTAGGAGCTGATGCAGACAGGGAGGGTAGGAGCTGATGCAGACAGGGGAGGGGGTAGGAGGTGATGCAGACAGGGGAGGGGGTAGGAGCTGATGCAGACAGGGGAGGGGGTAGGAGCTGATGCAGACAGAGGGAGGGTAGGAGCTGATGCAGACAGGAGGGGGTAGGAGCTGATGCAGACAGGGGAGGGTAGGAGCTGATGCAGACAGGGGAGGGGGTAGGAGCTGATGCAGACAGAGGGAGGGTAGGAGCTGATGCAGACAGGGGGAGGGGTAGGAGCTGATGCAGACAGAGGGAGGGTAGGAGATGATGCAGACAGGGCGAGGGGGGTAGGAGCTGATGCAGACAGAGGGAGGGTAGGAGCTGATGCAGACAGGGAAGGGGGTAGGAGCTGATGCAGACAGGGAGGGTAGGAGCTGATGCAGACAGAGGGAGGGTAGGAGCTGATGCAGACAGGGAGGGGGTAGGAGCTGATGCAGACAGGGGGAGGGGGAGGAGCTGATGCAGACAGGGGAGGGGTAGGAGCTGATGCAGACAGAGGGAGGGTAGGAGCTGATGCAGACAGGGGAGGGTAGGAGATGATGCAGACAGGGAGGGGGGTAGGAGCTGATGCAGACAGGGGAGGGGTAGGAGCTGATGCAGACAGGGGAGGGGGTAGGAGCTGATGCAGACAGGGGGAAGGGGGTAGGAGCTGATGCAGACAGGGGGAGGGTAGGAGCTGATGCAGACAGGGGGAGGGGTAGGAGCTGATGCAGACGGGGACGGTGGGGGAGCTAATTAAGTGAAGCTTCTAATTCACGGTGGGCGTAATTAATCTTCTATATGCTTAACGCAGCTCATTTCTCATCTGCTATTTTGGCCCTCTTAATCAAGGGGTCAAGTCTTAACACTCAGAGAGAGTATTCATGGTTCCCAAGCGTATATCGAGAGCAGATGCAGAAACATGATTTATTAATATAATAGGACCTGTTGGACGAGAGAAATGTTGTGATCCACGTGGGAAATGATCCATTTTTCTTTAAATTGTCGATAGTAACTCATGTCTCTGTTGCAGCCGTCGGCATCGGCATCATAAATGAACGTTGTTTTATCGTTGTACTGTAGTGTCGTTCGAGCCTGGTGTCTCCTCTGTCAACTGATTCTGATGAGAGTCATTCCGGAGCTTCCCCAGCGTTCCCCTCCGGCGTTCCCTCCGGTGTTCCCAGCATTCCTCTCCCCCTCTGGAAGCCACCACGCCTGCTTCCTGCGGTCCATCTGGGTCAGAACTTCCATCCCTCCGAGCTGATTTGGGTATGACCGTAACATTATGTCAGCTGGAATAACATCCTGTCTAATCGTCCTGCAGGTGCTCACTCCGGTCCCGTGACATTTCCTGCTCATATCTGATCCTTCTGATACAACCTGGGGCTGCTTCCAAATTGACACCCTATTCCCTATGGGCTATTCCCTATGGGCTATTCCCTATGGTCAAAAGTAGTGCGCTGTATAGGGAATAGTGTGCCAATTTTGGAGCGGAACAGTGGAGGATGGGGATAGCCTCCTCTACGGAACGAGGATCAATGATGCCCGTCCGCATCGCAGCACCGGGCGGATCCGGGGAACGTGCGTCATCAGATCGTAGTGATTATAGAGGTTGTTGGAACTGAGGAGAACACTCGCTCACGGGCCAGATAGTGGGATCTAAATGACCCGGGTCTCATGGAGAGTTCCGTTATGGTATTCTGCTATTCATCAATGTTGGATGTTTATTTTTATTTTTTTTATGTTGCTGACCTTTCCATCCCACATGGCAGAGACGGTATTGTTTCAGAGCAGATAACAGAGATGTAAGAACTAAATCAAAATAAACTCTGTGTTGTTTTATTCTGTTGCAGGTAGAATGGTTATGATGTAGGAGTCTTTGTGCCTGGAGATTTTAAAATCCATAAAAGCAGCGCCAATCCACCTGGCTGTTCTATTTCCATTCTGATGCTTCAACTTTTTCACTCCACAACAAATGGTATTTTTTTATAATCTTTCGTACTTTCCTCGGCTCAGCCGTTGACTTCATTTAACGTCGGAGATGGCCAGAATGATTCCTAGTCCCTCTTGTTGCGAGGTGTACCCAGCAGGTTATATAAGAACCTGCAATGACCACTGAAGAAGCCCTTCTCTAAGGGATGATTAGGAAAGCCGTGTAGATGAAGCCTTCGTGAAGGTTTTATACTTTTTTTTTTATAAAGCCTGCATTGTGTAAAGGGTTATCGTCTCACCTTGACCAATGAGAAGAGAATCAGAGTCCTGATTGTGGCATCATGGATATTAGACAAACTCAGAACAAAAACAAAAAGAAACGTCCTCTCACTGTCAACTGCGTTTATTTTCAGCAAATTTAACATGTGTAAATATTTCTAGTGAACATAACAAGATTCAACAACTGATACATGAACTGAACAAGTTCCACAGACATGTGACTAACAGAAATGGAATAATGTGTCCCTGAACAAAAAGGGGGGTCAAAAAGTAACAGTCAGTATCTGGTGTGGCCACCAGCTGCATTAAGTTCTGCAGTGCATCTCCTCCTCATGGACTGCACCAGATTTGCCAGTTCTTGCTGTGAGATGTTACCCCACTCTTCCACCAAGGCACCTGCAAGTTCCCGGACATTTCTGGGGGGAATGGCCCTAGCCCTCAACCCTCCGATCCAACAGGTCCCGGACGTGCTCAATGGGATTGAGATCCGGGCTCTTCGCTGGCCATGGCAGAACACTGACATTCCTGTCTTGCAGAAAGTCACGCACAGAACGAGCAGTCTGTCTGGTGGCATTGTCATGCTGGAGGGTCATGTCAGGATGAGCCTGCAGGAAGGGTACCACATGAGGGAGGATGATGTCTTCCCTGTAACGCACAGCGTTGAGATTGCCTGCAATGACAACAAGCTCAGTCCGATGATGCTGTGACACACCGCCCCAGACCATGCCACCTCCAAATCGATCCCGCTCCAGAGTACAGGCCTCGGTGTAACGCTCATTCCTTCGATGATAAACGCAAATCCGACCATCACCCCTGGTGAGACAAAACCGCGACTCGTCAGTGAAGAGCACTTTTTGCCAGTCCTGTCTGGTCCAGGGACGGTGGGTTTGTGCCCATAGGCGACGTTGTTGCCGGTGATGTCTGGTGAGGACTTGCCTTACAACAGGCCTACAAGCCCTCAGTCCAGCCTCTCTCAGCCTTTTGTGGACAGTCTGAGCACTGATGGAGGTATTGTCCGTTCCTGGTGTAACTCGGGCAGTTGTTGTTGCCATCCTGTACCTGTCCCACAGGTGTGATGTTCGGATGTACCGATCCTGTACAGGTGTTGTTACACGTGGTCTGCCACTGAGGACGATCAGCTGTCCGTCCTGTCTCCCTGTAGCACTGTCTTACGCGTCTCACAGTACAGACATTGCAATTTATTGCCCTGGCCACATCTGCAGTCCTCATGCCTCCTTGCAGCATGCCTAAGGCACATTCTCACAGATGAGCAGGGACCCTGGGCATCTTTCTTTTGGTGTTTTTCAGAGGCTATAGTGTAGCCAACAGGAGGAGGGTCTAGGTATAGTGTATCCAATAGGAGGAGGGTCTAGGTATAGAGTAGCCAACAGGAGGAGGGTCTAGGTATAGTGTAGCCAACAGGAGGAGGGTCTAGGTATAGTGTATCCAATAGGAGGGTCTAGGTATGGTGTAGCCAATAGGAGGAGGATCTAGGTATAGAGTAGTCAATAGGAGGAGGGTCTAGGTATGGTGTAGCCAATAGGAGGAGGGTCTAGGTATGGTGTAGCCAATAGGAGGAGGGTCTAGGTATGGTGTAGCCAATAAGAGGAGGGTCTAGGTATAGTGTATCCAATAGGAGGAGGGTCTAGGTATAGAGTAGCCAACAGGAGGAGGGTCTAGGTATAGTGTAGCCAACAGGAGGAGGGTCTAGGTATAGTGTATCCAATAGGAGGGTCTAGGTATAGTGTATCCAATAGGAGGAGGGTCTAGGTATAGAGTAGCCAACAGGAGGAGGGTCTAGGTATAGTGTAGCCAACAGGAGGAGGGTCTAGGTATAGTGTATCCAATAGGAGGGTCTAGGTATGGTGTAGCCAATAGGAGGAGGGTCTAGGTATAGAGTAGCCAATAGGAGGAGGGTCTAGGTATGGTGTAGCCAATAGGAGGAGGGTCTAGGTATGGTGTAGCCAATAGGAGGAGGGTCTAGGTATGGTGTAGCCAATAAGAGGAGGGTCTAGGTATAGTGTATCCAATAGGAGGAGGGTCTAGGTATAGAGTAGCCAACAGGAGGAGGGTCTAGGTATAGTGTAGCCAACAGGAGGAGGGTCTAGGTATAGTGTATCCAATAGGAGGAGGGTCTAGGTATAGAGTAGCCAACAGGAGGAGGGTCTAGGTATAGTGTAGCCAACAGGAGGAGGGTCTAGGTATAGTGTATCCAATAGGAGGGTCTAGGTATGGTGTAGCCAATAGGAGGAGGGTCTAGGTATAGAGTAGCCAATAGGAGGAGGGTCTAGGTATGGTGTAGCCAATAGGAGGAGGGTCTAGGTATAGTGTAGCCAACAGGAGGAGGGTCTAGGTATAGAGTAGCCAATAGGAGGAGGGACTAGGTATAGTGTAGCCAACAGGAGGAGGGTCTAGGTATGGTGTATCCAATAGGAGGAGGGTCTAGGTGTAGTGTATCCAATAGGAGGGTCTAGGTATGGTGTATCCAATACGAGGAGGGTCTAGGTATAGTGTAGCCAATAGGAGGAGGGTCTAGGTATGGTGTAGCAAATAGGAGGAGGGTCTAGGTATAGTGTAGCCAACAGGAGGAGGGTCTAGGTATGGTGTAGCCAACAGGAGGTGGGTCTAGGTATGGTGTAGCCAATAAGAGGGTCTAGGTATAGAGTAGCCAATAGGAGGAGGGTCTAGGTATAGAGTAGCCAATAGGAGGAGGGTCTAGGTATAGTGTAGCCAACAGGAGGAGGGTCTAGGTATAGTGTATCCAATAGGAGGGTCTAGGTATGGTGTAGCCAATAGGAGGAGGGTCTAGGTATAGAGTAGCCAATAGGAGGAGGGTCTAGGTATAGTGTATCCAATAGGAGGAGGGTCTAGGTATAGAGTAGCCAATAGGAGGAGGGTCTAGGTATAGTGTAGCCAACAGGAGGAGGGTCTAGGTATAGTGTAGCCAACAGGAGGAGGGACTAGGTATAGAGTAGCCAATAGGAGGAGGGTCTAGGTATAGTGTAGCCAATAGGAGGAGGGTCTAGGTATAGTGTAGCCAACAGGAGGAGGGTCTAGGTATAGAGTAGCCAATAGGAGGAGGGTCTAGGTATAGTGTAGCCAACAGGAGGAGGGTCTAGGTATGGTGTAGCCAATAGGAGGAGGGTCTAGGTATAGAGTAGCCAACAGGAGGAGGGTCTAGGTATAGAGTAGCCAATAGGAGGAGGGTCTAGGTATGGTGTAGCCAACAGGAGGAGGGTCTAGGTATAGTGTAGCCAACAGGAGGAGGGTCTAGGTATAGTGTAGCCAACAGGAGGAGGGTCTAGGTATGGTGTAGCCAATAGGAGGAGGGTCTAGGTATAGTGTAGCCAACAGGAGGAGGGTCTAGGTATGGTGTAGCCAACAGGAGGAGGGTCTAGGTATGGTGTATCCAATAGGAGGAGGGTCTAGGTACAGTGTATCCAATAGGAGGAGGGTCTAGGTATAGAGTAGCCAATAGGAGGAGGGTCTAGGTATAGTGTAGCCAACAGGAGGAGGGTCTAGGTATGGTGTAGCCAACAGGAGGAGGGTCTAGGTATAATCACTACTGTAGTCCAGGCCCATTTACTACATAGTGCACTACTTTAGACCAGGGCCCATAGGGAATAGGGGTTATTTGGGAATGGGTAAAGAACAGGGAAAGAGACTAATTTTAAATCATACCACAGTTTGGCCTATCGTGTGTGTCTGTGCGTATGTGCCTGTGTGTCCAGCTGTCTCTATAATGTCCTTGGAGCTGGCCGAGCCAGAGCAGCTAATTTCTCTTAAAAGACTTTTTCCTGTTCAAAGCTTCATGTCAAATGTCAAATAATCAGTCTGCTTCCCCTCCCATTGGTCTACAGTAAGCCTACGTCATAGAATTGGAATTCATGAAAGGCGCCTCTCCACTTTTCCGCGTTAAGCGGGGCAGTGTGGACTGTAAGAATGATTTATCGTCAGCGGGGCAGTGTGGGAGAGCGTATACAGATTCACAAGATGAGTCTTTTCCTGTCCTCTCCTCACCCACACACACACACACACACACACCTCTATCGTCCACTTTTAGAGTTGAATCAGAAGCAACAGACTCAATAAAGGCGGGAATAGTGAGGTTTTACCGGAAATATGTCTTTATCTAATGACTAGTCCTTTTTAGATTTCTCAACTTTCTTGGAAAGGCGACTGTCACACTAAAGTCGACGTGTCTCTCCTGTCTGATGCTGTTGTAATGTAACGGAGGCCATTTTGTGCCCGTCGGTCCTCTTAAGAAACACTAGTGTAGAGGACCGACGGGCACAAAATGGCCTCCGTTACTTCACAACAGCACCAGACAGAATTGAGAAACACTGATTTACACATTCCAATTACAGCTTTCTTTTAATTATGTAATGACGAGGGGGTCAATGCAACTCGACTGCCCATTGGGGGCCCATTCCGTGCCCGATGGTAAACCGCTTACTGGTCACCTTACTGGTCCAGTGGATGTACAGGAGCCTAGATTGTGTGCTGAGATTGGCAATATAGCTCACCTGGTGCCATTGTGTGTCCTGAGTTTCCCAGCCTATGGGTTGTAATACTGTAAAGCCAATTAGGAGGCAGTGGGTTGTGGAAACTGAGCTCCAGAGAGAGAGAGATACTGTGGAAACTGAGATCCAGAGAGAGAGATACTGAGAGATACTGTGGAAACTGAGCTCCATAGATAGAGAGAGAGAGAGAGAGAGAGATACTGTGGAAACTGAGCTCCATAGAGAGAGATACTGTGCCTTCATGACTCAGTGTGAAGCCAAAGGAGGAGCGGGTTGGGTTGGGCTGAGGGTCGGGTTAGTTCGGGTCAGGTCGGGTTGAGCTCGCTTGGCGCTGGGTAGCTGCTGGGTTCCCTGAAGCCATAAAGTTCGATGATTAAAATGGGAGGGTAGTCGAAGAAGTAAGACAACGTAGGTAGGCAGGGTTGTAATCATGTTTGGATTGAAACCATAACAAACATTTAATTAAATGTTCTGAAGTCTGAGGTTCTGTCTGCTGTGTCAGCAGGTAAATACATAGAGGGGGAGTGGGAGGGAGGGAGGGAGAGAGGGGAGATAATGTAGATGACACGGTGTCTGTAAAGACACTGACGATATCTGGTCAGGATGTAACGCCAGCTGACTGGCGATGTCCCAAATGGCACCCTATTCCCTACAGTGTGCACTACTTTTGACCAGATTACTATGGGCTACCCTAATGTAGTGCACTATATAAGGAATAGGGTGCCATTTGGGACACAACGATACACTGCCTGCTGCTTGCAAACATATCGTACACTCTCCTGTGTTTCCATTTAAAGACCAAGGTGAGGAGCACTGTTCTGCCTGCCTGAAAATCTGCCTTTCGTCCATGACGGGCGGCAAAGCCCCTTGAAGTAATATTCTGGACTGATACGATGTGATATGACTGAAATGCTGAATTGACTGAGATAACGTATGGATATTATTTTGGATGTCGAGGAACAAAGCAGGGTCTTGTTCCTGACTGTGTTTCTCCTACCCGCCCTGAGAATGTTGTCGTTTTTAGTATGTTTAGAACTAGGGTTGCAAAGAGTCGCAAACTTTCTGGAAATGTTTCCAATGGATGTTAAACCCCAGGAATTTTACTTAAATTCATCAAAAAAAGTTAGCTTATAACAGTGAACCTTTTTTTTTGTGGGATACACAAGGCAATTCTAGGTCTTTGTGGCATATTTTGGTTAAACTAATTCCCCAATTCAATGGAATTGCAACCCTCTGCATGCACAGTGCATTCTTCCATCACATGTACGGCTGATTCTCAAGATCTTGCACACTAATGAGATGCTATTGAGCCCACACTACTACACTGTCTGAGCCAAGGACTACATGCTTTCTGGTAAGTTTTGATTACAATACTGGGTGAGGGTGAATATATTTTATGTGACATGCATGATTTTTTTTGTTAACTAGTAAATAGTAGCCTACAGCAAAGTATGTTTAAATCATTTCTACCTCATTAACAATTTCTGCTAGTTAGTTTTTGCTACCATGTGGGATTTAGCTTGCTTGAGCCTGCTAACTGAGGAGTGTTAATTCACCTGTTTCCATACACGTTTCATTTTAAAACATTTATCTTACAAAGGAGTTGTTTAATCTAACTGCTTAACTATTTATCTGTACATGGAATTGTATATTTAATTATTTTACTCTTTTTTTTCAAATCTTTACAGGAAAATGCCGCGGGCACTATCTGATATGTGGAGACATTTCACTGCATCTAATGTAGAAGGAAAAGCTGTGTACATTTCCAAATACTGTGCCAAATCATATGTGAAGAATGCAACAAAGATGCCGAATCATCTGGCCAAGTGCATAAAGTTCCCTCAGCACTCACAACAAGCAACCCCCGACAAATGTCCCTCTACTTCTATTCGAGGTGAAAAGGATGAATCAGACACCTTATCGATAGCAACAGCTCATGGTCCACCTGGAATCAGAAGTTCCTTTGACTCAATGGAGGAACGTAGTCAGAGAAATGCTGATGAATGTCTTGCTCGAGCTGTGCATGCATGTATGTAAGAGAAGAAATCTGTACTGCCCTTCCCACTTCACTGTTGCTCCAAGCAGAGGAAACTGCAGTTCTGAAATACATCAAAAAGCGTGAAGACTTCTGCCTGAAGCCCATACACGCCGCAGCGTACATGTTGGACCCCAAGTATGCTGGCAAGAGCATCACTACCGTGTCTCGCCACCTTGGCCTGGATGAGGGCAAGGTTTTTGGCAGTCTGGCGAAGTCCACTTCCAAGCAAGGGCTTTGGGATGGAGATGCAATATGGCAGTCGTGCCAACATATCTCATCAGCCACCTGGTGGAAGGGACTTTGTGGATCTGAGGCTCTTTCCCCTGTTGCCTCCATCATCCTCCAAACCCCACCAACATCAGCCGCCTCAGAGCCCAACTGGTCCTTGTTTGGAAACACACACACCAAAGCACGCAACAGGCTGACCAATACAATGGTCGAAATATTGGTGGCCATCCGGGCAAATTTGAGGCTTTTTGAGCCTGACGACTAGCCATCCTCTACAAGGTTGGAAAGTGACGGTGAAGATGAGGCCTCAGAGTCTGATGTTCAAGAGGTGGACATTGAGGAGGTCCAGGGAGAAGACATGGAAGCCTGAGAGGAAGACAACCAAAGATTTAGTTTTACAGATGTATGTTGAAAAGGTTTTAGGGAGATGCGGTGGATCATCGGGGTTCATTCAATATTCGCTTTCTTTTGTTGTTCAGTGAAATCATCCCATGTGAAGAGTGAACTAATTTAATTAAAGTTCAATTTGTAACTAAATATTTTTTTATTTTATTTCTATTGTGAGGATTTAATCAATTGCAATTATGTCTACTTATGATGACGTAAAAGGTTTTGTTTCTGTCTCCATGCATAAAAACATCTACATTTAAATGGTATTAATATTAATTTGCATATATTCCCGTTAAATCCCACGGAAAGTTTCAACCTCTGAATATTCCCACCGAAACGTGCAACCCTATTTAGTACACTGAGTGACGAATAACATCATTGAAGATACGTTATCATGGAACATGTTGCGTAATGGAATTAGAATACTAGCCTGGTTCTGATTCTATGGGGGGGGGAGGCGTTGTCCTGATGATACAGCCAAGGGTTATTTTCTCCAGGGGCCTCATTTATATCCGTTGTGTAAATTTAACACAACATTTCTGTACAGTCTGTGCACGTTTCAAAAAATATGAATGTTTATTAACTTGGCACACGCCATACATACGCATGTTTTCTATTATAAATCAGACCTGTCCTTAAACTGAGTGTGTAAACAGCATTAAAACTGCCCTGGAAAACACCTCCATTCACCCTTTATGGTGACAAAAACACACTTTATTTGTGTTATAATTTGGAACTATTGGCATTAGGCCACGGCTTGCAAAAGACTCATTGTTTTTAATAATTAGTTAATCAATAGATTATTGGGTTTATATGTCCTGCCTTGGTATAGGCTCTGAGATGAACTAGACTATGATGTCATGCTCCTATCCTGCCTTGGTATAGGCTCTGAGATGAACTAGACTATGATGTCATGCTCCTATCCTGCCTTGGTATAGGCTCTGAGATTAAATAGACTATGATGTCACGCTCCTATCCTGCCTTGGTATAGGCTCTGAGATTAAATAGACTATGATGTCACGCTCCTATCCTGCCTTGGTATAGGCTCTGAGATTAAATAGACTATGATGTCACGCTCCTATCCTGCCTTGGTATAGGCTCTGAGATTAAATATGCTATGATGTCACGCTCCTATCCTGCCTTGGTATAGGCTCTGAGATTAACTAGACTATGATGTCACGGTCCTATCCTGCCTTGGTATAGGCTCTGAGATTAAATATGCTATGATGTCACGCTCCTATCCTGCCTTGGTATAGGCTCCGAGATTAACTAGACTATGATGTCACGCTCCTATCCTGCCTTGGTATAGGCTCTGAGATTAAATAGACTATGATGTCACGCTCCTATCCTGCCTTGGTATAGGCTCTGAGATTAAATAGACTATGATGTCACGCTCCTATCCTGCCTTGGTATAGGCTCTGAGATTAAATATGCTATGATGTCACGCTCCTATCCTGCCTTGGTATAGGCTCTGAGATTAAATAGACTATGATGTCACGCCCTATCCTGCCTTGGTATAGGCTCTGAGATTAAATAGACTATGATGTCACGCTCCTATCCTGCCTTGGTATAGGCTCTGAGATTAAATATGCTATGATGTCACGCTCCTATCCTGCCTTGGTATAGGCTCTGAGATTAACTAGACTATGATGTCACGGTCCTATCCTGCCTTGGTATAGGCTCTGAGATTAAATATGCTATGATGTCACGCTCCTATCCTGCCTTGGTATAGACTCCGAGATTAACTAGACTATGATGTCACGCTCCTATCTCATAGCAATACTGTTGCCAATTGTAGAGAATTTGGCAGTATGTCCAACCGGCCTGACAACCAGATGGCGTGGTGTGGACGAGTGGTGTAACCACGCCAGCCCAGGACCTCCACATCCGTCTGAGACCAGCCACCCGGACAGCTGATGAAACTGAGGAGTATTTCTGTCTGTAATAAAGCCCTTTTGTGGGAGAACAACTCAGTCTGATTGGCTGGGCCTGGCTCCCCGGTGGGTGGGCCTATGTCCTCCGAGGCCCAGCCATGGGATGGCAAAGGGGGTACCACTACCTCCCAGGGGCGTTACACTCACTCAGGATGTCTGTCGTGTGTGTGTGTGTGTGTGTGTGTGAGGTGAAATGGTAGCTCCGTCAACCACTTTGAGCCACATTAAAGCCAGCAGAGCTACAGGGAAGGTCTTCAACTTCAATTAACTCACTGCTGCTGAAGACACAATGTGATTGAGTCATAGAAACTCTCTCTCTCCCACACAGACACACACACACACGTCCACAGCGCCTGTTCTCCTGTTCTCTCCACACCCTCCCCCTAGGTGTCCCAGTGTGGATCCTCCCTAATGCAGGCCAGACGTACCTCTCTACTCTGAAACAATGTTTATTGAGCCTGCTACACCACTCTGTTGTGTGTGTTTGCGTGACTTCCTGTGTGGGAGCAGCTTACTTTCCCACATTGCCCAGATGGGCCTCCCCCTCTCTAATCTTCTCCATCTCTCTCTCTCCTTATGTCTCTCTCTCCCTCTCTTTGTCTGTCCTTCCTTCCCTCTCTCTCTTTCCCTCTCTCTCTTTCCCTCCCTCCCTCCCTCCCTCCCTCCCTCCCTCCCTCCCTCCCTCCCTCCCTCCCTCCCTCCTCTCTTTCCCTGTCTCTCCTCTCTCTCTCTCTCCCCTTCTCTCTCTCTCCTGTCTCTCCTCTCTCTCTCTCTCCCCCTCTTTCCTTCTGTCTCTCTCTCTTGACTTCTCTGTCTCTCCATCCCTCTCTCTGTCCCTCCCTACATCCTTCTCCCTCCTTCCCACACTCTCCCTTGTCGGGGCCTCCCACAATGACACCAGGCAGAGAAACCGAGAACCAGCCTCCAAGCCCAAATTAACATCATAGCTAATTCAGGAGAATCAATTTCCTTCAATCATCAGACAGAAATACCTCCCACACAATGAAGTTAGGAGGATAGGTGGTAGTGTTATTGTGTGGTTAGGGGGAGACTAAAGTAGTATCCCAAATGGCACCAAACCCTTTGGGACCTGGTCTAAAGTAGCGTACTATAAAGGGAACAAGGTGCCGTTTGGGACACAGCCCCACAGAGCTGTGAGACCCACAGAGCTGGGGCCAGGCGGGCAGCCGTGTATTGATGAGGTAGCATTAACCAACACTAGTTGGCTGTACCTGCATTTTTCATCCTATAGCTTATTCTCCATCTTTTTATCTCCAGATAGATCTCCACAGGGCCTTCGGAAAGTATTCAGACCCCTGGACTTTGTCCACATTTTATTACGTTACAGCCTTAATATAAAATGGATTAATAAATTCCTCATCAAGCTACACACATTATCCTATAATAACAAAGTGAAAACAGGTTTTTAGAAATGTTTGCAATTGTATTGAAAATTTAAAACAGAAATACCTTATTTACATAAGTATTCAGACCCTTTGCTATGAGAAATTGAGCTCAGGTGCATCCTGTTTCCATTGATCATCCTTGAGATGTTTCTACAACTTAATTGGAGTCCACCTGTGGTAAATTCAATTGATTTGGACATGATTTGGAAAGACACAAACCTGTCTATATAAGGTCCCACAGTTGACAGTGTATGTCAGAGCAAAAACCAAATCATGAGGTCAAAGGAATTGTTCGTAGAGGTAAGACAGGATTGTGTCGAGGCACAGATCTGGGGGAAGGGTACCAAAAAATGTCTGCAGCGTTGAAGGTCCCCAAGAACACAGTGGCCTCCATCATTCTTAAATGGAAGAAGTTTGGAACCACCAAGACTCTTCCTAGAACTGGCCGCCTGGCCAAGCTGAGCAATCAGAAGGACAACCATCTCTGCAGCAATCCACCAATCTGGCCTTTAGGTAGAGTGGACAGACGGAAGCCACTCCTCAGTAAAACGCACATGACAGCCCGCTTGGAGTTTGCCAAAATGCACCTAAAGACTCTCAGATGAGAAACAAGATTCTCTGGTCTGATGAAACCAAGATTTAACTCTTTGGCCTGAATGCCAAGCATCACATCGGGAGGAAACCTGGCACCATTTCTACGGTGAAGCATGGTGGTGGCAGCATCATGCAGTGGGGATGTTTTTCAGCGGCAGGGACTGGGAGACTAGTCAGGATTGAGGGAAAGATGAACGGAGTAAAGTACAGAGAGAGCCTTGATGAAAACCTGCTCCAGAGCGCTCAGGACCTCAGACTGGGGCAAAGGTTCACCTTCCAACAGGACAACGACCCTAAGCACACAGCCAAGACAACGCAAGAGTAGCTTCGGGACAAGTCTCTGAAGGTCCTTGAGTGGCCCAGCCAGAGCCCGGACTTGAACCCGATCAAACATCTCTGGAGAGACCTGAAAATAGCTGTGCAGCGACGCTCCCCATCCAACCTGACAGAGCTTGAGAGGATCTGCAGAGAAGAATGGGAGAAACTCCCCAAATACAGGTGAGCCAAGCTTGTAGCGTCATACCCAAGAAGACTCGAGGCTGTAATCGCTGCCAAATGTGGTTCAACAAAGTACTGAGTAAAGGGTCTGAATACTTATGTAAATGTGACATTTCAGTTTTTATTTGTAATGAATTTGCAAAAATGTCTAAAACCTGTTTTTGTTTGTCATTATGAGGTATTGTGATGTCATTATGAGGCATTGTGATGTCGTTAGGGGGTATTGTGATGTCATTATGGGGTATTGTGATGTCATTATTAGGTATTGTGATGTCATTATGGGGTATTGTGATGTCATTATTAGGTATTGTGATGTCATTATGGGGTATTGTGATGTCATTATGGGGTATTGTGATGTCATTATGGGGTATTGTGATGTCATTATTAGGTATTGTGATGTCATTATGGGGTATTGTGATGTCATTATGGGGTATTGTGATGTCATTATGGGGTATTGTGATGTCATTATGGGGTATTGTCTGTAGATTGATGATGGGAAAACATATTTTTATCTATTTTAAAATAAGGCTGTGACGTAACAAAATGCGGAAAAAGTCAAATGGTCTGAATACTTTCCAAATGGACTATACATCCAGTACCAGTCAGTAGTTTGGACACACCGACTCATTCAATGGTTTTTATGTTTACTAGTTTCTACATTGTAGAATAATAGTGAAGACATCAAAACTGGTTGAGAGAATGCCAAGAGTGTGCAAAGCTGTCATCACGGCAAAGGGTGGCTACTTTGAAGAATCTCAAATATAAAAAATATATTTTTTGATTTGTTTAACACTTTTTTGGTTACTACATGATTCCATATGTGTTATTTCATAGTTTTGATGTCTTCACTATTATTCTACAATGTAGAAAATAGTAAAAAAATAAAGAAAAGCCCTGGAATGAGTAGGTGTGTCCAAACTTTTGACTGGTACTGTACATACATGAATACACGCAAACACACACGAACAACCGCATGTGCTCTAAACACACACACACACACACACACACACACTGTGTTGGGATCAGAGAGGGAAGCAGGGTGACGGGTTCTCTGGGAGAAGGACTGCACTTCCATTACCATTTCCATTACCCATTACTCTCTACCCCTCTTCCTTCTCTACCTCTCTCTCTACCTCTCCCTCTCTCTCTCTCAATTCAATTCAAGGGGCTTTATTGGCATGGGAAACATATGTTTACATTGCCAAAGCAAGTGAAGTAGATAATAAACAAAAGTGAAATTAACAAATGAACACTAAACATTACACTCACAGAAGTTCCAAAAGAATAAAGACATTTCAAATATGTATATACACAGTGTTGCAAAATAATATAGACATTTCAAATGTCATATTATGTCTATACACAGTGTTGTAACGATGTGCAAATAGTTAAAGTACAAAAGGGAAAATAAACATAAATATGGGTTGTATTTACAACAGTGTTTGTTCTTCACTGGTTGCCCTTTTCTTGTGGCAACAGGTCACACATCTTGCTGCTGTGATGGCATACTGGTATTTCACCCAGTAGATATGGGAGTTTTTTCAAAATCGGGTTTGTTTGCGAATTCTTTGTGGATCTGTGTAATCTGAGGGAAATATGTGTCTCTAATATGGTCATACATTTAGCAGGAGGTTAGGAAGTGCAGCTCAGTTTCCACCTCATTTTGTGGGCAGTGTGCACATAGCCTGTCTTCTCTTGAGAGCCAGGTCTGCCTACGGTGGCCTTTCTCAATAGCAAGGCTATGCTCACTGAGTCTCTCTCTCTCTCTCTCTCTCTCTCTCTCTCTCTCTCTCTCTCTCTCTCTCTCTCTCTCTCTTTCTCCCTCTCTCCCTCTCGCTCAAGAACAGAACACAACAATAACAGTTAAATTATGGCTGGCTCTGCGCCCGGATGCCTCTTTAAAGGGATAAAGTTAAAGTGACACCAGCCAACCCTCCGCGTTGTGATGAGAAACCCAACCTCAATATACACAGATGACGCACGGAAACCAGTAAATATGGGACTTCATCAAAATTGGATTTGTTTTCAAATTCTTTGTGGATCTGTGTAATCTGAGGGAATTATGTGTCATACATTTGGCAGGTGGTTAGGAAGTGCAGCTCAGTTTCCACCTCATTTTGTAGGCAGTGTGCACATAGCCTGTCTTCTCTTGAGAGCCAGGTCTGCCTACGGCTGCCTTTCTCAATAGCAAGGCCATGCTCACTTTGTCTGTACATAGTCAAAGCTTTCCTTAAGTTTGGGTCAGTCACAGTGGTCAGGTATTCTGCCACTGTGTACTCTCGTTTTAGGGCCAGATAGCATTCTAGTTTGCTAAAAAAAGAAGAAGTTAATTATTTCAATGTGTCAAGTAATTATCTTTTAGTTTTCTCATTGATTTGGTTGGGTCTAATTGTGTTGCTGTCCTGGTGCCATGTGGGGTCTGTTTGTGAACAGAGCCCCAGGACCAGCTTGCTTAGGGGACTCTTCTCCAGGCTCATCTCTCTGTAGGTGATGGCTTTGTTATGGAAGGTTTGGGAATCGCTTCCTTTTAGGTGGTTGTAGAATTTAATGGCTCTTTTCTGGATTTTGATAATTAGCGGGTATCGGCCTAATTCTGCTCTGCATTAATTATTTGGTGTTGTTCTACGTTGTACACGGAGGATATTTTTTCAGAATTTTGCATGCAGAGTCTCAATTAGATGTTTGTCCTATTTTGTGAATTCTTGGTTGGTGAGCGGACCCCAGATGGGTTCTATAACTGATTCAAGGGTTTTTGCCAGATCCTAATTGGTATGTTGAATTTAATGTTCCTTTTGATGGTGTAGGAGGTCCTTCTTGGCCTTGTCTCTCAGCTCGTTCACAGCTTTGTGGAAGTTACCTGTGGTGCTGATGTTGAGGCCGGGGGTATGTATAGTTTTTTGTGTGCTCTAGGGCAAAGGTGAATAGATGGAATTTGTATTTGTAGTTCCCAAACTTTTACAGTCCCGTACCCCTTCAAACATTCAGCCTTCAGCTGCGTACCCCCTCTAGCACCAGGGTCAGCCCACTCTCAAATGTTGTTTTTTTGCCATCATTGTAAGCCTGCCACACACACACTATACGCTACATTTATTAAACATAAGAATGAGTGTGAGTTTTTGTCACAACCCGGCTCGTGGGAAGTGACAAAGAGCTCTTATAGGACCAGGGCACAAATAATAATATAATAACAGTCAATACTTTTGCTCTTTATTTAACCATCTTGCATACAAAACCTTATTTGTTCATCAAAAATTGTGAAAACTCACCACAGGTTAATGAGAAGGGTGTGCTTGAAAGGATACACATAACTCTGCAATGTTGGGTTGTATTGGAGAGACTCTCAGTCTTAAATCATTTTCCACACACAGTCTGTGCCTGTATTTAGTTTTCATGCTAGTGAGGGCCAAGAATCCACTCTCACATGGGTACGTGGTTGCAAAGGGCATCAGTGTCTTAACAGCTCGATTTACCAAGGCAGGATACTCCGAGCGCAGCCCAATCTAGAAATCTGGCAGTGGCTTCTGATTAAATTCAATTTTCACAGAACCGCTTGTTGCAATTTCGATGAGGCTCTCTTGTTCAGATATCGGTAAGTGGACTGGAGGCAGGGCATGAAAGGGATAACGAATCCAGTTGTTTGTGTCATCCGTTTCGGGAAAGTACCTGCGTAATTGCGCACCCAACTCACTCAGGTGCTTCGCTATATCATGTTTGTTTGTCATTTACGGTGTGCAGGGTGAATACGTGGTCTGTCCTATGGTAATTTGTTAAAAAGCTAATATGACATTTGCTCAGTACATTGCTTTCACTGAGGAAATGTACCAGTCTGCTGTTAATGATAATGCAGAGGATTTCCCCAAGGTTGCTGACGCATATCCCAAATTTGTCTCGACTTTTGTGGATTGGGGTGATCAGTCCTTGGTTCCAAATATTGGGGAAGATGCCAGAGCTGAGGATGATGTTAAATAGTTTAAGTGTAGCCCATTGGAATTTGTGGTATGTATGTTTTAGCATTTCATTGAGGACTTTTTGGGTTGGAGGGTTTGTATTTTGTCCTGTAGTTCATTCAATGTAATTGGAGATTCCAGTGGGTTCTGGTTGTCTTTAATAGTTGATTCTAAGATTTGTATTTGATCATGTATATGTTTTTGCTGTTTGTTCTTTGTTATCGAGCCAAAAAGATTGGAGAAGTGGTTTGTCCATTTTGGATAGATAACTCTTTGTGTTGTTTATTTAGTGTTTTATTTAAAATGTTGACATTTTTTATATTTGATAGGGAAGCTGAGAGATCAAATATACTGTTTAGGTTTTCTACTTTTCTTCGTGTTCACTATTACAGCGGAACGTTTGGTCCAGGAAGCTGTCTAAAAGGGATTGAATTTGTTGTTGTCTAATTGTTTTTTAGTAGTTTTCCACACTACATTCCTTCCATCTATAGCATTTCTTAACTTCTTGGGGATTGCTGGTGCGCCAGCGCCCCAATCCCGACACTACCA
>CM059782.1:3462452-3504952 GCA_030435695.1 Brachymystax lenok tsinlingensis
CATTGATTTAATTATGTCATATGTTTTACCCCCTACACCACTTTCAATAACTTTGTAGAACAGTCCTGTATGCCAAATAGAATCAAATGCTTTTTGGAAGTCGATAAAGCAAGCGTATATTTTGGTATTATTTTGGTGGACATGTTTATCTATCAGGGTGTGTAGGGTGTAAATATGATCGGTCGTGCGATGTTTTGGTATAAATCCAATTTGGCTTTTACTCAAGACATTGTGCTTATTAAGGAAGTTTAGAACTCTTACATTTATAATACTACAGAAAACCTTCCCAGGTTACTGTTCACACAAATGCCTCTGTAATTGTTAGGGTCAAATTTGTCTCCGTTCTTAAAGATTGGGGTTTGAGTCCTTGATTCCAGATGTCAGGGAAATAACCTACACTCAGGATCATATTAAACCGTTTTAATATAGCCAATTGAAATTTTGCACTAGTGAGTTTGAGCATTTCATTTAGGATGCCATCAGGTCCGCATGATTTTCTATATTTGAGGGCCTGAAGTTTCTCATAGAGCTCCTGGTCAGTAATTGGGGAGTCCAATGGATTTTGATTGTCCTTTATAGCTTTTTCTAATCCATTGAACTTCTCATGAATTTGGCGTTGTTCTGCGTTTGTGTCAATTTGAACGGTGTTGTAGAGTGTTTTAAAATGGGTTGTCCATATGTCACCATTTTGTATCGCTAATTCCTCTTGTTTCGATTTTTTTTGTTTGTGTTTATGGACTCCTCAGTTAGTGTCAGCTGCTTGCTGTTGTGCTGTGCTTTTTTGGTTCTGAGTGTTACGTTTATAGAGTTTTATAGTCTCACAGTGATGAAGGCGTAATTCACCATTATTTGGGTCCCTGTGTGTTTGGTTTGATAGTGTTTCCTTAGTCTTTTCCTTATAATTTTACAATCTGCTTCAAACCAGTTGTCATTTGTGGTCTTTTTTGTTTTGTTTTTTTATCAATTTCAGTTGGGCTTCTTTTGCCGTTTGCCAGAATACATAGTTGATGTTTTTTTACTGCTAGATTGATGCCTTCTTTACTGTGAGATAACTAGATAACTTTCTGGAATGGAACTGGAACTTTCCCGGAATGTGCTATCCAGAAAGTTATCTAAGAGTGTTTGGATATTTTGATTACAGGTTGCTTTCTGGTATTCTTCTGTGCTGCTTTGGGCCCATCTGCATGAATGTCTGATGTTGTACAGCTTACTGGGCTGTGAATGTGTGGTTGTTTCCATGTCTGTTCTTTTGAGGAACAACGTAATTTGGCTGTGATCAGACAGAGGTGTTAGTGGCTTGACAGTGAATGAGCTGAGAGAGAAAGGGTCAGTGTCTGTAATCATATAGTCCACTGTGCTGTGGCCAAGAGGTGAGCAACAGGTGAATCTCCCCAAAGAGTCCCCCCGTAACCTACCATTGACAAAGTACAGACCCAGGCTTCTACAGAGCTGCAACAGATCTCTTCCGTTTTTGTTGACGGTGCTGTCACTGTTGTTTCTATGGGGGAGATGAAGACAGTTAGAAACAGTATGGCCTGTAATAAAGCTGTCCCCTCGTTTGGTCGTTAGATCAGCTAGTGCTCCTGTGCCGCATTTGTGTCCCCCACAGACGAGCACATTTCCCTGGGCCTGGAAATGGCACATCTCTTCCTCCAGGGTGGGGTCAGTGGGGGGTTGTGGGTAAAGGGTTGTCGGTATGGGGGGTGGGGTGTTGTGGGCAAAGGTGGGTCAGTGGGGGGGTTAGGGGTGGTGAGGGGCTGCAGCTTCTCTCTAGGAGTCTCTACAGTCTGCTCTCTGTGTTGCAGCTTCTCTCTAGGAGTCTCTACAGTCTGCTCTCTGTGTTGCAGCTTCTCTCTAGGAGTCTCTACAGTCTGCTCTCTGTGCTGCTCTCTGTGCTGCAGCTTCTCTCTAGGAGTCTCTACAGTCTGCTCTCTGGGCTGCAGCTTCTCTCTAGGAGTCTCTACAGTCTGCTCTCTGTGCTGCAGCTTTTCTCTAGGAGTCTCTACAGTCTGCTCTCTGGGCTGCAGCTTCTCTCTAGGAGTCTCTACAGTCTGCTCTCTGTGCTGCAGCTTCTCTCTAGGAGTCTCTACAGTCTGCTCTCTGTGCTGCAGCTTCTCTCTAGGAGTCTCTACAGTCTGCTCTCTGTGCTGCAGCTTCTCTCTAGGAGTCTCTACAGTCTGCTCTCTGTGCTGCAGCTTCTCTCTAGGAGTCTCTACAGTCTGCTCTCTGTGCTGCAGCTTCTCTCTAGGAGTCTCTACAGTCTGCTCTCTGTGTTGCAGCTTCTCTCTAGGAGTCTCTACAGTCTGCTCTCTGTGCTGCAGCTTCTCTCTAGGAGTCTCTACAGTCTGCTCTCTGGGCTGCAGCTTCTCTCTAGGAGTCTCTACAGTCTGCTCTCTGTGCTGCAGCTTCTCTAGGAGTCTCTACAGTCTGCTCTCTGTGCTGCAGCTTCTCTCTAGGAGTCTCTACAGTCTGCTCTCTCTGTGCTGCAGCTTCTCTCTAGGAGTCTCTACAGTCTGCTCTCTGTGCTGCAGCTTCTCTCTAGGAGTCTCTACAGTCTGCTCTCTGTGTTGCAGCTTCTCTCTAGGAGTCTCTACAGTCTGCTCTCTGTGCTGCAGCTTCTCTCTAGGAGTCTCTACAGTCTGCTCTCTGTGTTGCAGCTTCTCTCTAGGAGTCTCTACAGTCTGCTCTCTGTGCTGCAGCTTCTCTCTAGGAGTCTCTACAGTCTGCTCTCTGTGCTGCAGCTTCTCTCTAGGAGTCTCTACAGTCTGCTCTCTGGGCTGCAGCTTCTCTCTAGGAGTCTCTACAGTCTGCTCTCTGTGCTGCAGCTTCTTTCTAGGAGTCTCTACAGTCTGCTCTCTGGGCTGCAGCTTCTCTCTAGGAGTCTCTACAGTCTGCTCTCTGTGCTGCAGCTTCTTTCTAGGAGTCTCTACAGTCTGCTCTCTGGGCTGCAGCTTCTCTCTAGGAGTCTCTACAGTCTGCTCTCTGGGCTGCAGCTTCTCTCTAGGAGTCTCTACAGTCTGCTCTCTGGGCTGCAGCTTCTCTCTAGGAGTCTCTACAGTCTGCTCTCTGGGCTGCAGCTTCTCTCTAGAGCCTCTACAGTCTGCTCTCTGTGCTGCAGCTTCTCTCTAGGAGTCTCTACAGTCTGCTCTCTGTGCTGCAGCTTCTCTCTAGGAGTCTCTACAGTCTGCTCTCTGTGTTGCAGCTTCTCTCTAGGAGTCTCTACAGTCTGCTCTCTGTGCTGCAGCTTCTCTCTAGGAGTCTCTACAGTCTGCTCTCTGTGCTGCAGCTTCTCTCTAGGAGTCTCTACAGTCTGCTCTCTGTGCTGCAGCTTCTCTCTAGGAGTCTCTACAGTCTGCTCTCTGTGCTGCAGCTTCTCTCTAGGAGTCTCTACAGTCTGCTCTCTGGGCTGCAGCTTCTCTCTAGGAGTCTCTACAGTCTGCTCTCTGGGCTGCAGCTTCTATCTAGGAGTCTCTACAGTCTGCTCTCTGGGCTGCAGCTTCTCTCTAGGAGTCTCTACAGTCTGCTCTCTGGGCTGCAGCTTCTCTCTAGGAGCCTCTACAGTCTGCTCTCTGGGCTGCAGCTTCTCTCTAGGAGTCTCTACAGTCTGCTCTCTGTGCTGCAGCTTCTCTCTAGGAGTCTCTACAGTCTGCTCTCTGTGCTGCAGCTTCTCTCTAGGAGTCTCTACAGTCTGCTCTCTGGGCTGCAGCTTCTCTCTAGGAGTCTCTACAGTCTGCTCTCTGTGCTGCAGCTTCTCTCTAGGAGTCTCTACAGTCTGCTCTCTGTGCTGCAGCTTCTCTCTAGTAGTCTCTACAGTCTGCTCTCTGGGCTGCAGCTTCTCTCTAGGAGTCTCTACAGTCTGCTCTCTGTGCTGCAGCTTCTCTCTAGGAGTCTCTACAGTCTGCTCTCTGTGCTGCAGCTTCTCTCTAGGAGTCTCTACAGTCTGCTCTCTGTGCTGCAGCACCCTCTTCATGACAGACAACTATTTTACCATCTCCTCCTTTACCCGCTAGCTCTCTCCTCATGGTGGCCTTCACCTCCTCAAGCGCTGTGGTAAGGCTCTCTCCTCATGGTGGCCTTCACCTCCTCAAGCGCTGTGGTAAGGCTCTCTCCTCATGGTGGCCTTCACCTCCTCAAGCGCTGTGGTAAGGCTCTCTCTCTCTCTCAGCTCCTGGACAGAGTTCTTCAGCTGGGTCCTGCACTGGTTGATCTGGTCCTGTAGAAGCTCTGTGTCTGGGCTGGTGGTGGTGTAGCTGGGCGGCTGCTCCTTCAGCTCAGTAACCCATACTTCTAACAGGGCCAGTCTGTCTCTCAGCAGGCTGATGGTGGTGTGGTCTTGGCTCTGGTGGTTGTAGGCAGGCAGGGGGGAGGATAGTCCTGCTGTTGGGGTGCCTGATGTGAGGGGAGAGGTCGGGGTGCTGTCCTTGTCTTTTTTTGCTTTCCGCTATCTTCCTTAGGGTGGGGAAGTTCTGCACAAAAACCTCACTTCCCTGGACCATGACAGTGCCCTTCTGGTACATGTTTACCGTCAGAAACCTGTTTTCCTGGTCCTTATCGCTGTCCTCAAAAAAATGTGGATTTGCCTTCCCTTGCAGATTCCTTTTCTTTGTGGTAGAGCTGAAATGCCTGGTTCCAGCTGTATGCCAGGCAGTAGCGTGGTCTGTGTAAAATAACCGGTTTGTAACAGTCCTGTTTTGTGAGCAGTCGGCAAACAACGTTTCTGGGTTCTCCCTCAGAATTTAAAATGGATTCTTCCCTTCTCTGATTTGATTTCTGCTGGGTTTTTAAATTAAAAAGGGTGGAGGAAAGTCTCTCCGTCTCTGGCGCTGCCTCGGTGGCCGTGTTGCTGTGGTTACCACCACAGCTCTAGGTAATGGATTCTATACCTCCTCTTGACACCTCTAGGTAATGGATTCTATACCTCCTCTTGACACCTCTAGGTAATGGATTCTATACCTCCTCTTGACACCTCTAGGTAATGGATTCTCTACCTCCTCTTGACACCTCTAGGTAATGGATTCTATACCTCCTCTTGACACCTCTAGGTAATGGATTCTCTACCTCCTCTTGACACCTCTAGGTAATGGATTCTATACCTCCTCTTGACACCTCTAGGTAATGGATTCTCTACCTCCTCTTGACACCTCTAGGTAATGGATTCTATACCTCCCCTTGACACCTCTAGGTAATGGATTCTATACCTCCTCTTGACACCTCTAGGTAATGGATTCTATACCTCCTCTTGACACCTCTAGGTAATGGATTCTATACCTCCTCTTGACACCTCTAGGTAATGGATTCTATACCTCCTCTTGACACCTCTAGGTAATGTATTCTATACCTCCTCTTGACACCTCTAGGTAATGGATTCTATACCTCCTCTTGACACCTCTAGGTAATGGATTCTATACCTCCTCTTGACACCTCTAGGTGATGGATTCTATACCTCCTCTTGACACCTCTAGGTAATGGATTCTATACCTCCTCTTGACACCTCTAGGTAATGGATTCTATACCTCCTCTTGACACCTCTAGGTAATGGATTCTATACCTCCTCTTGACACCTCTAGGTAATGGATTCTATACCTCCTCTTGACACCTCTAGGTAATGGATTCTATACCTCCTCTTGACACCTCTAGGTAATGGATTCTATACCTCCTCTTGACACCTCTAGGTAATGGATTTGACCCCAACTCTCGTTTCCGTACAAATGTGCTTTTCTTTTTTCTAGTTGTCATGTGTTACACTTGTCATTGAATTCATCTTGTTATCTCATTCCTATTCATTTCCTGAGAGCAAATGGCTGACCAGGATTATTTTACTACAGCAGTGGTGAAGGAGCTTTGTATCATTGATCCAGAGTAACTCACTGAACAGTCAGTCAGTGTATTTAGTTTAGGATAACAAGCACATATCCCAGTCATTAGGCGCAGTCGATCATTCTATGAAATGGCTGCTACCAGCAGAATCACTCCTGTCCTTCTCTCTTTCTCCCCACCTCTCGCTCGCTCTCTCTCTCTCTCTCTCTGTCTCTCTCTCGCTCTCTCTCTCTCTCTCTCTGTCTCTCGCTCTCTCTCTCGCTCTCTCTCTCGCTCTGTCTCTCTGTCTCTGTCTCTCTCTCTCTCTCGCTCTCTCTCTTGCTCTCTCTCGCTCTCTCTCTCTCTCTCTCTCTCTCTCTCTCTCTCTCTCTCTCTCTCTCTCTCTCTCTCTCTCTCTCTCTCTCTCTCTCGCTCTCTCCCCATCTCTCTACTCCACCCTTTCTCTCTCCTGTCCATCCCAGGTATCACTACCCAGTTCCAAAGATCTTCTATGTCCAGTTGTCTGTGGGCACTAATGAGTTTATTGGAGAGGGCCGGACTCGCCAGGCGGCCCGCCACAACGCTGCCATGAAGGCCCTGCAAGCCCTCCGCAATGAACCCATACCTGAACGGCCACCTCAGGTAACTATGGGCACGGACACACACATACACTCACACAGACACATGGACACACTAAATATCTAACTGTGCTCAGGGCTACCAGAGTAGAGGTCAATCCAGATTGTGTCCTCAGGGCTACCAGAGTAGAGGTCAATCCAGATTGTGTCCTCAGGGCTGCCAGAGTAGAGATCAATCCAGAGTGTGTCCTCAGGGCTACCAAAGTAGAGGTCAGGAACACTGCCCTGAGGTGACCCGGCTGCCCTGAGGTGACCCGGGCTGCCCTGAGGTAACCCGGCTGCCCTGAGGTAACCCGGGCTGCCCTGAGGTAACCCGGGCTGCCCTGAGGTAACCCGGCTGCCCTGAGGTAACCCGGGCTGCCCTGAGGTAACCCGGGCTGCCCTGAGGTAACCCTACACTCACCCCCACCCCTGTCCTCAAAGAAATGAGTGCGTGCTGAAACATTAATGTCCTGGCAATAAACATGAACTATTAAAGAGTGCGATACTCTCCTCTCCCTCTCTCTCCTTCATCGTTTTCCACTAAGTGAATCGACCACCCTCATCATATTTCAGCAGAAACGGCCCAAACCCACCACAACCCAATTACTCTGATGTATAATTCAACCTGTGTTTAACCTTGCTTTGCGTCTGTGTGTGTGTGTGTGTGTGTGTGTGTGTGTGTGTGTGTGTCACAATCTTTTTTTGTGTGTTTTTTTTAACCTGCATTCACCTGGTGGTCTTCCTCCCTCTCTTCCTCCCTCCGTTTGTCTTTTTTCTTGTCACTGTATCCTTCTATCGTTCCTTCTATCCAGCCTGAGGCCAGGCTTATAACTCTTTATCAATCTCCCCCGGAAATCACAGTCACTACCCCACCGCCTGGAACCCACTCAGTCTGGCAGAGCTGCTGGTTATTTAAAACGGTCTGCCTGCTTTTTCTACCCCACTTTCTCTCTGTGTGTGGTTTCCCGTCTGTCTCTGTTGTGGCGTCGTGTTCATCAATAAGCTCTTTGTCAACTGCTCCTTCAGTGTCTTGCTTTACAAATTGAGTCACACCGTGTTTGTGTGTGTGTGTGTGTGTGTGTCTACTTCGATTTAATTGCGTTCTTGTTTCTAGAGCGGTGTGTGTGTGTGCCTGTGTATGGTGTGTATTTTCATGTGTGTGTTTACACGTATGTGTGTGTGTATATACAGCTCAGGGTAATCTTGTTCTTGTCACTGTGGCATGTTACCCCTAACCTCACAGATCACCATCACTGTCCCACTAATGAGTCTGAAAAGGTTCAGACATTTCTAATGTTAAATCATTTTTTTGTGCATCTCTGAGTGATGTTCTAACTATTCCCTGGGTGATTTCATGTGTATCTGAGTTATTGGTGTCCGAGCAGGCAGAAATCCGTCCGGTATGACGTAGTACTGTGGTCAAGTCTCTCAGTAGGACGTAGTACTGTGGTCAAGTCTCTCAGTAGGACGTAGTACTGGGGTCAAGTCTCTCAGTAGGACGTAGTACTGGGGTCAAGTCTCTCAGTAGGACGTAGTACTGTGGTCAAGTCTCTCAGTAGGACGTAGTACTGGGGTCAAGTCTCTCAGTAGGACGTAGTACTGGGGTCAAGTCTCTCAGTAGGACGTAGTACTGGGGTCAAGTCTCTCAGTAGGACGTAGTACTGGGGTCAAGTCTCTCAGTAGGACGTAGTACTGGGGTCAAGTCTCTCAGTAGGACGTAGTATCTACAGGGTGTGACTAGATTACCTGCAGGGTGTGACTAGATTACCTGCAGGGTGTGACTAGATTACCTGCAGGGTGTGGCTAGATTACCTGCAGGGTGTGACTAGATTATCTGCAGGGTGTGACTGGATTACCTGCAGGGTGTGGCTAGATTACCTGCAGGGTGTGACTAGATTATCTGCAGGGTGTGACTAGATTATCTGCAGGGTGTGACTAGATTACCTGCAGGGTGTGGCTAGATTACCTGCAGGGTGTGACTAGATTATCTGCAGGGTGTGACTAGATTATCCTTGAGGCAGGGTGTGACTAGATTATCTGCAGGGTGTGACTAGATTATCCGCGGGCAGGGTGTGACTAGATTATCTGCAGGGTGTGACTAGATTATCTGCAGGGTGTGACTAGATTACCTGCAGGGTGTGGCTAGATTACCTGCAGGGTGTGACTAGATTATCTGCAGGGTGTGACTAGATTATCCGCGGGCAGGGTGTGACTAGATTATCTGCAGGGTGTGACTAGATTATCCGCGGGCAGGGTGTGACTAGATTATCTGCAGGGTGTGACTAGATTATCCACGGGCAGGGTGTGACTAGATTATATTGCGGGCAGGGTGTGACTAGATTATCTGCAGGGTGTGACTAGATTATCTGCAGGGTGTGACTAGATTATCCGCGGGCAGGGTGTGACCAGATTATCCGCAGGGTGTGACTAGATTATCTGCAGGGTGTGACTAGATTATATTGCGGGCACCCTAACACACACAACATGATGACTGCTCCATAGACCAGACAAGCCGTAGTCACAACGTGTAATTGGTGCTCTGCCGTTCTCAAAGTGGAGTCATGTGGCTCTACTGGCATTACATAGCACACGCAGAGGATGTCCTGTCTGAATGAAGGGCTGGATGGATGGAGGGAGGGAGGGAGGGAGGGAGGGAGTGAAGTGCATTGTTTTTCCCAGCAGCATTAGTCACATGAGGATTCAGATACTGAGCTCTCTGTCTGTCTGTCTGTCTGTCTGTCATATCATATTATGCCTGGAGCAGTCAGGACACTGTTTGGCTGACATCCACCTTGTATGTTTATGAGAGAAAGAGTTAGAAAGAGAGTGAGAAAGTCAATGTTTTTGGAGGGAAACTGTTCACATGAGAACTGTGTTGTCAGAGCAGTTGGATTGTGAAAACATTTTGGGGACTGGATTATTTCCTGTTCCAGGTCTTCAATAAACTCCAGAGTTTCCTGATGTTCTGAACATTATTTTTGCCTGACAACAGAATAAACCGTCACTGCTCTCCTCTCTGAGAACGTTTTCCTGTTGTGGTTGTTGTGTCCTGAAACCTGTTTTTTAAAGTTTTTATTGATACCAATCATGGGAAACAACAGCAGTATACATTATTGGCACGGTTTGGTACTTTTAGATACAGTTACAAATGGTACAACCCCAAAAGGTGTTCTAATGTTCTGTTCTGTTGTTCTAGAGCCCAAAGGCAAACCCCGTCCCCAAAAGGTGTTCTAATGTTCTGTTCTGTTGTTCTAGAGCACAAAGGCAAACCCCCAAAAGGTGTTCTAATGTTCTGTTCTGTTGTTCTAGAGCCCAAAGGCAAACCCCGTCCCAAAGGTGTTCTAATGTTCTGTTCTGTTGTTCTAGAGCACAAAGGCAAACCCCCAAAAGGTGTTCTAATGTTCTGTTCTGTTGTTCTAGAGCCCAAAGGCAAACCCCCCCAAAAAGGTGTTCTAATGTTCTGTTCTGTTGTTCTAGAGCAGAAAGGCAAACCCCCAAAAGGTGTTCTAATGTTCTGTTCTGTTGTTCTAAAGCCCAAAGGCAAACCCCGCCCCAAAAGGTGTTCTAATGTTCTGTTCTGTTGTTCTAGAGCACAAAGGCAAACCCCCAAAAGGTGTTCTAATGTTCTGTTCTGTTGTTCTAGAGCACAAAGGCAAACCCCCAAAAGGTGTTCTAATGTTCTGTTCTGTTGTTCTAGAGCACAAAGGCAAACCCCCCAAAAGGTGTTCTAATGTTCTGTTCTGTTGTTCTAGAGCCCAAAGGCAAACCCCCAAAAGGTGTTCTAATGTTCTGTTCTGTTGTTCTAGAGCCCAAAGGCAAACCCCCCAAAAGGTGTTCTAATGTTCTGTTCTGTTGTTCTAGAGCACAAAGGCAAACCCCCAAAAGGTGTTCTAATGTTCTGTTCTGTTGTTCTAGAGCCCAAAGGCAAACCCCCCCAAAAAGGTGTTCTAATGTTCTGTTCTGTTGTTCCTAGAGCCCAAAGGCAAACCCCCCAAAGGTGTTCTAATGTTCTGTTCTGTTGTTCTAGAGCACAAAGGCAAACCCCCAAAAGGTGTTCTAATGTTCTGTTCTGTTGTTCTAGAGCACAAAGGCAAACCCCCAAAAGGTGTTCTAATGTTCTGTTCTGTTGTTCTAGAGCACAAAGGCAAACCCCCCCCAAAAGGTGTTCTAATGTTCTGTTCTGTTGTTCTAGAGCCCAAAGGCAAACCCCCCCAAAGGTGTTCTAATGTTCTGTTCTGTTGTTCTAGAGCCCAAAGGCAAACCCCCCCAAAAGGTGTTCTAATGTTCTGTTCTGTTGTTCTAGAGCCCAAAGGCAAACCCCCCCAAAAGGTGTTCTAATGTTCTGTTCTGTTGTTCTAGAGCCCAAAGGCAAACCCCCCCAAAAGGTGTTCTAATGTTCTGTTCTGTTGTTCCTAGAGCACAAAGGCAACCCCCCAAAAGGTGTTCTAATGTTCTGTTCTGTTGTTCCTAGAGCCCAAAGGCAAACCCCCCAAAAGGTGTTCTAATGTTCTGTTCTGTTGTTCTAGAGCACAAAGGCAAACCCCCCAAAAGGTGTTCTAATGTTCTGTTCTGTTGTTCTAGAGCCCAAAGGCAAACCCCCCAAAAGGTGTTCTAATGTTCTGTTCTGTTGTTCTAGAGCCCAAAGGCAAACCCCCCAAAAGGTGTTCTAATGTTCTGTTCTGTTGTTCTAGAGCACAAAGGCAAACCCCCAAAAGGTGTTCTAATGTTCTGTTCTGTTGTTCCTAGAGCCCAAAGGCAAACCCCCAAAAGGTGTTCTAATGTTCTGTTCTGTTGTTCTAGAGCACAAAGGCAAACCCCCCCAAAAGGTGTTCTAATGTTCTGTTCTGTTGTTCTAGAGCCCAAAGGCAAACCCCCCCAAAAGGTGTTCTAATGTTCTGTTCTGTTGTTCTAGAGCCCAAAGGCAAACCCCCAAAAGGTGTTCTAATGTTCTGTTCTGTTGTTCTAGAGCACAAAGGCAAACCCCCAAAAGGTGTTCTAATGTTCTGTTCTGTTGTTCTAGAGCCCAAAGGCAAACCCCCCAAAAGGTGTTCTAATGTTCTGTTCTGTTGTTCTAGAGCACAAAGGCAAACCCCCCCAAAAGGTGTTCTAATGTTCTGTTCTGTTGTTCTAGAGCCCAAAGGCAAACCCCCCCAAAAGGTGTTCTAATGTTCTGTTCTGTTGTTCTAGAGCCCAAAGGCAAACCCCCCCAAAAGGTGTTCTAATGTTCTGTTCTGTTGTTCTAGAGCCCAAAGGCAAACCCCGTCCCCAAAGGTGTTCTAATGTTCTGTTCTGTTGTTCTAGAGCCCAAAGGCAAACCCCCCAAAAGGTGTTCTAATGTTCTGTTCTGTTGTTCTAGAGCACAAAGGCAAACCCCCCCCAAAAGGTGTTCTAATGTTCTGTTCTGTTGTTCTAGAGCACAAAGGCAAACCCCCAAAAGGTGTTCTAATGTTCTGTTCTGTTGTTCTAGAGCACAAAGGCAAACCCCCAAAGGTGTTCTAATGTTCTGTTCTGTTGTTCTAGAGCCCAAAGGCAAACCCCCCCCCAAAAGGTGTTCTAATGTTCTGTTCTGTTGTTCTAGAGCCCAAAGGCAAACCCCCCAAAAGGTGTTCTAATGTTCTGTTCTGTTGTTCTAGAGCCCAAAGGCAAACCCCCCAAAAGGTGTTCCTAATGTTCTGTTCTGTTGTTCTAGAGCCCAAAGGCAAACCCCCCAAAAGGTGTTCTAATGTTCTGTTCTGTTGTTCTAGAGCACAAAGGCAAACCCCCCCCAAAGGTGTTCTAATGTTCTGTTCTGTTGTTCTAGAGCCCAAAGGCAAACCCCGTCCCCAAAAGGTGTTCTAATGTTCTGTTCTGTTGTTCCTAGAGCACAAAGGCAAACCCCCCAAAAGGTGTTCTAATGTTCTGTTCTGTTGTTCTAGAGCCCAAAGGCAAACCCCCCAAAAGGTGTTCTAATGTTCTGTTCTGTTGTTCTAGAGCCCAAAGGCAAACCCCCCCAAAAGGTGTTCTAATGTTCTGTTCTGTTGTTCTAGAGCACAAAGGCAAACCCCCCAAAAAGGTGTTCTAATGTTCTGTTCTGTTTTTCTAGAGCCCAAAGGCAAACCCCCCAAAAGGTGTTCTAATGTTCTGTTCTGTTGTTCTAGAGCACAAAGGCAAACCCCCCAAAAGGTGTTCTAATGTTCTGTTCTGTTGTTCTAGAGCCCAAAGGCAAACCCCCCAAAAGGTGTTCTAATGTTCTGTTCTGTTGTTCTAGAGCCCAAAGGCAAACCCCCAAAAGGTGTTCTAATGTTCTGTTCTGTTGTTCTAGAGCACAAAGGCAAACCCCCAAAAGGTGTTCTAATGTTCTGTTCTGTTGTTCTAGAGCCCAAAGGCAAACCCCCCAAAAGGTGTTCTAATGTTCTGTTCTGTTGTTCTAGAGCCCAAAGGCAAACCCCCAAAAAGGTGTTCTAATGTTCTGTTCTGTTGTTCTAGAGCCCAAAGGCAAACCCCCCAAGGTGTTCTAATGTTCTGTTCTGTTGTTCCTAGAGCCCAAAGGCAAACCCCCCAAAGGTGTTCTAATGTTCTGTTCTGTTGTTCTAGAGCACAAAGGCAAACCCCCCCAAAAGGTGTTCTAATGTTCTGTTCTGTTGTTCTAGAGCACAAAGGCAAACCCCCCAAAAGGTGTTCTAATGTTCTGTTCTGTTGTTCCTAGAGCACAAAGGCAAACCCCCCAAAGGTGTTCTAATGTTCTGTTCTGTTGTTCTAGAGCCCAAAGGCAAACCCCCAAAAGGTGTTCTAATGTTCTGTTCTGTTGTTCTAGAGCACAAAGGCAAACCTCCCCCAAAAGGTGTTCTAATGTTCTGTTCTGTTGTTCCTAGAGCCCAAAGGCAAACCCCGTCCCCAAAAGGTGTTCTAATGTTCTGTTCTGTTGTTCTAGAGCACAAAGGCAAACCTCCCCCCAAAAGGTGTTCTAATGTTCTGTTCTGTTGTTCTAGAGCCCAAAGGCAAACCCCCAAAAGGTGTTCTAATGTTCTGTTCTGTTGTTCTAGAGCCCAAAGGCAAACCCCCCAAAAGGTGTTCTAATGTTCTGTTCTGTTGTTCTAGAGCACAAAGGCAAACCTCCCCCAAAAGGTGTTCTAATGTTCTGTTCTGTTGTTCTAGAGCCCAAAGGCAAACCCCCCAAAAGGTGTTCTAATGTTCTGTTCTGTTGTTCTAGAGCACAAAGGCAAACCCCCCAAAAGGTGTTCTAATGTTCTGTTCTGTTGTTCTAGAGCCCAAAGGCAAACCCCCAAAAAGGTGTTCTAATGTTCTGTTCTGTTGTTCTAGAGCCCAAAGGCAACCTCCCCCAAAAGGTGTTCTAATGTTCTGTTCTGTTGTTCTAGAGCACAAAGGCAAACCCCCAAAAGGTGTTCTAATGTTCTGTTCTGTTGTTCTAGAGCCCAAAGGCAAACCCCCCCAAAAAGGTGTTCTAATGTTCTGTTCTGTTGTTCTAGAGCCCAAAGGCAAACCCCCCAAAAAGGTGTTCTAATGTTCTGTTCTGTTGTTCTAGAGCCCAAAGGCAAACCCCCCAAAAGGTGTTCTAATGTTCTGTTCTGTTGTTCTAGAGCCCAAAGGCAAACCCCCCAAAGGTGTTCTAATGTTCTGTTCTGTTGTTCTAGAGCCCAAAGGCAAACCCCGTCCCCAAAGGTGTTCTAATGTTCTGTTCTGTTGTTCTAGAGCACAAAGGCAAACCCCCCAAAAAGGTGTTCTAATGTTCTGTTCTGTTGTTCTAGAGCACAAAGGCAAACCCCCCAAAGGTGTTCTAATGTTCTGTTCTGTTGTTCTAGAGCACAAAGGCAAACCCCCCAAAAGGTGTTCTAATGTTCTGTTCTGTTGTTCTAGAGCCCAAAGGCAAACCCCCCCCAAAAGGTGTTCTAATGTTCTGTTCTGTTGTTCTAGAGCACAAAGGCAAACCTCCCAAAAAGGTGTTCTAATGTTCTGTTCTGTTGTTCTAGAGCCCAAAGGCAAACCCCCCCCCAAAAGGTGTTCTAATGTTCTGTTCTGTTGTTCTAGAGCCCAAAGGCAAACCCCCCAAAAGGTGTTCTAATGTTCTGTTCTGTTGTTCTAGAGCCCAAAGGCAAACCCCCCCCCAAAAGGTGTTCTAATGTTCTGTTCTGTTGTTCTAGAGCCCAAAGGCAAACCCCGTCCCCAAAAGGTGTTCTAATGTTCTGTTCTGTTGTTCTAGAGCACAAAGGCATCATTTATATCCGTTGTGTAAATTTCACACAAAATGTATGCGTGCGTCATTTCTGAACAGTGTGCACGTACAAAAAATATTTATGTTTATTAACTTGGCACACGCCGTACATACGCATGTTTTCTATTATAAATCAGACCTGTCCTAAAACTGTGCGTGTGTGAACAGCATTAAAACTCCGCCTGGAAAACATCTCCATTAACCCTTTATGGTGACAATAAGATTAACTGAGATTAACTAGACTATGATGTCACGGTCCTATCCTGCCTTGGTATAGGCTCTGAGATTAACTAGACTATGATGTCACGCTTCTATCCTGCCTTGGTATAGGCTCTGAGATTAACTAGACTATGATGTCACGCTCCGATCCTGCCTTGGTATAGGCTCTGAGATTAAATAGACTATGATGTCACGCTCCGATCCTGCCTTGGTATAGGCTCTGAGATTAACTAGACTATGATGTCACGCTCCTATCCTGCCTTGGTATAGGCTCTGAGATTAAATAGACTATGATGTCACGCTCCGATCCTGCCTTGGTATAGGCTCTGAGATTAACTAGACTATGATGTCACACTCCTATCCTGCCTTGGTATAGGCTCTGAGATTAAATAGACTATGATGTCACGCTCCGATCCTGCCTTGGTATAGGCTCTGAGATTAAATATGCTATGATGTCACACTCCTATCCTGCTTTGGTATAGGCTCTGAGATTAACTAGACTATGATGTCACGCTCCTGTCCTGCCTTGGTATGGGCTCTAAATTTAATATACTATGATGTCACGCTCTTATCCTGCCTTGGTATAGGCTCTGAGATTAACTAGACTATGATGTCACGCTCCGATCCTGCCTTGGTATAGGCTCTGAGATTAAATAGACTATGATGTCACGCTCCGATCCTGCCTTGGTATAGGCTCTGAGATTAACTAGACTATGATGTCACACTCCTATCCTGCCTTGGTATAGGCTCTGAGATTAAATAGACTATGATGTCACGCTCCGATCCTGCCTTGGTACAGGCTCTGAGATTAAATATGCTATGATGTCACACTCCTATCCTGCTTTGGTATAGGCTCTGAGATTAAATAGACTATGATGTCACGCTCCTGTCCTGCCTTGGTATGGGCTCTAAATTTAATATACTATGATGTCACGCTCTTATCCTGCCTTGGTATAGGCTCTGAGATTAACTAGACTATGATGTCACGCTCCTATCCTGCCTTGGTATAGGCTCTGAGATTAACTAGACTATGATGTCACACTCCTATCCTGCTTTGGTATAGGCTCTGAGATTAAATATGCTATGATGTCACACTCCTATCCTGCTTTGGTATAGGCTCTGAGATTAAATAGACTATGATGTCACGCTCCTATCCTGCCTTGGTATAGGCTCTGAGATTAACTAGACTATGATGTCACGGTCCTATCGCACAGCAATACTGTAGCCTACCGGTCAATTTTCTTGACTTTTTATTGATATCTCCACTGATATTCATTGCTGTTGGGAAAGGCATTTCACTTTTCTTGTGCTTCATGACAATCATTTTTTTTTAAAAATCTTAATACATACAGCGCCTTTGGAAAGTATTCAGACCTCTTGACTTTTTCCACATTTTGTTACGTTGCAGCCTTGTTATAAAATTGATTTAAAAAAAAAAATCATCCTCAGCAATCTACACACAATACCCCATAATGACAAAGCGAAAACAGGTTTAATAATTTTTTTGCAAATATATTAAAGTAAAAAAAACAGTAATACCTTCTTTACATAAGTATGCAGACCCTTTGCTATTAAACTCGAAATTGAGCTTAGGTTCATTCTGTTTCCGTTGATAATCCTTGAGATACAGCTTGATTGGAGTCCACTTGTGGTAAATTCAATTGATTGTTCATGATTTGGAAAGGCACACACCTGTCTACATAAGGTCCCACAGTTGACAGTGCATGTCAGAGCAAAAACAAAGCCATGAGGTCGAAGGAATTGTCTGTAGAGTTCCGAGACAGCATTGTGTTGAGGCACAGATCTGGGGAAGGGTACCAAAACATTTCTGCAGCATTGAAGGTTCCCAAGAACACAGTGGCCTCCATCATTCTTAAATGGAAGAAGTTTGGAACCACCAAGACTCTTCCTAGAGCTGGCCGCCAGGCAAATCTGAGCAATCGGGGGAGAAGGGCCTTGGTCAGGGAGGTGACCAAGAACCCAATGGTCACTCTGAGAGCTCTAGAGTTCCTCTGTGGAGATGGTTGTCCTTCTGGAAGGTTCTCCCATCTCTGCAGAACTCCAATCAGGCCTTTATGGTAGAGAGCCAGATGGAAACCACTCCTCAGTAAAAATAAATAACATTTGATTTGAAGATTCAACTCTTTGGCCTGAATGCCAAGCGTCACGTCTGGAGGAAACCTGGCACCATCCCTACGGTGAAGCATGGTGGTGGCAGCATCATGCTATGGGGATGTTTTTCAGCGGCAGGGACTGGGAGACTAGTCAGGATTGAGGCAATTCCAAGATGTGATTCCAAGAGTTCTAATGTTTTTTTCTTCGCATATCTGTTTTATATTTTTCTAAACCTCAACTTCAAAATACTGTCCTGCAACCCGCCTCACCCAATGTGGTGTGGATCTGCTATTTTCGAAAGTATTTTTCTTTACTTGTGAACCGGAATCCCTCTGCTACTAGCTAGCAGTCAGCTAAACACTGCTAGCGGTCATCAGCTAACCTCTAGCTCGGAAAACTCTCGCCAGTTTGCACAACGCGATTCAAACCAGAGCATACCGGACTTATTTTCTCTCCATATCCCCGGATTCCTACCGCAAGCTCTGGACCTTTTCACCTGGATCATCGCAGCTAGCTAGCTGCAATCCGAGTGGCTACTCCTGGCTAACGTCTCTGTCCCGAAGCAAGCACAAATTAGCCTGGAGCTAGCCCATGCTAGGCCCATTTTTCGGCTAGCTGAAGAGGTCCATCAGCCACTCCTTGGGCTACAATACCTATTTTGCCAATTGGCCTGGACCCCTTTTACTACACGAAGCCCTGCTAATCCATCACGACTGGACTACCGACGTAATCTGCAGAGTGCTTTTTTTTTTCAACAGGCCCCTCTGTCCCCTGAATGCCCATCTGCTAGCCTGCTAGCAGCGGCCCGTTAGTTGTCTAGAGCATATCGATATGTTAGCTGAATAGGTCCATCGGACAATTTCTTGGGCCACTATACCTATTTTGCCAATTGGACTGGGCCCCTTTACTAATCCATCACGGCTGGTCTGCAGACAGAA
This sequence comes from Brachymystax lenok tsinlingensis, assembly GCA_030435695.1. Classification (NCBI taxonomy): domain Eukaryota; kingdom Metazoa; phylum Chordata; class Actinopteri; order Salmoniformes; family Salmonidae; genus Brachymystax; species Brachymystax lenok. The sequence continues at coordinate 3,480,350 of CM059782.1, forward strand.
CCGCACGAGGACTCCGCACGAGGAGGCTCCGCACGAGGACTCCGCACGAGGACTCCGCACGAGGACTCCGCACGAGGACTCCGCACGACGAGGACTCCGCACGAGGACTCCGCACGAGGACTCCGCACGAGGACTCCGCACGAGGAGGCTACAACAGACTTCTTCCGTCGCGACATCCCTCTAAGGCCCTTCTGCTAGCCTGCTATCCCCGGCCCGCTAGCTGTCTGAATCGCCGTGTCTCCAAACAGCCTCACTACTCACTGGACCCCTATGATCACTTGGCTACGCATGCATCTCTCTGTCATTATGCCTTGTCCATTGCTGTTCTGGTTAGTGTATATTGTCTTATTTCACTGTAGAGCCTCTAGCCCTGCTCAATATGCCTTATCCAACCCTTCAGTTCCACCACCCACACATGCAATGACATCACCTGGTTTAAATGTTTCTAGAGACAATATCTCTCTCATCATCACTCAATGCCTAGGTTTACCTCCACTGTATTTACATCCTACCATACCTTTGTCTGTACATTATGCCTTTAATCTATTCTACCGCACCCAGAAACCTGCTCGTTTTACTCTCTGTTCTGAACGCACTAGACGACCAGTTCTTATAGCTTTTAGCCGTACCCTTATCCTACTCCTCCTCTGTTCCTCTGGTGATGTAGAGGTTAATCCAGGCCCTGCAGTGCCTAGCTCCACTGCCATTCCCCAGGCGCTCTCATTCGTTGACTTCAGTAACAGTAAAAGCCTTGGTTTCATGCATGTTAACATTAGAAGCCTTCTCCTCAAGTTTGTTTCATTCACTGCTTTAGCTCACTCCGCCAACCATGATGTCCTAGCCATGTCTGAATCCTGGCTTAGGAAGGCCACCAAAAATCCTGAAGGGGGCAGAGTTGCAGTCTACTGCAGAGAGAGCCTGTAGAGTTCTTATCCAGATCTGTACCCAAACAATTTGAGCTTCTACTTTTAAAAATCCACCTTTGGCCGGCAGGGATGTACTTGTCCCATCGCACTCTAGCGACTCCTGTGGCGGGCCGGGCGCAGTGCACGCTGACACGGTCGCCAGGTGTACGGTGTTTTCTTTCGGCACATTGGTGAGGCTGGCGTCCCGGGTTAAGCGAGCAGTGTGTCAAGAAGCATTGCGGCTTGGCGGCGTCATGTTTCGGAGGACTCATGGCTCTCGACCATCGCCTCTCCTGAGTCCGTACGGGAGTTGCAGCGATGAGACAAGACTGTAACTACCAATTGTAAATCGCAAAATTGAGGATAAAAAAGGGGGTGAAAAAAGAATGACTAACGTTTTTCATCATATCCCCCATTTGCACAAAATACTTACTTGCCAGCTTGCAATACAATATTTCAACCACAACGGTGCATACATAATACAATGTTATGGGGAGGTGAGCACATTCTCATGAGTTCTACTGTTCTGTTGTTCTAGAGCCCTGAGGAACAGAAGGAGGTGGATGAGGGGAGTTCTAATGTTCTGTTGTTCTAGAGCCCTGAGGAACAGAAGGAGGTGGATGAGGGGAGTTCTAATGTTCTGTTGTTCTAGAGCCCTGAGGAACAGAAGGAGGTGGATGAGGGGAGTTCTACTGTTCTGTTGTTCTAGAGCCCTGAGGAACAGAAGGAGGTAGATGAGGGGAGTTCTACTGTTCTGTTGTTCTAGAGCCCTGAGGAGCAGAAGGAGGTAGATGAGGGGAGTTCTAATGTTCTGTTCTGTTGTTCTAGAGCCCTGAGGAGCAGAAGGAGGTGGATGAGGGGAGTTCTAATGTTCTGTTGTTCTAGAGCCCTGGGGAACAGAAGGAGGTGGATGAGGAGAGTTCTAATGTTCTGTTGTTCTAGAGCCCTGGGGAGCAGAAGGAGGTGGATGAGGGGAGTTCTAATGTTCTGTTGTTCTAGAGCCCTGAGGAGCAGAAGGAGGTAGATGAGGGAGTTCTAATGTTCTGTTCTGTTGTTCTAGAGCCCTGAGGAACAGAAGGAGGTGGATGAGGGAGTTCTAATGTTCTGTTGTTCTAGAGCCCTGAGGAACAGAAGGAGGTGGATGAGGGGAGTTCTAATGTTCTGTTGTTCTAGAGCCCTGAGGAGCAGAAGGAGGTGGATGAGGGGAGTTCTAATGTTCTGTTGTTCTAGAGCCCTGAGGAACAGAAGGAGGTGGATGAGGGGAGTTCTAATGTTCTGTTTTGTTGTTCTAGAGCCCTGAGGAGCAGAAGGAGGTGGATGAGGGGAGTTCTAATGTTCTGTTGTTCTAGAGCCCTGAGGAGCAGAAGGAGGTAGATGAGGGGAGTTCTAATGTTCTGTTCTGTTGTTCTAGAGCCCTGAGGAGCAGAAGGAGGTGGATGAGGGGAGTTCTAATGTTCTGTTGTTCTAGAGCCCTGAGGAACAGAAGGAGGTGGATGAGGGAGTTCTAATGTTCTGTTTTGTTGTTCTAGAGCCCTGAGGAGCAGAAGGAGGTGGATGAGGGGAGTTCTAATGTTCTGTTGTTCTAGAGCCCTGGGGAGCAGAAGGAGGTGGATGAGGGGAGTTCTAATGTTCTGTTGTTCTATAGCCCTGAGGAGCAGAAGGAGGTAGATGAGGGGAGTTCTAATGTTCTGTTCTGTTGTTCTAGAGCCCTGAGGAACAGAAGGAGGTGGATGAGGGGAGTTCTAATGTTCTGTTGTTCTAGAGCCCTGAGGAACAGAAGGAGGTGGATGAGGGGAGTTCTAATGTTCTGTTGTTCTAGAGCCCTGAGGAGCAGAAGGAGGTGGATGAGGGGAGTTCTAATGTTCTGTTGTTCTAGAGCCCTGAGGAGCAGAAGGAGGTGGATGAGGGAGTTCTAATGTTCTGTTGTTCTAGAGCCCTGAGGAGCAGAAGGAGGTGGATGAGGGGAGTTCTAATGTTTTGTTGTTCTAGAGCCCTGAGGAGCAGAAGGAGGTGGATGAGGGGAGTTCTAATGTTCTGTTCTGTTGTTCTAGAGCCCTGAGGAGCAGAAGGAGGTAGATGAGGGGAGTTCTAATGTTCTGTTGTTCTAGAGCCCTGAGGAGCAGAAGGAGGTGGATGAGGGGAGTTCTAATGTTCTGTTGTTCTAGAGCCCTGAGGAGCAGAAGGAGGTGGATGAGGGGAGTTCTAATGTTCTGTTCTGTTGTTCTAGAGCCCTGAGGAGCAGAAGGAGTTGGATGAGGGGAGTGATGCTTCTAAGTCAGAAATCAGTCTGGTTTACGAGATAGCCCTCAAGAGGAACCTGTCTGTCTGCTTCGAGGTAAGACACGTAACACGGTGGGTGTGTGTTATCGTCCCTGTGTGTCTTCCTCTGAACAGTAAACTATCACAACAACTTGTTCTTATCCAGACCTTTCACTATAATGTGTGTTCAATATTTAATTTATTGAATTAACCTTTATTTATCTACGGTCATTGTCCTTCACTCTCCCTCCGTACTCATAAGTTATGTCTAGTTTGAATGGCTCACTGTCCTTGTCATGTCCATAGTAGGGCTAGGTGACTCACCCAGGTAATTATGTTGCCATCACTCCCACAGAGTCCTGCGTGGTTACCTTGTCTGATGGTAGTTTAGCCTATTTGCCCTTTGTCCATCCCTTCATCTTTCTTTCACTTCTCTCCCACCGCTCCCTTCTTCCCTCCATACTGTACATGCCAGATAAACTAGAGAGAGAGAGAGAGAGAGAGAGAGAGAGAGAGAGAGAGAGAGAGAGCGAGAGAGCGAGGGGTGGAAGGAGCAATAGGAGTTTACACAATATGCTTTAATACAGTGGGGGGAAAAAGTATTTAGTCAGCCACCAATTGTGCAAGTTCTCTCACTTAAAAAGATGAGAGAGGCCTGTAATTTTCATCATAGGTACACTTCAACTATGACAGACAAAATGAGGAAAAAAAATCCAGAAAATCACATTGTAGGATTTTTTATGAATTTATTTGCAAATTATGGTGGAAAATAAGTATTTGGTCAATAACAAAAGTTTATCTCAATACTTTGTTATATACCCTTTGTTGGCAATGACAGAGGTCAAACGTTTTCTGTAAGTCTTCACAAGGTTTTCACACACTGTTGCTGGTATTTTGGCCCATTCCTCCATGCAGATCTCCTCTAGAGCAGTGATGTTTTGGGTCTGTTGCTGGGCAACACGGACTTTCAAAGATTTTCTATGGGGTTGAGATCTGGAGACTGGCTAGCCACTCCAGGACAGCGAAATGCTTCTTCTGAAGCCACTCCTTAGTTGCCCGAGGCGGTGTGTTTGGGATCATTGTCATGCTGAAAGACCCAGCCACGTTTCATCTTCAATGCCCTTGCTGATGGAAGGAGGTTTTTACTCAAAATCTCACGATACATGGCCCCATTCATTCTTTCCTTTACACGGATCAGTCGTCCTGGTCCCTTTGCAGAAAAACAGCCCCAAAGCATGATGTTTCCACCCCATGCTTCACAGTAGGTATGGTGTTCTTTGGATGCAACTCAGCATTCTTTGTCCTCCAAACACGACGAGTTGAGTTTTTACCAAAAAGTTCTATTTTGGTTTCATCTGACATTCTCCCAATCCTCATCTGGATCATCCAAATGCTCTCTAGCAAACTTTAGACGGGCCTGAACATGTACTGGCTTAAGCAGGGGGACACGTCTGGCACTGCAGGATTTGAGTCCCTGGCGGCGTAGTGTGTTACTGATGGTAGGCTTTGTTACTTTGGTCCCAGCTCTCTGCAGGTCATTCACTAGGTCCCCGTGTGGTTCTGGGATTTTTGCTCACCGTTCTTGTGATCATTTTGACCCCACGGGGTGAGATCTTGCATGGAGCCCCAGATCGAGGAAGATTATCAGTGGTCTTGTATGTCTTCCATTTCCTAATAATTGCTCCCACAGTTGATTTCTTCAAACCAAGCTGCTTACCTATTGCAGATTCAGTCTTCCCAACCTGGTGCAGGTCTACAATTTTGTTTCTGGTGTCCTTTGACAGCTCTTTGGTCTTGGCCATAGTGGAGTTTGGAGTGTGACTGTTTGAGGTTGTGGACAGGTGTCTTTTATACTGATAACAAGTTCAAACAGGTGCCATTAATACAGGTAACGAGTGGAGGACAGAGGAGCCTCTTAAAGAAGAAGTTACAGGTCTGTGAGAGCCAGAAATCTTGCTTGTTTGTATGTGACCAAATACTTATTTTCCACCATAATTTGCAAATAAATTCATAAAAAAATCCTACAATGTGATTTTCTGGATTTTTTTCCCTCATTTTGTCTGTCATAGTTGAAGTGTACCTATGATGAAAATTACAGGCCTCTCTCATCTTTTTAAGTGAGAGAACCTGCACAATTGGTGGCTGACTAAATACTTTTTTTTTCCCCACTGTATCTGAAACCCCTCTATCCTCCCCGTTGGACTTTTCCATTAGGCCTATTTTTTATTGGCATGTTGTTAATCAGAGCATGCTATTGGTTGTTACTCTTCCATGAACTTCAATATGAATCACTTCCTCATCCAAACAGATCAGGTTTAGGATCATTCAATCAATGTTGGGTTAGGCGTTGTTAACTCCAGCAAATTTGTTGTTCCATTTTGTTATATTTCAGTGTTTTTATTTGCAATTATTTTTCCGCAAGCTATTGGTTTTGGAAGATAGATAGAGATGACAGAAGCCTGATGATCTGGGATCTGTTATTTTTAATAGCAGCACTAAAACGATTATTAGATCTACTTTACTGCCAGCTGACTTTACTGCCAGCTGCTAGCTTTGGCGGTGCTGTTTTGATTTGAACGGGCCATCCTGGTGGAGCTCATGCCGGGGATTTTTCCTCTGAGGTTTCGGGTGGCTAGGAGAAACTTGACTCTGTGCTGAACCTAACTGCCACCATTTCAACGCTGCTGCTCCTCTCTGTTTATTATCTATGCATAGTCACTTTAATAACTCTACCTACATGTACAAATTACCTCAACACCGGTGCCCCCGCACATTGACTCTGTACCGGTACCCCCCTGTATATAGTCTCCACATTGACTCTGTACCGGTACCCCCTGTATATAGTCTCCACATTGACTCTGTACCGGTACCCCCTGTATATAGTCTCCACATTGACTCTGTGCAGTACCCCCTGTATATAGCCTCCACATTGACTCTGTACCGGTACCCCCTGTATATAGTCTCCACATTGACTCTGTGCAGTACCCCCTGTATATAGCCTCCACATTGACTCTGTGCAGTACCCCCTGTATATAGTCTCCACATTGACTCTGTGCAGTACCCCCTGTATATAGCCTCCACATTGACTCTGTACCAGTACCCCCTGTATATAGTCTCCACATTGACTCTGTGCAGTACCCCCTGTATATAGCCTCCACATTGACTCTGTACTGGTACCCCCTGTATATAGTCTCCACATTGACTCTGTGCAGTACCCCCTGTATATAGCCTCCACATTGACTCTGTACTGGTACCCCCTGTATATAGTCTCCACATTGACTCTGTACTGGTACCCCCTGTATATAGTCTCCACATTGACTCTGTACCGGTACCCCCCCTGTATATAGTCTCCACATTGACTCTGTACAGTACCCCCTGTATATAGCCTCCACATTGACTCTGTGCAGTACCCCCTGTATATAGCCTCCACATTGACTCTGTGCAGTACCCCCTGTATATAGTCTCCACATTGACTCTGTGCAGTACCCCTGTATATAGCCTCCACATTGACTCTGTACAGTACCCCCTGTATATAGTCTCCACATTGACTCTGTACCGGTACCCCCTGTATATAGCCTCCACATTGACTCTGTGCAGTACCCCTGTATATAGCCTCCACATTGACTCTGTGCAGTACCCCCTGTATATAGCCTCCACATTGACTCTGTACCGGTACCCCCCTGTATATAGCCTCCACATTAACTCTGTAGCGGTACCCCCTGTATATAGCCTCCACATTGACTCTGAACCGGTACCCCCTGTATATAGCCTTGCTATTGTTATTTTATTGTTGCTGTTTATTTATTTGTTATTTTTCAATTATTGTAATTTTTTTAATGTATTTATTTATTGTTTAGTTGATTTAGTAAATCATTTCTTAGCTCTTATTTTTCTTAGAACTGCATTGTTGGTTAAGGCCTTGTAAGTGAGCATTTCTCTGTAAGGTCTACACCTGGAAGGTCCACACCATTTTTTTGTGTCATCTCTCTGTCACAGTCAGTGATTTTTGCAGATTTTACTAAACAAAACGTTCAGGTCAATAGCAGTAGTGGAGAGAGACCAGACCATACAGAGCTCATTCCTCAAACAGCCTCTGGAGTGTCTGTGTGTCTGAAAGTCTGTCTCTGTCTCTCTGTCTGTCTGTCTGTCTGTCTGTGTGTGCTGATGGTGTGTGTCTGTCTGTCTGTCTGTCTGTCTCTCTCTCTCTCTCTCTCTCTCTCTCTTTCTCTCTCTCTCTCTCTCTCTCTGTCTCTATGTCTCTATGTGTCAAACAGCTTCTCTAGTCTGTACTGGCAGTCTGGACAGGATTATGGCTGTGTTAACGCGTCCACATGCTTCACAGACAAAACCGTTCGGAAACAGTTTCTGCAGTTTAGGAGGTTTTTGTTCGTTTTGGACTTCGGCTGTTCGGGCGTCTCAGTCAGAAGTAACACGACCAAGATCTCCTTAGCAAAAAACGTCAAAATGAATGACAGATTTCTCTGTTATCTTAGATCAATCTCTATTTTTAGGAAATGTATACTGGCTATGAAGTCTCTAAATGGACAAACTATTTCCACAAAAGTGAAGGTCTTTTAAGGGAGTATGCGAGCACACTTGTTCGGTTCGTCTGGCTGAGTTCATGGCAGATGGTGGTCAAGTTCCTGAGGTTCAAGGTAGCTGTTCTGGAAAGAGCCAAGAACTTGATGGGAACGTACATCTTCCTCAACGAGGAATATCCTGAAGCTGTGTGCCAGAAGAGGAAAGAACTGATCCCAGCCATGAAAGCAGTCAGAGCACATGGGCACATTGCTTGTCAACCCTCCCTCACAAAAGCCTGGAAGGGATGAGAGAGCCAAACGCCTATGTGTTTGTAGCTTCAACCCCGCAGCGCGCACACACACACACACACACACACACACACACACACACACACACACACACACACACACACACACACACACACACACACACACACACACACCAACTGATTCATGGACTGCTGAATGTTTTTGTTGTTGCTGTGTTTGTTCTTTTCCATATTATCTCTGATAAGCTACCCAGGAAAAGGCTAGAAATAGCCCATGTTAATACATGTAGCCATAGAAATCATGATGTTAGCAAATCAACTTGCTAACATCAGATTACATTCATATATACATGTCAGCAACCACAGCTAATGAAGTCACTGAAATCCTTAACAAGGCGTTGCAGTCAGTTTTGGAATGGGTGGCCAGTAATGAATTGGTTCTGGACATCTCTAAAACTAAGAGCATTGTATTTGGTACAAATCATTCCCTAAGTTCTAGACCTCAGCTGAATCTGGTAATGAATGGTGTGGCTGTTGAACAAGTTGATGAGACTAAATGACTTGGTGTTACCTTAGATTGTAAACTGTCATGGTCAAAACCTATAGATTTAATGGTTGTAAAGATGGGGAGGTCTGGCCGTAATATAGAGATACAGTCTACACTGTACGTGTAGGTATGTACGGCAGGACCAAATCGGAAGATAGGTAGGAGCAAGTCCATGTAATGCTTTGTAGGTTATTAGTAAAACCTTGAAATCAGCCCTAGCCTTAACAGGAAGCCAGTGTAGAGAGGCTAGCACTGTGGTAATATGATCCATTTTTTTTGGTTCTAGTCCAGATTCTAGCAGCCGTGTTCAGCACTAACTGAAGTTTATTTAGTGCTTTATCCGGGTAGCCGGAAAGTAGAGCATTGCAGTAGTTTAGATTTTTTGCAATGTTACGTAGATGGGGAAAAAAGCTGTCATTTAAACAGTCTTGATATGTAGAACTAGCATCTCTGTTTTGTCCGAGTTTAAAAGTAGAACATTTTCCGCCATCCACTTCCTTATGTCTGAAACACAGGCTTCCAGGGAGGGCAATTTTGGGGCTTCACCATGTTTCATCGACATGTACAGCTGTGTGTCATCCGCATAGCAGTGAAAGTTAACATTATGTTTCCCAATGACATCACCAAGAGGTAAAATATATAGTGAAAACAATAGTGGTCCTAAAACGGAGCCTTGAGGAACACCGAAATGTACAGTTGATTTGTCAATACATGTTAGAATAAGCTGTGAGTCTTTCTCGGTAAGTCTCTAAGAGCTTTGCACACCTGAATTGTACAATATTTGCACTATGGCGCCTACCACGCTAATTCTTCAAGCTCTGTCACGTTGGTTGTTGATCAGCAATTGTCAAGTCTTGCCATAGATTGTCAAGCCGATTTAAGTCAGAACTGTAACTTGGCCATTCAGGAAAATTCAGTGTCGTCTTGGTAAGGAACTCCAGTTTATATTTGGCCTTGTGTTTTAGGTAATTGTCCTGCTGAAAGGGGAATTTTTCTCCCAGTACTCTAGGATTTTGACTGTGTTTAGCTCTATTCCGTTAAAATCGATTTAATCCGTTTTTGAATTCAGGCTGTAACACAACAACATGTGGAAAAAGTCGAGGGGTATGAAGACTTTCTGAAGGCTCTGTATATGGTCAGTAGTGCGACGGTTGGAGAGAAAGCCAATTTGATATTTGCTTATTACATTTATTTTCTTGAAGAAAGGTTTGGATTCTTGAATTCAAAATGCTACAGAAAACCTTTCCCAGGTCCCTCACTTTCTCTCTCTCTCTCTCTCTCTCTCTCTCTCTCTCTCTCTCTCTCTCTCTCTCTCTCTCTGCTATTATAGCTTTCTCTCTCCCTCCAGCTCTGTAATCCCCCCTATTTCCACCTCTCTCTCTCTCTCTCTCTCGCTCTCAATTCAATGTCAATGAAATGTAATTTCAATTTTAATTTAAGGGGCTTTATTGGCTTGGGAAACAAATGTTTACATGTTTACATTGCCAAAGCAAGTGAAATAGATAATACATGTCTCTCTCTCTCTCCTGGAAAGAGGGAACAGACAGGGATGTAAGAGGTCAGCCGGGTCAGCCGAGCAGTCGCCGCCGGAGCTGCACCCAGTCTTGCCATCCAAAGCGCTCTAGGAGGGCCGTTCCTTCTCTTGCTAGAACAAAAGATGTACCTGCTGCCTTCTGACCTTGAACTGACGATCGCAATGCTTGTCAGTTGCAGGACAACTTGAAATTGAGCCAATCAGAAAGCACAAACCTCCATGTGGGGGAGCCGACAGGAGTGACAACTAAAAGGGAAAAATAGGGATTTTTTCCCCCCGGTTGTAATAAACCCCCTTTTCATCCGGATTGTTCTAATTGAAACTATACCGCTTCATAATGCATCTGTTGTTTTCTAGAGCAACTCTTACATCTCTCTCACTCACTCACTCTCTCTCTCTCTCTCTCTCTCTCTCTCTCTCTCTCTCTCTCTCTCTCTCTCTCTCTCTCTCTCTCTCTTTTAATTTCACTTTCGCTCACTCTCTCACATCTAGCTAAGGAGTTCTGTGCTTGAAGAAGGTTTTTCTTTCGTTAGGTTTGATAATGTGGACTTTGATAACGTTTGCTTGCTAACTGAGCCAGGCAGGCCGTGACACACTTCATATGAAACAAAGTAGGGTGGGAAGTGCAGCACAGTGCACACAGCACTACATGTTTTACCAAGCTAGCTATCTAGCTATCATTCACTCTCCATTATCACATACTGCCAGTGCCAGGTCACTCGCTAGCTAACGTTAGCTAAACGAGTAGCATCACCATTTGCCAGTTAGCACAACATACTGTAGCTAGCTAGTTTCTCCACTGACTCTCGGCATCTAACAGGCAACTGCTTTATTAAAAAAATATATATATATTGTGGTTTAATTATGTTACTAGCTACGGTAGTTATCTGGTTGTAGCCATCTGGCTAGTATCAACAAGGGATTACTACAAATGCTATCTACATCAGGCACAAGCCAAACAAGCTACTGCCACCTTGTGGTCTGGAGTATTGTAACTAAGCTGAGTGGTGGTGGATCTGTGGTCTGGAGTATGGTAACTAAGCTGAGTGGTGGTGGATCTGTGGTCTGGAGTATTGTAACTAAGCTGAGTGGTGGTGGATCTGTGGTCTGGAGTATGGTAACTAAGCTGAGTGGTGGTGGATCTGTGGTCTGGAGTATGGTAACTAAGCTGAGTGGTGGTGGATCTGTGGTCTGGAGTATTGTAACTAAGCTGAGTGGTGGTGGATCTGTGGTCTGGAGTATTGTAACTAAGCTGAGTGGTGGTGGATCTGTGGTCTGGAGTATGGTAACTAAGCTGAGTGGTGGTGGATCTGTGGTCTGGAGTATTGTAACTAAGCTGAGTGGTGGTGGATCTGTGGTCTGGAGTATTGTAACTAAGCTGAGTGGTGGTGGATCTGTGGTCTGGAGTATGGTAACTAAGCTGAGTGGTGGTGGATCTGTGGTCTGGAGTATGGTAACTAAGCTGAGTGGTGGTGGATCTGTGGTCTGGAGTATTGTAACTAAGCTGAGTGGTGGTGGATCTGTGGTCTGGAGTATGGTAACTAAGCTGAGTGGTGGTGGATCTGTGGTCTGGAGTATGGTAACTAAGCTGAGTGGTGGTGGATCTGTGGTCTGGAGTATTGTAACTAAGCTGAGTGGTGGTGGATCTGTGGTCTGGAGTATTGTTACTAAGCTGAGTGGTGGTGGATCTGTGGTCTGGAGTATGGTAACTAAGCTGAGTGGTGGTGGATCTGTGGTCTGGAGTATGGTAACTAAGCTGAGTGGTGGTGGATCTGTGGTCTGGAGTATTGTAACTAAGCTGAGTGGTGGTGGATCTGTGGTCTGGAGTATTGTAACTAAGCTGAGTGGTGGTGGATCTGTGGTCTAGGAACAACAATAAGTTAACTGCGGACACTCTCGGCAGTCAGTATCCCTGGTGTGTCTGAGCATTAGTGGTTTACTGTTTGTCTCCAAGTCTCTTCACCTCCATCACTGTTTTTCCACGGCTCTATCCAACCATCTGTAAGCTGCATGAAAGGCTGGCTCTCCCCCACCCAGACTGGGTTCATTATACTCTCCTCTTCTCCTCTGCACCTCCCTCCCCCTCTCTCTATACCCCATCCCTTCCAAGTATGGGTTTAGTAAACTACTTATCTTGTCCTCTCCTCTCCCCTCTCTTCCCTCCTCTCCCCACCCACCTCTTGTCCTTCTCTCCCTTCTCCTCCCTCCTCTCCCCTCTTCTCCCTCCTCTCCTCTCCCCTCTCCTCCCTCCTCTCCCCACCCACCTCTTGTCCTTCTCTCCCTTCTCCTCCCTCCTCTCCCCTATCCTCCCTCCTCTCCCCTATCCTCCCTCCTCTATCTTCCCCTGCCCTTGCCTGTGTCCATTACAACCACACTCTCTCTCTACATGGACATTACATAACATGACTGTGGACGAGGCTGAAACATGGACATTACATAACATAACATGACTGTGGACGAGGCTGAAACATGGACATTACATAACATAACATGACTGTTGAAGAGGCTGAAACATGGACATTACATAACATGACTGTGGACGAGGCTGAAACATGGACATTACATAACATAACATGACTGTGGACGAGGCTGAAACATGGACATTACATAACATAACATGACTGTGGACGAGGCTGAAACATGGACATTACATAACATGACTGTTGAAGAGGCTGAAACATGGACATAACATAACATGACTGTGGAAGAGGCTGAAACATGGACATTACATAACATGACTGTGGACGAGGCTGAAACATGGACATTACATAACATAACATGACTGTGGACGAAGGCTGAAACATGGACATTACATAACATAACATGACTGTGGACGAGGCTGAAACATGGACATTACATAACATAACATGACTGTGGACGAGGCTGAAACATGGACATTACATAACATAACATGACTGTTGAAGAGGCTGAAACATGGACATTACATAACATGACTGTGGACGAGGCTGAAACATGGACATTACATAACATGACTGTGGGCCGAGGCTGAAACATGGACATTACATAACATGACTGTGGACGAGGCTGAAACATGGACATTACATAACATAACATGACTGTGGACGAGGCTGAAACATGGACATAACATAACATGACTGTGGACGAGGCTGAAACATGGACATTACATAACATGACTGTTGAAGAGGCTGAAACATGGACATAACATAACATGACTGTGGAAGAGGCTGAAACATGGACATAACATAACATGACTGTGGAAGAGGCTGAAACATGGACATTACATAACATAACATGACTGTGGACGAGGCTGAAACATGGACATTACATAACATAACATGACTGTGGGTGAGGCTGAAACATGGACATTACATAACATAACTGTGGGACGAGGCTGAAACATGGACATAACATAACATGACTGTGGACGAGGCTGAAACATGGACATTACATAACATAACATGACTGTGGACGAGGCTGAAACATGGACATTACATAACATAACATGACTGTGGACGAGGCTGAAACATGGACATTACATAACATAACTGTTGAAGAGGCTGAAACATGGACATTACATAACATGACTGTGGACGAGGCTGAAACATGGACATTACATAACATAACATGACTGTGGACGAGGCTGAAACATGGACATTACATAACATGACTGTTGAAGAGGCTGAAACATGGACATAACATAACATGACTGTGGAAGAGGCTGAAACATGGACATTACATAACATGACTGGACGAGGCTGAAACATGGACATTACATAACATAACATGACTGTGGACGAGGCTGAAACATGGACATTACATAACATAACATGACTGTGGACGAGGCTGAAACATGGACATTACATAACATAACATGACTGTTGAAGAGGCTGAAACATGGACATTACATAACATGACTGTGGACGAGGCTGAAACATGGACATTACATAACATAACATGACTGTGGGCCGAGGCTGAAACATGGACATTACATAACATAACATGACTGTGGGCGAGGCTGAAACATGGACATTACATAACATAACATGACTGTGGGCGAGGCTGAAACATGGACATTACATAACATGACTGTGGACGAGGCTGAAACATGGACATTACATAACATAACATGACTGTGGACGAGGCTGAAACATGGACATTACATAACATGACTGTGGACGAGGCTGAAACATGGACATTACATAACATGACTGTGGACGAGGCTGAAACATGGACATTACATAACATAACATGACTGTGGACGAGGCTGAAACATGGACATTACATAACATAACATGACTGTTGAAGAGGCTGAAACATGGACATTACATAACATGACTGTGGACGAGGCTGAAACATGGACATTACATAACATAACATGACTGTGGACGAGGCTGAAACATGGACATTACATAACATAACATGACTGTTGAAGAGGCTGAAACATGGACATTACATAACATGACTGTGGACGAGGCTGAAACATGGACATTACATAACATGACTGTGGACGAGGCTGAAACATGGACATTACATAACATAACATGACTGTGGACGAGGCTGAAACATGGACATTACATAACATGACTGTGGACGAGGCTGAAACATGGACATTACATAACATGACTGTGGACGAGGCTGAAACATGGACATAACATAACATGACTGTGGACGAGGCTGAAACATGGACATTACATAACATGACTGTTGAAGAGGCTGAAACATGGACATAACATAACATGACTGTGGAAGAGGCTGAAACATGGACATAACATAACATGACTGTGGAAGAGGCTGAAACATGGACATTACATAACATGACTGTGGACGTCGAGGCTGAAACATGGACATTACATAACATAACATGACTGTGGACGAGGCTGAAACATGGACATTACATAACATAACTGTGGACGAGGCTGAAACATGGACATAACATAACATGACTGTGGACGAGGCTGAAACATGGACATTACATAACATAACATGACTGTGGACGAGGCTGAAACATGGACATTACATAACATAACATGACTGTTGAAGAGGCTGAAACATGGACATTACATAACATGAATGTGGAGGCTGAAACATGGACATTACATAACATGACATGACTGTGGACGAGGCTGAAACATGGACATTACATAACATAACATGACTGTGGACGAGGCTGAAACATGGACATTACATAACATAACATGACTGTTGAAGAGGCTGAAACATGGACATTACATAACATGACTGTGGACGAGGCTGAAACATGGACATAACATAACATGACTGTGGACGAGGCTGAAACATGGACATTACATAACATGACTGAGGAAGAGGCTGAAACATGGACATTACATAACATAACATGACTGTGGACGAGGCTGAAACATGGACATAACATAACATAACTGTTGAAGAGGCTGAAACATGGACATTACATAACATGACTGTGGACGAGGCTGAAACATGGACATTACATAACATAACATGACTGTGGACGAGGCTGAAACATGGACATTACATAACATAACATGACTGTTGAAGAGGCTGAAACATGGACATTACATAACATGACTGTGGAAGAGGCTGAAACATGGACATAACATAACATGACTGTGGACGAGGCTGAAACATGGACATTACATAACATAACATGACTGTGGACGAAGCTGAAACATGGACATTACATAACATAACATGACTGTGGACGAGGCTGAAACATGGACATTACATAACATAACATGACTGTGGACAGAGGCTGAAACATGGACATTACATAACATAACATGACTGTTGAAGAGGCTGAAACATGGACATTACATAACATGACTGAACGAGGCTGAAACATGGACATTACATAACATGATTGTGGACGAGGCTGAAACATGGACATTACATAACATAACATGACTGTGGACGAGGCTGAAACATGGACATTACATAACATGACTGTTGAAGAGGCTGAAACATGGACATAACATAACATGACTGTTGAAGAGGCTGAAACATGGACATTACATAACATAACATGACTGTGGACGAGGCTGAAACATGGACATTACATAACATAACATGACTGTTGAAGAGGCTGAAACATGGACATTACATAACATGACTGTGGACGAGGCTGAAACATGGACATTACATAACATAACATGACTGTGGAAGAGGCTGAAACATGGACATTACATAACATAACATGACTGTGGAAGAGGCTGGAAACATGGACATTACATAACATAACATGACTGTGGACGAGGCTGAAACATGGACATTACATAACATAACATGACTGTTGAAGAGGCTGAAACATGGACATTACATAACATGACTGTGGACGAGGCTGAAACATGGACATTACATAACATAACATGACTGTGGGCGAGGCTGAAACATGGACATTACATAACATAACATGACTGTGGAAGAGGCTGAAACATGGACATTACATAACATAACATGACTGTGGAAGAGGCTGAAACATGGACATTACATATAACATGACTGTGGAAGAGGCTGAAACATGGACATTACATAACATAACATGACTGTGGGCGAGGCTGAAACATGGACTAACATAACATGACTGTTGAAGAGGCTGAAACATGGACATTACATAACATGACTGTGGACGAGGCTGAAACATGGACATTACATAACATAACATGACTGTGGGCCGAGGCTGAAACATGGACATTACATAACATAACATGACTGTTGAAGAGGCTGAAACATGGACATTACATAACATGACTGTGGGCGAGGCTGAAACATGGACATTACATAACATAACATGACTGTGGGACGAGGCTGAAACATGGACATTACATAACATAACATGACTGTGGAAGAGGCTGAAACATGGACATTACATAACATGACTGTGAAGAGGCTGAAACATGGACATAACATAACATGACTGTGGAAGAGGCTGAAACATGGACATTACATAACATAACATGACTGTTGAAGAGGCTGAAACATGGACATTACATAACATGACTGTGGGACGAGGCTGAAACATGGACATTACATAACATAACATGACTGTGGGCGAGGCTGAAACATGGACATTACATAACATAACATGACTGTGGGCGAGGCTGAAACATGGACATTACATAACATAACATGACTGTTGAAGAGGCTGAAACATGGACATTACATAACATGACTGTGAAAGAGGCTGAAACATGGACATTACATAACATGACTGTGGACGAGGCTGAAACATGGACATTACATAACATAACATGACTGTGGGCGAGGCTGAAACATGGACATTACATAACATAACATGACTGTGGGACGAGGCTGAAACATGGACATTACATAACATAACAT
Source organism: Brachymystax lenok tsinlingensis (assembly GCA_030435695.1). NCBI lineage: Eukaryota > Metazoa > Chordata > Actinopteri > Salmoniformes > Salmonidae > Brachymystax > Brachymystax lenok. The sequence continues at coordinate 3,497,701 of CM059782.1, forward strand.
GACTGTTGAAGAGGCTGAAACATGGACATTACATAACATGACTGTGGAAGAGGCTGAAACATGGACATAACATAACATGACTGTGGAAGAGGCTGAAACATGGACATTACATAACATAACATGACTGTGGGCGAGGCTGAAACATGGACATTACATAACATAACATGACTGTGGACGAGGCTGAAACATGGACATTACATAACATAACATGACTGTGGGAAGAGGCTGAAACATGGACATAACATAACATGACTGTGGGCGAGGCTGAAACATGGACATTACATAACATAACATGACTGTGGACGAGGCTGAAACATGGACATTACATAACATAACATGACTGTGAAGAGGCTGAAACATGGACATTACATAACATAACATGACTGTGGAAGAGGCTGAAACATGGACATTACATAACATGACTGTGGACGAGGCTGAAACATGGACATTACATAACATAACATGACTGTGGAAGAGGCTGAAACATGGACATTACATAACATAACATGACTGTGGAAGAGGCTGAAACATGGACATAACATAACATGACTGTGGACGAGGCTGAAACATGGACATTACATAACATAACATGACTGTGGACGAGGCTGAAACATGGACATTACATAACATAACATGACTGTGGACGAGGCTGAAACATGGACATTACATAACATGACTGTTGAAGAGGCTGAAACATGGACATAACATAACATGACTGTGGAAGAGGCTGAAACATGGACATAACATAACATGACTGTGGACGAGGCTGAAACATGGACATTACATAACATAACATGACTGTGGGCGAGGCTGAAACATGGACATTACATAACATAACATGACTGTGGACGAGGCTGAAACATGGACATTACATAACATAACATGACTGTGGAAGAGGCTGAAACATGGACATTACATAACATGACTGTGGGCGAGGCTGAAACATGGACATTACATAACATAACATGACTGTGGGACGAGGCTGGCTGAAACATGGACATTACATAACATAACATGACTGTGGAAGAGGCTGAAACATGGACATTACATAACATAACATGACTGTTGAAGAGGCTGAAACATGGACATTACATAACATGACTGTGGAAGAGGCTGAAACATGGACATTACATAACATAACATGACTGTGGGCTGAGGCTAACATGGACATTACATAACATGACTGTGGAAGAGGCTGAAACATGGACATTACATAACATAACATGACTGTGGAAGAGGCTGAAACATGGACATTACATAACATAACATGACTGTTGAAGAGGCTGAAACATGGACATAACATAACATGACTGTGGAGAGGCTGAAACATGGACATTACATAACATAACATAACATGACTGTGGAAGAGGCTGAAACATGGACATTACATAACATAACATGACTGTTGAAGAGGCTGAAACATGGACATTACATAACATGACTGTGAAGAGGCTGAAACATGGACATTACATAACATAACATGACTGTGGAAGAGGCTGAAACATGGACATTACATAACATGACTGTGGACGAGGCTGAAACATGGACATTACATAACATAACATGACTGTGGACGAGGCTGAAACATGGACATTACATAACATAACATGACTGTTGAAGAGGCTGAAACATGGACATTACATAACATGACTGTGGACGAGGCTGAAACATGGACATTACATAACATAACATGACTGTGGGCCGAGGCTGAAACATGGACATTACATAACATAACATGACTGTGGGCCGAGGCTGAAACATGGACATTACATAACATAACATGACTGTTGAAGAGGCTGAAACATGGACATTACATAACATGACTGTGGACGAGGCTGAAACATGGACATTACATAACATAACATGACTGTGGACGAGGCTGAAACATGGACATTACATAACATGACTGTTGAAGAGGCTGAAACATGGACATTACATAACATAACATGACTGTGGAAGAGGCTGAAACATGGACATTACATAACATGACTGTGACTGTGGAAGAGGCTGAAACATGGACATTACATAACATAACATGACTGTGGAAGAGGCTGAAACATGGACATTACATAACATAACATGACTGTGGAAGAGGCTGAAACATGGACATTACATAACATGACTGTGGACGAGGCTGAAACATGGACATTACATAACATAACATGACTGTGGACGAGGCTGAAACATGGACATTACATAACATAACATGACTGTGGAAGAGGCTGAAACATGGACATTACATAACATGACTGTGAAGAGGCTGAAACATGGACATAACATAACATGACTGTGGAAGGCTGAAACATGGACATTACATAACATGACTGTTGGAGAGGCTGAAACATGGACATTACATAACATGACTGTGGGAAGAGAGGCTGAAACATGGACATTACATAACATAACATGACTGTTGAAGAGGCTGAAACATGGACATTACATAACATGACTGTGGACGAGGCTGAAACATGGACATAACATAACATGACTGTGGACGAGGCTGAAACATGGACATTACATAACATGACTGAGGAAGAGGCTGAAACATGGACATTACATAACATAACATGACTGTGGACGAGGCTGAAACATGGACATAACATAACATAACTGTTGAAGAGGCTGAAACATGGACATTACATAACATGACTGTGGACGAGGCTGAAACATGGACATTACATAACATAACATGACTGTGGACGAGGCTGAAACATGGACATTACATAACATGACTGTTGAAGAGGCTGAAACATGGACATAACATAACATGACTGTGGAAGAGGCTGAAACATGGACATAACATAACATGACTGTGGAAGAGGCTGAAACATGGACATTACATAACATGACTGTGGACGAGGCTGAAACATGGACATTACATAACATAACATGACTGTGGACGAGAGGCTGAAACATGGACATTACATAACATAACATGACTGTGGGACGAGGCTGAAACATGGACATTACATAACATAACATGACTGTTGAAGAGGCTGAAACATGGACATTACATAACATGACTGTGGACGAGGCTGAAACATGGACATTACATAACATAACATGACTGTGGACGAGGCTGAAACATGGACATTACATAACATAACATGACTGTTGGAAGAGGCTGAAACATGGACATTACATAACATAACATGACTGTGGACGAAGGCTGAAACATGGACATAACATAACATGACTGTGGACGAGGCTGAAACATGGACATTACATAACATAACATGACTGTGGACGAGGCTGAAACATGGACATTACATAACATGACTGTTGAAGAGGCTGAAACATGGACATAACATAACATGACTGTGAAAGAGGCTGAAACATGGACATTACATAACATGACTGTGGACGAGGCTGAAACATGGACATTACATAACATGACTGTGGACGAGGCTGAAACATGGACATTACATAACATAACATGACTGTGGACGAGGCTGAAACATGGACATTACATAACATAACATGACTGTGGACGAGGCTGAAACATGGACATTACATAACATAACATGACTGTTGAAGAGGCTGAAACATGGACATTACATAACATAACATGACTGTGGACGAGGCTGAAACATGGACATTACATAACATAACATGACTGTGGACGAGGCTGAAACATGGACATTACATAACATGACTGTGGACGAGGCTGAAACATGGACATTACATAACATAACATGACTGTGGGACAGGCTGAAACATGGACATTACATAACATAACATGACTGTGGGCCAGAGGCTGAAACATGGACATTACATAACATGACTGTTGAAGAGGCTGAAACATGGACATGACTGTGGAAGAGGCTGAAACATGGACATGACTGTGGAAGAGGCTGAAACATGGACATTACATAACATGACTGTGGAAGAGGCTGAAACATGGACATTACATAACATAACATGACTGTGGACGAGGCTGAAACATGGACATTACATAACATGACTGTGGAAGAGGCTGAAACATGGACATAACATAACATGACTGTGGAAGAGGCTGAAACATGGACATTACATAACATGACTGTGGACGAGGCTGAAACATGGACATTACATAACATAACATGACTGTGGACGAGGCTGAAACATGGACATTACATAACATGACTGATGACTAGGAAGGCTGAAACATGGACATTACATAACATGACTGTGGACGAGGCTGAAACATGGACATTACATAACATAACATGACTGTGGACGAGGCTGAAACATGGACATTACATAACATAACATGACTGTGGACGAGGCTGAAACATGGACATTACATAACATAACATGACTGTGGAAGAGGCTGAAACATGGACATTACATAACATGACTGTGGAAGAGGCTGAAACATGGACATTACATAACATAACATGACTGTGGACGAGGCTGAAACATGGACATTACATAACATAACATGACTGTGGACGAGGCTGAAACATGGACATTACATAACATAACATGACTGTGGACGAGGCTGAAACATGGACATTACATAACATGACTGTTGTGGAAGAGGCTGAAACATGGACATTACATAACATGACTGTGGAAGAGGCTGAAACATGGACATTACATAACATGACTGTGGACGAGGCTGAAACATGGACATTACATAACATAACATGACTGTGGGCCAGAGGCTGAAACATGGACATTACATAACATAACATGACTGTGGACGAGGCTGAAACATGGACATTACATAACATAACATGACTGTGGAAGGCTGAAACATGGACATTACATAACATAACATGACTGTTGGAAGAGGCTGAAACATGGACATTACATAACATAACATGACTGTGTGACGAGGCTGAAACATGGACATTACATAACATAACATGACTGTGGGAAGAGGCTGAAACATGGACATTACATAACATGACTGTGGGCGAGGCTGAAACATGGACATTACATAACATAACATGACTGTGGGCCGAGGCTGAAACATGGACATTACATAACATAACATGACTGTGGACGAGGCTGAAACATGGACATTACATAACATGACTGTGGAAGAGGCTGAAACATGGACATTACATAACATGACTGTTGAAGAGGCTGAAACATGGACATTACATAACATGACTGTGGAAGAGGCTGAAACATGGACATTACATAACATGACTGTGGAAGAGGCTGAAACATGGACATTACATAACATGACTGAGGAAGAGGCTGAAACATGGACATTACATAACATAACATGACTGAGGAAGAGGCTGAAACATGGACATTACATAACATGACTGAGGAAGAGGCTGAAACATGGACATTACATAACATAACATGACTGAGGAAGAGGCTGAAACATGGACATTACATAACATAACATGACTGAGGAAGAGGCTGAAACATGGACATTACATAACATAACATGACTGTGGAAGAGGCTGAAACATGGACATTACATAACATGACTGAGGAATAGGCTGAAACATGGACATTACATAACATAACATGACTGAGGAAGAAGCTGAAACATGGACATTACATAACATGACATGACTGAGGAAGAGGCTGAAACATGGACATTACATAACATGACTGAGGAAGAAGCATCTTAACCACTACCGTCTGGGCATGATAGATTGACTGTATTCCAATTGGCACCCTATTCCCAAGGTCCATGGTCAAAAGTAGTGCACTATGTATGGAATAGGGTGGGATGCTGGCATTGTGTCACAGCGACGAGGAGGGTCTTGACTTAACCCCAAATCCTGACTTAATCCTGAGTCAACTGGATGAAAGAGATGGAATGGATAGATAGATAAATCACTGTCTGTGTATAACATCTAGATGTCTCCTTACTGAAGGACATAGGAGACGAGAAGAGGTGCAGTGTCCCAAGTGGCACTCTATTCCCTGTTTTTGTTCCGCCCTGTGAGCCCTGGCCTACTTGAAGAACCAACCATCCATCATGCACAGCGGTACTAGCTGCTTTGCCGTATGGCCTTAGGGCTTTAGTCCTTGTTACTGATACCATAGATCCTTTAGTCTGCCAGCCTCTGCTATTGTTCCACCCTGTTGACACACACACACACACACCCTGGTGGTATAGAAGATCTGGAATGTACGGATCCAGACCCGCCGGTGGTGTTAATGTCTCATTGAGAAAAAGCAGGAGAGAGAGAGAGAGAGAGAGAGAGAGGGAGAGAGAGAGGGACTGGGAGAGAGAGGGAATGGGAGAGAGAGGGAATGGGAGAGAGAGATGGAAAGAGAGAGAAAAAAAATTAAGATCAACATTAAATTACAGTGTTTCCTTTTAAATAACATGATCTGTGTCATCAGGCGTGAGATGTGGGGTAGTGTGTGTGTTTGTGTGTGTGTGTGTGTGTGTGTGTGTGTGTGTGTGTGTGTGTGTGTGTGTGTGTGTGTGTGTGTGTGTGTGTGTGTGTGTGTGTGTGTGTGTGTGTGTGTGTGTGTGTGTGTGTGTGTGTGTGTGTGTGTGTGTGTGCGCGCTCGCAGTGTAAAGGAGGTTTGGTAACCCCATCTTGCTGATAGAGATACCATGTCGTCTGAAAGAAGACTGACTACAGCTCGTCTGCCGCCATCCTGCAAGATGTATACCCAGCCAACAGCCCACACACACACACACACTCTCGTTCTAGTCCTCACACTGTATTCTATAAAAGGCAATCGGACTATTTGCTTTATTTATTTTTTTGTATGGAGCGGGCAATCATCGCAGTATGAGCCACGTCTGTGATGAGGCTCCTATTTCTACAGGTTGAAGATAACAAGGGTTAAGGCCAGAGGATTCTAATATCCCAGAACTCTTTGCGTTAATGCAGAAGATATCTAAGCAAAAGCACTGGTCTCATGGCTTTCTTCTAAAGCTTCCCAAACTAGGGGTCGGATGTAAAAAAAATAAAATAAATAGGGTTGAAATTCTGGAAATAGAGACATCGTGCTTGGTTCATCGAACCCCGGTATTGTCAGTAACTCTGGAAATAGAGTGACTGAAATGCATCAGAAATGCTACGTCACCTGTCAGACCCAAGGTAGCTACGTCACCTGTCAGACCCAAGGTGGCTACGTCACCTGTCAGACCCAAGGTACCTACGTCACCTCTGCAGCAGACTACTACGTCACCTGTCAGACCCAAGGTGGCTATGTCACCTGTCAGACCCAAGGTAGCTATGTCACCTGTCAGACCCAAGGTGGCTACGTCACCTGTCAGACCCATGGTGGCTACGTCACCTGTCAGACCCAAGGTAGCTACGTCACCTGTCAG
>CM059782.1:3509952-3532452 GCA_030435695.1 Brachymystax lenok tsinlingensis
TAGTTAAATGTTACTGCATAACTACAGACTAGTTACAGATGACTAGTTACAGATTACTAGTTACAAGTTACTAGTTATATGTAACTGCATAACTACAGACTAGTTACAGATTACTAGTTACAGATTACTAGTTACAGATTACTAGTTACAGATTACTATAACTTCAGAGAAACTAAATGGAGTGAATAACCATGCTGCTGTTTCATGAAATATTGAAATTCCAGCTGACTGAGAACGGAGAAAATTGATGCCTGGTGAAAATAATTGAATTACTTATATAACTGTAGTGATAAAGCAGCTCTCCTCAAGGCCTTGTAACGCTGTTCTCGGAGGTATGTGAGGAATGCTCAAGGCCTTGTAACGCTGTTCTCGGAGGTATGTGAGGAATGCTCAAGGCCTTGTAACGCTGTTCTCAGAAGTATGTGAGGAATGCTCAAGGCCTTGTAACGCTGTTCTCGGAAGTATGTGAGGAATGCTCAAGGCCTTGTAACGCTGTTCTCGGAGGTATGTGAGGAATGCTCAAGGCCTTGTAACGCTGTTCTCGGAAGTATGTGAGGAATGCTCAAGGCCTTGTAACGCTGTTCTCGGAAGTATGTGAGGAATGCTCAAGGCCTTGTAACGCTGTTCTCGGAGGTATGTGAGGAATGCTCAAGGCCTTGTAACGCTGTTCTCGGAAGTATGTGAGGAATGCTCAAGGCCTTGTAACGCTGTTCTCGGAAGTATGTGAGGAATGCTCAAGGCCTTGTACGCTGTTCTCGGAGGTATGTGAGGAATGCTCAAGGCCTTGTAACGCTGTTCTCGGAAGTATGTGAGGAATGCTCAAGGCCTTGTAACGCTGTTCTCGGAAGTATGTGAGAATGCTCAAGGCCTTGTAACGCTGTTCTCGGAGGTATGTGAGGAATGCTCAAGGCCTTGTAACGCTGTTCTCGGAAGTATGTGAGGAATGCTCAAGGCCTTGTAACGCTGTTCTCGGAGGTATGTGAGGAATGCTCAAGGCTCACCACTTCACATCTGTTGTATAATACAACTCACACACTCTGTTCCCTAAATAGTGCAATAATTTTGGCACAAAGGTCTCTGGTCTAAGACAGCACAATAGGTACACTATAGAGGGTCCCATTTGGGGCTTACACTGGGAGGGAGAGAGGGAGAGGGATGGAGAGAGGGAGAGAGATGGAGAGAGGGATGGAGAGCAAGGGAGAGAGCAGGATGGAGAGAGAGGGAGGGAGGGAGGGATATTTAGTCATGCATGGGTGGGTGTGATTGTGATAAACCTCATATTCTGTCCACATCAAATCCCCAGGTCTCCCCGGCTCATAAAGGACCTCGAAATGAAGAGCTTCTTCTCCTCTCTGCCCCTCCCCAGGTCTTGAAGGAAAGCGGTCCCCCTCACATGAAGAGCTTCCTGACCCGTGTGTCCGTGGGGGAGTTCTCAGCAGAGGGTGAGGGGAACAGTAAGAAGCTGTCCAAGAAGAGGGCTGCTCTCTCCATTCTCCAGGACCTCAAGAAACTTCCCTTCACCCCGTTAGTGGAGAAACCCAAACTACACTACAAGAAACGCCCCAAGACCATCCTCAAGGTACCAGGGTTGGAGGCTTGGAAAGGGGCTGTGGCTGGGGGCGATGGGGCTGGGGTGGGGGAAGCTTCAACCACCAAACCGTGTATCTTTCTAAATCAAACTTTATTTGAAGTGCATTTCAACGCTCTCTCTCCCCCTCCCCTCCACTCCTTCCCTCAGACGGGTCCAGATTATGGCCAGGGGATGAACCCCATCAGTAGACTGGCTCAGATACAACAGGCCAAGAAGGAGAAGGAACCAGAATACCTGTTACTGTCTGAGAGAGGCATGCCCCGACGCAGGGAGTTCATCATGCAGGTATGGAGGGTTGGAGGGATAGAGGGATATAGAGATTTATTTGCATTGAGTATCAGATGAATCTTTAACCCTTAGCCTACACTGGTCGTCGCCCCCCCGCGGAAATCAAATTAACATAAGAAAAATTCCCCCTTACAAAAAGAAATCCGTCAGTTCAAGATAGAGATATCAGTTTGTTTTGAGCCGAGTTTCAATTCACCGCGTCCGCCGACATCGCGCTGAAAGGTGACAGAGCTAGAGCGGTGTTTGTCAGACCAGGGGACATCCCGAATATCGGTCTTCTCACAAAGATCGTATGAAGAGTCCGAATGGTATGGCCTTCAAGCTATTATAATCGCTGTGGTGTTTTGACTGAAGACTGAAGGCCCCCTTTACCAGTAAAAACATGAAGTATATATGGATATAGTTTTGTGCCTAAAATAAGGGGATAGATAGGTAAGGGGGTAGATAGGTAAGGGGGTAGATAGGTAAGGGGATAGATAGGTAAGGGGGTAGATAGGTAAGGGGGTAGATAGGTAAGGGGGTAGATAGGTAAGGGGGTAGATAGGTAAGGGGATAGATAGGTGATAGGTAAGGGGTAGATAGGTAAGGGGGTAGATAGGTAAGGGGTAGATAGGTAAGGGATAGATAGGTAAGGGGATAGATGGGTAAGATGGGTAAGGGGTAGATAGGTAAGGGGGTAGATAGGTAGTAGGTAAGGGGTAGATAGGTAAGGGTAGATAGGTAAGGGGGTAGATAGGTAAGGGGTAGATAGGTAAGGGTAGATAGGTAAGGGGGGATAGATAGGTAAGGGGTAGATAGGTAATAGATAGGTAAGGGGGTAGATAGGTAAGGGATAGATAGGTAAGGGGGTAGATAGGTAAGGGGATAGATGGGTAAGGGGGTAGATAGGTAAGGGGGTAGATAGGTAAGGGGGTAGATGGGTAAGGGGATAGATAGGTAAGGGGGTAGATATAGGTAAGGGGGAGATCGATGGGGTATAGGTCGATAGGTAAGGGGGATAGATCGATGGGGTAGATAGGTCGATGGTGGGAGTAGAATAGGTAAGGGGGTAGATAGGTAAGGGATAGATGGGTAAAGGGGGTAGATAGGTAAGGGTAGATAGGTAAGGGGGTAGATAGGTAAGGGGGATAGATAGGTAAGGGGCAGATAGGTAATGGGTAGATAGGTAAGGGTAGATAGGTAAGGGGGTAGATGGGTAAGGGGGTAGATAGGTGGGGGATAGATAGGTAAGGGGGTAGATAGGTAAGGGGTAGATGGGTAAGGGGGGTAGATATGGGTAAGGGGGTAGATGGTAAGGGGGTAGATGGGTAAGGGGGTAGATAGGTAAGGGGAATAGGTAAGGGGTAGATAGGTAAGGGGGTAGATAGGTAAGGGGGTAGATAGGTAAGGGGATAGATGGGTAAGGGGGTAGATAGGTGGGGGGGTAGATAGGTAAGGGGGTCGATAGGGGGGTGGAATGGGTAAGGGGGTAGATAGGTAGGGGGTAGATGGGTAAGGGGGCAGATGGGTAAGGGGGTAGATAGGTAAGGGGGTAGATAGGTGGGGGTAGATGGGTCGGGGGTAGATGGTAAGGGGGTAGATCGATGGGGGTAGATGGGTAAGGGGTAGATAGGTAAGGGGGTAGATGGGTAAGGGGGTAGATAGGTAAGGGATAGATAGGTAAGGGGATGATAGGTAAGGGGGTGAATAGGTAAGGGGGTAGATAGGTAAGGGTAGATAGGGGATAATGGGTAAGGGATAGATAGGTAGATGGGTAAGGGGGTAGATAGGTATGGGTAGATAGGTAAGGGGGTAGATAGGTAAGGGATAGATAGGTAAGTGGGGATAGATAGGTAAGGGGTAGATAGGTAAGGGGGTAGATGGAGTGGGGGTAGATAGGTAAGGGGGTAGATAGGTAAGGGGGTAGATAGGTAAGGGGATAGATAGGTAAGGGGATAGATAGGTAAGGGGGTAGATAGGTAAGGGGGTAGATAGGTAAGGGGGTAGATAGGTAAGGGGATAGATAGGTAAGGGGATAGATAGGTAAGGGGGTAGATAGGTAAGGGGATAGATAGGTAAGGGGGTAGATAGGTAAGGGGGTAGATACGAGATCTAATCCTATTCTTCTATCTCTCAGATATAGGACAGACAGTTCTCTCAGTCAGATATAGGACAGACAGTTCTTTCAGATATAGGACAGACAGTTCTCTCAGCTATAGGACAGACAGTTCAGAACAAACTTCCTTTAGAGGCGTGCCTAATAAACAGAGAGGCGTACCTAATAAACTGACCACTGAGTGTATGTTTACATTGCCAAACCAAGTATAAATAAACAATAAACAAAAGTGAGAAGACCCAAAACAACATCAACAAACTCTCTCTCTCTCTCTCTCTCTTCATCTCTCTCTCCCCCCCTCTCTCTCTCTCTCTCTCTCTCTCTCTCTCTCTCTCTCTCTCTTCATCTCTCTCTCTCTCTCTCTCTTCTCTCTCTCTCTCTCTCTCTCTCTCTCTCTCTCTCTCTCTCTCTCTCTCTCTCTCTCTTCATCTCTCTCTCTCTCTCTCTCTCTCTCTCTCTCTCTCTCTCTCTCTCTCTCTTCATCTCTCTCTCTCTCTCTCTCTCTCTCTCTCTCTCTCTCTCTCTCTCTCTCTCTCTCTTCATCTCTCCCTCTCTCTCTCTCTTCTTGGCAGTGTAACGGGTGGACTAAGTGTAGAAGCTGTTTAATATCCATCAGGTTAACAGCACACTGTTCAAACCAGGAATACAGTCTGAATACACACACACATCCACACACACACACACACACATCCACCACACACACACACACACACACACACACACACACACACATCCACACACACACACACACACATCCACACACACACACACACATCCACACACACACACACACACACACATCCACACAAACACACACATCCATAAACATCCACACACACACACATCCACACACACACACATCCACACACACACACATCCACACACACACACACACAGCCCACTGACCTCACACTATAAAAATGCTGTTTTATGCTGTTAAAGCTTTACCATGGTTCAGTGATATACAGTTGAAGTTGGAAGTTTACATACACTCAGGTTGGAGTCATTAAAACTCGTTTTTTCAACCACTCCACAAATTTCTTGTTAACAAACTATAGTTTTGGCAAGTTGGTTAGGACATCTACTTTGTGCATGACACAAGTAATTTTTCCAACAATTGTTTACAGACAGATTATTTCACTTATAATTCACTGTATCACAATTCCAGTGGGTCAGAAGTTTACATACACTAAGCTGACTCTGCCTTTAAACAGCTTGGAAAATTCCAGAAAATTATGCCATGGCTTTAGAAGCTTCTGATAGGCTAATTGACATAATTTGAGTCAATTGGAGGTGTACCTGTGGATGTATTTCAAGGCCTACCTTCAAATTCAGTACCTCTTTGCTTGACACCATGGGAAAATCAAAAGAAATCAGCCAAGACCTCAGAAAAAAAATGGTAGACCTCCACAAGTCTGGTTCACCATTGGGAGCAATTTCCAAATGCCTGAAGGTACCACGTTAATTTGTACAAACAATAGTACGCAAGTATAAACACAATGGGACCATGCAGCCGTCATACCGCTCAGGAAGGAGCTGTCTCCTAGAGATGAACGTACTTTGGTGCGAAAAGTGCAAATCAATCCCAGAACAACAGCAAAGGACCTTATGAAGATGCTGGAGGAAACAGGTACAAAAGTATCTATATCCACAGTAAATTGAGTCCTATATCGACATAACCTGAAAGGCAGCTCAGCAAGGAAGAAGCCACTGTTCCTAAACCACCATAAAAAAAGCCAAACGACGGTTTGCAACTGCACATGGGGACAAAGATCGTACTTTTAGGAGAAATGTCCTCTGGTCTGATGAAACAAAAATAGAACTGTTTGACCATAATGACCATCGTTATGTTTAAAGGAAAAAGGGGGAGGCTTGCAAGCCGAAGATCACCATCCCAACTGTGAAGCACGGGGGTGGCAGCATCATCTTCTATGTTGCTTTCGGGCAGGAGGGACTGGTGCACTTCACAAAATAGATGGCATCATGAGGGAGGAAAATTACGTGGATATATTATAGCAACATCTCAAGACATCAGTCAGGAAGTTAAAGCTTGGTCACAAATGGGTCTTCTAAATGGACAATGACCCCAAGCATACTTCCAAAGTTGTGGCAAAATGGCTTAAAGGACAACACAGTCAAGGTATTGGAGTGGCCATCACAAAGCCCTGACCTCAATCCCGTAGAAGATTTGTGGGCAGAACTGAAAAAGCGTGTGTGAGCAAGGAGGCCTACAAACCTGACTCAGTTACACCAGCTCTGTCAGGAGGAATGGGCCAAAATTCACCCAACTTATTGTGGGAAGCTTGTGGAAGGCTACCCAAAATGTTTGACCCAAGTTAAACAGTTTAAAGGCAATGCTACCAAATACTAATTGAGTGTATGTAAACTTCTGACCCACTGGGAATGTGATGAAAGAAATAAAAGCTGAAATAAATAATTCTCTCTACTATTATTCTGATATTTCACCTTGTGTCTGGTGACTTGTTAGTCTAGTTAAATCCCTCTATCAAGTCTGATGACTTGTTAGCGACAGAGCTACAAACAAATTTTAAATCATTGATTGATTGGAACATCAATACAGTCATGTTATTAGGTGTTTGTTGTCAGTTAATTGTGTGATTTATTTAAAGCTTCCTTCAGAGCTACCTGAAACAGTCAAAGGAGCCATGGTAGACTGTTGTTAAGCCTCTTGAGGTAGGCTGTCAGGCAGTGCACTGAGGGTTATATCCCAAATTCCACCCTATTCCCTATTTAGTGCACTAGTTTTGACCAGTGTTCTGGTCAAAAGTAGTACACTATTTAGGGAATAGGGTGCCGTTTTGGACTAAGGCCTGAGGCTTGTTTGTTTGCTACCTGCTCCTGAGGTTCTGGAATGTTGTTTTAGTACACTGTGTGTCAGTCTGTTCTGCTCACAGTGACCAAAACAGCGTTTGATATTCATTCATCTTGTTTACTTGTTTAAGTGTTGATGAAATGTTGATGTGAACATTTACAAAGGTAACACTACACAGTTTAATCAAAATGTCAGAGTTACAAGGGATGCAAAATCCTCCAAACAAAATTCTCTGGTTTTCTAGAAATCCGTGGCCTGCTATATCAAGCAGGCAGACAGGCAGGCAACCCGAGACAGTCATTTACTGTCCGAATAAGTTTTAAAATGGGCAAACTAGTGACCAAAGTGACTTTGTGATAGGCGCGCAGAAACGGCTCGAATTTCCTGGGCTTTTAACGCACGATAGTGTCGAGGGTTTACTGAGAACGGTGCGACAAACAAAAGCACACCCAGTCAGCGGCAGTCCTGCGGGGCGAAAACAGCTCATTGATGAGAGAGGTCGAAGGAGAACGGCAAAAATTATGCAAGTTAACAGGCTGGGCCGCAACATAACGGCGCAGAACAACAGTGGTGTGCAGAACGGAATCTCGGAACGCACAACTCGACGATCCTTGTCACGGATTGGCTATTGCAACAGACTACGACACAGGGTTCTACTCCTATCAGCTAAAAACAAGCAGAAACGACACGGGAAAAACATTGCCTGGTCCGACGAAGCATCTATCACACCTCTATATCATCTATCAGCATGAGTTCATGACCCCATCCTGCCTGGTGTCTACGTTACAGGCTGGTGGTGTACTGGTGTTGGGAATGTTTTCCTGGCACACGTCAGGTCCCTTGATACCAATTGAGCAATATTTCCACGCCCCAAAGAATTTGGGCTGTTCTGGAGGCAAAGGGGGGTCTGACCCGGTACTAGATGGGTGTACCTAATAAACTGGGTATATTGGAAATATAGTCCTCTGTAATATATAATAGGAAATGTAGTCATCTGTAATATATAATAGGACATGTAGTTCTCTGTTATATATAACAGGAAATGTAGTTCTCTGTAATATACAATAGGAGAACACACACCATCTCATAAAGATACTGTTGTCTGTCTGTGTGTTGTCTGTGCAGGTGAAGGTGTGTGGCGAGGTAGCCACGGGAACAGGGCCCAATAAGAAGGTGGCGAAGCGGAATGCTGCCGAGGCCATGCTACTACAGCTGGGATACAAGGCCTCCACCTGCCCACAGAGCCCTACTGAGGTTATAATGCATTATAACCCCTCTTTAAAATATATCACACCTCTATAACATCTATAGCATCTATCACACCTCTATAGCATCTATCACACCTCTATAGCATCTATCACACCTCTATAGCATCTATCACACCTCTATATCATCTATCACACCTCTATAGCATCTATCACTCCTCTATATCATCTATCACACCTCTATAGCATCTATCACACCTCTATATCATCTATCACACCTCTATAGCATCTATCACACCTCTATATCATCTATCACACCTCTATAGCATCTATCACACCTCTATATCATCTATCACTCCTCTATATCATCTATCACACATCTATATCATCTATCACACCTCTATGTCATCTATCACACCTCTATATCATCTATCACTCCTCTATATCATCTATCACACCTCTATATCATCTATCACTCCTCTATAGCTTCTATCACACCTCTATATCATCTATCACTCCTCTATATCATCTATCACTCCTCTATATCATCTATCACTCCTCTATATCATCTATCACACCTCTATGTCATCTATCACACCTCTATATCATCTATCACTCCTCTATAGCTTCTATCACACCTCTATATCATCTATCACTCCTCTATAACATCTATCACTCCTCTATAACATCTATCACTCCTCTATATCATCTATCACTCCTCTATATCATCTATCACTCCTCTATATCATCTATCACACCTCTATATCATCTATCACTCCTCTATATCATCTATCACTCCTCTATATCATCTATCACTCCTCTATATCATCTATCACTCCTCTATATCATCTATCACACCTCTATATCATCTATCACTCCTCTATATCATCTATCACACCTCTATATCATCTATCACACCTCTATATCATCTATCACACCTCTATATCATCTATACCATCTATCACACCTCTATAACATCTATCACACCTCTATATCATCTATCAACATCATCTCTATAACATCTATCACTCCTTATATCATCTATCACTCCTCTATATCATCTATCACTCCTCTATATCATCTATCACACCTCTATATCATCTATCACACCTCTATATCATCTATCACACCTCTATATCATCTATACCATCTATCACACCTCTATAACATCTATCACACCTCTATATCATCTATCACACCTCTATAACATCTATCACTCCTCTATATCATCTATCACACCTCTATATCATCTATCACACCTCTATATCATCTATCACACCTCTATATCATCTATCACACCTCTATAACATCTATCACTCCTCTATATCATCTATCACTCCTCTATATCATCTATCACTCCTCTATAGCTTCTATCACACCTCTATATCATCTATCACACCTCTATATCATCTATCACACCTCTATATCATCTATCACTCCTCTATAACATCTATCACACCTCTATATCATCTATCACTCCTCTATATCATCTATCACACCTCTATATCATCTATCACACCTCTATATCATCTATCACTCCTCTATATCATCTATCACACCTCTATATCATCTATCACTCCTCTATATCATCTATATCATCTATCACTCCTCTATATCATCTATATCATCTATCACACCTCTATATCATCTATCACACCTCTATATCATCTATCACTCCTCTATATCATCTATCACTCCTCTATATCATCTATCACACCTCTATATCATCTATCACACCTCTATATCATCTATCACTCCTCTATATCATCTATCACACCTCTATAGCTTCTATCACTCCTCTATAACATCTATCACTCCTCTATAACATCTATCACTCCTCTATATCATCTATCACTCCTCTATATCATCTATCACTCCTCTATATCATCTATCACTCCTCTATATCATCTATATCATCTATCACTCCTCTATATCATCTATCACACCTCTATATCATCTATCACACCTCTATAACATCTATCACTCCTCTATATCATCTATCACTCCTCTATATCATCTATATCATCTATCACTCCTCTATATCATCTATCACACCTCTATATCATCTATCACACCTCTATAACATCTATCACTCCTCTATATCATCTATCACACCTCTATATCATCTATCACACCTCTATATCATCTATCACTCCTCTATATCATCTATCACACCTCTATATCATCTATCACACCTCTATATCATCTATCACTCCTCTATATCATCTATCACACCTCTATATCATCTATCACACCTCTATATCATCTATCACACCTCTATATCATCTATCACACCTCTATATCATCTATCACCTCTATATCATCTATCACACCTCTATATCATCTATCACACCTCTATATCATCTATCACACCTCTATATCATCTATCACACCTCTATATCATCTATCACACCTCTATATCATCTATCACACCTCTATATCATCTATCACACCTCTATATCATCTATCACACCTCTATATCATCTATCACTCCTCTATATCATCTATCACACCTCTATATCATCTATCACACCTCTATATCATCTATCACACCTCTATAACATCTAAACTCATCTATAATATCTAAACACATCTATACTATCTAACGTCTATAACACATGTAAATCTTCTAACACCTCTTTAAACATTACTACAGCTGGGATACAAGGCATCCATCTGCCCACCTAACAGATTTATAACATGTTTACACATGTTTATAACACATGTGTATATTTACAGCACATAAAGCTCCTGAGAACTCTGAAACACTGCTTACAAAAGAGACTACTGCAAAAATGTAGCCGGCTTCTGAAACATGAATTCCTTATGAGTTCTTATGTATATAATGGGACGATGTCTGTGTGAATATATTCTGCTCTGTTGAGTCGCTCATCCTCAGCTCGCTCTCGCTCTCTTCTCTCTCTCGCTCTCTTTCTTCTCGCTCTCTCTTCTCTCTCTCGCTCGCTCTCTCTTCTCTCGCTCGCTCACTCGCTCTCTCTCGCTCTCTCTTCTCTCGCTCTCTCTCGCTCTCTCTTCTCTCTCTCTCTCTCGCTCTCTCTCGCTCTCTCTCTTCTCTCTTTTTCTCTCTCTCTTCTCTCTCGCTCTCTCTCTCGCTCTCTCTCTCGCTCTCTTTCTCTCGCTCTCTCCTCTCTCTTCTCTCTCTTCTCTCTCTTCTCTCTCTTCTCTCTCTCTCTCTCTCTCTCTCTCTCTCTCTCTCTCTCTCTCTCTCTCTCGCTCGCTCTCTTCTCTCTCTCTCTCTCTCTTTCTCTCTGATATCCCCCCTCCTGACACCTCTGTGTTAGTCCCCTCGTACACTAAAGACCAGCCCTTGGTTCTTCCCCCAGACAGATCATTACAGTACATAGCCACCATAACTAATTTCTGAGTTATCTTAGGCAGAACAGTTTGAAGGGTTGTGTTACTCATTGGTTTGACAGCTGAAGACTCAGTTAGTCAACACATAGATCTTCTCTGTGTAACTCAGTCAACACAAAGATCTTCTCTGTGTAACTCAGTCAGTCAGCACACAGATCTTCTCTGTGTAATTCAGTCAACACACAGATCTTCTCTGTGTAACTCAGTCAGTCAACACACAGATCATCTCTGTGTAACTCAGTCAGTCAACACACAGATCTTCTCTGTGTAATTCAGTCAACACACAGATCTTCTCTGTGTAACTCAGTCAGTCAACACACAGATCTTCTCTGTGTAACTCAGTCAGTCAACACACAGATCTTCTCTGTGTAACTCAGTCAGTCAACACACAGATCTTCTCTGTGTAACTCAGTCAGTCAACACACAGATCTTCTCTGTGTAACTCAGTCAACACACAGATCTTCTCTGTGTAACTCAGTCAGTCAACACACAGGTCTTCTCTGTGTAACTCAGTCAGTCAACACACAGATCTTCTCTGTGTAACTCAGTCAGTCAACACACAGATCTTCTCTGTGTAATTCAGTCAGTCAACACACATATCTTCTCTGTGTAACTCAGTCAGTCAACACACAGATCTTCTCTGTGTAACTCAGTCAGTCAACACACAGATCTTCTCTGTGTAATTCAGTCAGTCAACACACAGATCTTCTCTGTGTAACTCAGTCAGTCAACACACAGATCTTCTCTGTGTAACTCAGTCAGTCAACACACAGATCTTCTCTGTGTAATTCAGTCAGTCAACACACAGATCTTCTCTGTGTAATTCAGTCAGTCAACACACAGATCTTCTCTGTGTAATTCAGTCAGTCAACACACAGCTCTTCTCTGTGTAATTCAGTCAGTCAACACACAGATCTTCTCTGTGTAATTCAGTCAGTCAACACACAGATCTTCTCTGTGTAACTCAGTCAGTCAACACACAGATCTTCTCTGTGTAATTCAGTCAGTCAACACACAGATCTTCTCTGTGTAACTCAGTCAGTCAACACACATATCTTCTCTGTGTAATTCAGTCAGTCAACACACAGATCTTCTCTGTGTAATTCAGTCAGTCAACACACAGATCTTCTCTGTGTAATTCAGTCAGTCAACACACAGATCTTCTCTGTGTAACTCAGTCAGTCAACACACAGATCTTCTCTGTGTAACTCAGTCAGTCAACACACAGATCTTCTCTGTGTAACTCAGTCAACACACAGATCCTCTCTGTGTAACTCAGTCAACACACAGATCTGCTCTGTGTAACTCAGTCAGTCAACACACAGATCTTCTCTGTGTAATTCAGTCAGTCAACACACAGATCTTCTCTGTGTAATTCAGTCAGTCAACACACAGATCTTCTCTGTGTAATTCAGTCAGTCAACACACAGATCTTCTCTGTGTAACTCAGTCAGTCAACACACAGATCTTCTCTGTGTAATTCAGTCAGTCAACACACAGATCTTCTCTGTGTAATTCAGTCAGTCAACACACAGATCTTCTCTGTGTAACTCAGTCAGTCAACACACAGATCTTCTCTGTGTAACTCAGTCAGTCAACACACAGATCTTCTCTGTGTAACTCAGTCAACACACAGATCTTCTCTGTGTAATTCAGTCAGTCAACACACAGATCTGCTCTGTGTAACTCAGTCAGTCAACACACAGATCTTCTCTGTGTAATTCAGTCAGTCAACACAGATCTTCTCTGTGTAATTCAGTCAGTCAACACACAGATATTCTCTGTGTAATTCAGTCAGTCAACACACAGGTCTTCTTGACTTAAGTTTTCTGTATCTCCTTACAGAAGTCCTCCAGACCAGTGCTGTGTCACTTGACAACAACACAGAGCCTCAGACACACACAGATAAATAACACAGATAAATTACACAGATAAATTACACAGATAAATTACACATATAAATTACACATATAAATAACACAGATAAATAACACAGATAGATTACACAGATAGATTACACAGATAAATAACACAGATAAATTACACAGATAAATTACACAGATAAATAACACAGATAAATTACACAGATAAATAACACAGATAAATTAAACCATTCAATTGAAGGTCAAGTGGACACTCACACCACCCCCTACGTCAGTATTTGGCTATAAGACAGACACTTAGTTAGTCCAGCGTTTCTTCTTAGTTTCAGAACCATCGTCTCTTTGTATTCACAACAGTAGGAAGGAACTTGTCTGACATGCGTGAAAAAGCTTTTTGTTAAATCCGTCTTCTTCTCTCCTTTCTCTCAATGCTACATCTCTCTTTTCCCTCCAACTCTCTCTCCTCTCTTCGTCTGACGTGGCTACAGATGGACGACAAAGGCTGGAACGAACAAAAGACGGCTTTTAACGAAACAACAACTAACAGTGAGTATCCTCCCCTTCATTCCTTCCCTCCCTCCCTTCCTCCAGGTGGTTTAGCCTCAGTGATGGCCCTCTGTTTAATCTCAGTGACTGGACAATGGGGGAGTGACTGTCAGCTCAATGTGCTGTGTGTCTGTGTGGGGAGCCTGCAAATACAGCTCTATTCACCCAGGCCTTATAGACCTGCCTGGTGAGGTCCTGCCTCTCCCTGAGGGCCTGCCTGGTGAGGTCCTGCCTCTCCCTGAGGGCCTTCCTGGTGAGGTCCTGCCTCTCCCTGAGGGCCTGCCTGGTGAGGTCCTGCCTCTCCCCGAGGGCCTTCCTGGTGAGGTCCTGCCTCTCCCCGAGGGCCTGCCTGGTGAGGTCCTGCCTCTCCCCAAGGGCCTGCCTGGTGAGGTCCTGCCTCTCCCCAAGGGCCTGCCTGGTGAGGTCCTGCCTCTCCCTGAGGGCCTCCCTGGTAGGTCCTGTCTCTCCCCAAGGGCCTGCCTGGTGAGGTCCTGCCTCTCCCTGAGGGCCTGCCTGGTGAGGGCCTGCCTGGTGAGGTGCTGCCTCTCCCTGGGGGCCTGCCTGGTGAGGTCCTGCCTCTCCCTGAGGGCCTCCCTGGTGAGGTCCTGCCAATATAATATAATATAATATAATATAATATAATATAACAGTATGTAATATAATATAACATTATGTAATATAATATAACATTATGTAATATAATATAACATTATGTGATATAATATTCTGTAATATAACATTATGTAATATAATATAGCATTATGTGGTATAATATAACATAATGTAATATAATATAACAGTATGTAATATAATATAACAGTATGTAATATAATATAATATAACATTCTGTAATATAACATTATGGAATATAATATAACATTTTGTAATTTAATATAACATTATGTAATATAACATTATGTAATAAAATATAACAATATTATGTAATATAATATAACATTTTGTAATATAATATAACATTTTGTAATATAACATAACATAAAATATAACATAACATTATAAAATATAACATTGGAATACAATATTGTTTAATATAACATTGTAATATAACATTGTAATATAATTTAATAATATGTAATATAATATAATATTATGTAATATAACATTATGGAATATAATATAACGTTTTTTAATTTAATATAACATTATGTAATATAATATAGCATTATGTGGTATAATATAACATAATGTAATATAATATAACAGTATGTAATATAATATAATATTATTTAATATAACATTCTGTAATATAACATTATGGAATATAATATAACATTTTTTAATTTAAAATAACATTATGTAATATATCATTATGGAATATAATAAAACATTTTGTAATTTAATATAACATTATGTAATATAACATTATGTAATAAAATATAACAATATTATGTAATATAATATAACATTTTGTAATATAACATAACATTATAAAATATAACATTGGAATACAATATTGTTTAATATAACATTGTAATATAACATTGGAATATAATTTAATAATATGTAATATAATATAACATTATGTAATATAATATAACATTATGTGATATAATATTATGTAATATAACATTATGGAATATAATATAACATTTTTTAATTTAATATAACATTATGTAATATAATATAGCATTATGTGGTATAATATAACATAATGTAATATAATATAACAGTATGTAATATAATATAATATTATTTAATATAACATTCTGTAATATAACATTATGGAATATAATATAACATTTTTTAATTTAATATAACATTATGTAATATATCATTATGGAATATAATATAACATTTTGTAATTTAATATAACATTATGTAATATAACATTATGTAATAAAATATAACAATATTATGTAATATAATATAACATGTTGTAATATAACATAACATTATAAAATATAACATTGGAATACAATATTGTTTAATATAACATTGTAATATAACATTGGAATATAATTTAATAATATGTAATGTGATATAATATTATATAATATAACATTATGTAATATATTATAACATTATGTGATATAATATTATATAATATAACATTATGTAATATATTATAACATTATGTGATATAATATTATATAATATAACATTATGTGATATATTATAACATTATGTGATATGATATAACATTATGTGGTATAATATAACATTATGTAATATATTATAACATTATGTAATATAATATAATAATATGTGATATAATATTATATAATATAACATTATGTGGTATAATATAACATTATGTAATATAATATAATAATATGTGATATAATATTATATAATATAACAGTATGTGATATATTATAACATTATGTAATATAACATTATGTCATATATTATAACATTATGTCATATAATATTATATAATATAACATTATGTAATATATTATAACATTATGTGATATAATATTATATAATATAACATTATGTAATATATTATAACATTATGTGATATAATGTAACATTCTGTAACATAACACTATATAATATAATTTAATATAACATTCTGTAATATAACATTCTGTAATATAATATAACATTTTGTAATTTAATATAACATGATGTAATATAACAATATGTAAGATAATATAACATTATGTATAATAACATTATGTAATATATTATAACATTATGTGATATAATATTATATAATATAACATTATGTAATATATTATAACATTATGTAATATAACATTCTGTAATATAATATAACATTTTGTAATTTAATATAACATGATGTAATATAACAATATGTACGATAATATAACATTATGTAAAATAACATTATGTAATATATTATGACATTATGTGATATAATATTATATAATATAACATTATGTAATATATTATAACATTATGTAATATAATATTATATAATATAACATTATGTAATATATTATGACATTATGTGATGTAATATTATATAATATAACATTATGTAATATATTATAACATTATGTAATATAATATTATATAATATAACATTATGTAATATATTATAACATTATGTAATATAATATTATATAATATAACATTATGTAATATAATATAACATTATGTGATATAATATTCTGTAATATAACATTATTTAATATAATATAGCATTATGTGGTATAATATAACATAATGTAATATAATATAACATTTTGTAATATAACATAACATTATAAAATATAACATTGGAATACAATATTGTTTAATATAACATTGTAATATAACATTGGAATATAATTTAATGATATGTAATGTGATATAATATTATATAATATAACATTATGTAATATATTATAACATTATGTGATATAATATTATATAATATAACATTATGTAATATATTATAACATTATGTGATATAATATTATATAATATAACATTATGTGATATATTATAACATTATGTGATATGATATAACATTATGTAATATATTATAACATTATGTAATATAATATAATAATATGTGATATAATATTATATAATATAACATTATGTGGTATAATATAACATTATGTAATATAATATAATAATATGTGATATAATATTATATAATATAACATTATGTGATATATTATAACATTATGTAATATAACATTATGTCATATATTATAACATTATGTGATATAATATAACATTATGTAATATAACATTATGTAATATATTATACCATTATGTCATATAATATTATATAATATAACATTATGTAATATAGTATAACATTATGTGATATAATATTATATAATATAACATTATGTAATATATTATAACATTATGTGATATAATGTAACATTCTGTAACATAACACTATATAATATAATTTAATATAACATTCTGTAATATAACATTCTGTAATATAATATAACATTTTGTAATTTAATATAACATGATGTAATATAACAATATGTAAGATAATATAACATTATGTATAATAACATTATGTAATATATTATAACATTATGTGATATAATATTATATAATATAACATTATGTAATATAGTATAACATTATGTAATATAACATTCTGTAATATAATATAACATTTTGTAATTTAATATAACATGATGTAATATAACAATATGTACGATAATATAACATTATGTAAAATAACATTATGTAATATATTATGACATTATGTCATATAATATTATATAATATAACATTATGTAATATATTATAACATTATGTAATATAATATTATATAATATAACATTATGTAATATATTATGACATTATGTGATATAATATTATATAATATAACATTATGTAATATATTATAACATTATGTAATATAATATTATATAATATAACATTATGTAATATATTATAACATTATGTAATATAATATTATATAATATAACATTATGTAATATAATATAACATTATGTGATATAATATTCTGTAATATAACATTATGTAATATAATATAGCATTATGTGGTATAATATAACATAATGTAATATAATATAACATTTTGTAATATAACATAACATTATAAAATATAACATTGGAATACAATATTGTTTAATATAACATTGTAATATAACATTGTAATATAATTTAATAATATGTAATATAATATAACATTATGTAATATATTATAACATTATCTGATATAATATTATATAATATAACATTATGTAATATAATATAACATTATGTAATATATTATGACATTATGTGATATAATATTATATAATATAACATTATGTAATATATTAGAACATTATGTGATATAATATTATATAATATAACATTATGTGATATAGCAGAAGTGACTTGTTGCATACCAACACCAGTGATTTTCATAACAGGAAGCAGAACAGTAACCATGTTTCTATCCACAGTTAGTAAAGTCATATCATATAAATAAATACAAATTACGACAGCTGTGATGGAAACAGGATGTTTTCGGGAACAATTTTATAGAAGGCCGACAGATCGTTTTATTCTTTCGACATGGTGGAATCTTTTCGTGTTGGTAAAATGTATTATGCGAGAAATGGCGGTGGAAACGCCATATGGAAGTTAACTTGGAGTTAAGTGATGACAGGTCGTGTGGTCCTCCCACTTTAACTGAGGAAACCATGCAGTTCATGAGGCTACAGATTAAATACATGATGATGATGTCCTAGCCGTGTCTGAATCCTGGCTTTAGGAAGGCCACCAAAAATTCTGACATTTCCATCCCCAATTACAACATTTTCCATCAAGACAGAACTGCTAAAGGGGAGATAGCCTGCAGAGTTCTGACATACTATCCAGGTCTATGCCCAAACAGGTTCTAGATCCCATCTCTCCAGAAATAAGTCTCTCACTGTTGCCGCTTGTTATAGACCCCCCTCAGCCCCCAGCTGTGCCCTGGAGACCATATGTGAATTGATTGCCCCCTCATCTATCATCAGAGTTCGTTCTGCTAAGTGACCTAAATTGGGATATGCTTAACACCCCGGCCGTCCTACAATCTAAGCTAGATGCCCTCAATCTCACACAAATTATCAAAGAACCTACCAGGTACAGTACAACCCCAAATCCGTAAACATGGGCACCCTCTTAGATATCATCCTGACCAACCTGACTTCCAAATACACCTCTGCTGTTTTCAACCAGGATCTCAGCGATCACTGCCTCATTGCCTGCGTCCGTTATTGGTCCGCGGTCAAACGACCACACCTCATCACTGTCAAACGCTCCCTAAAACACTTCAGCGAGCAGGCCTTTCTAATCGACCTGGCCCGGGTATCCTGGATAGGATATTGATCTCATCCCGTCAGTAGAGGATGCCTGGTTATTCTTTTAAAATGCTTTTCTCACCATCTTAAATAAGCATGCCCCTTTTCAAAAAATGTAACTAAGAACAGATATAGCATGTGGTTCACTCCAGACATGACTGCCCTTGACCAGCACAAAAACATCCTGTGGCGTACTGCATTAGCAGCGAACAGTCCCCGCGATATGCAACTTTTCAGGGAAGTCAGTAACCAATATACCCAGGCAGTTAGGAAAGCAAAGGCTAGCTTTTTCAAGCAGAAATTTGCATCCTCTAGCTCAAACTCCAAAAAGTGTTGGGACTTTGAAGTCCATGGAGAGAGAATAAGAGCACCTCCTCTCAGCTGCCCACTGCACTGAGGTTAAGAAACACTGTCACCACTGATAAATCCACGATAATCGAGCATTTCAATAAGCATTTCTCTACGGCTGGCCATGCCTTCCACCTGGCTACCCCTACCTCGGTCAACAGCCCTGCACCCCCCACAGCAACTTGCCCAAGCCCCCCACATTTCTCCTTCACCCAAATCCAGATAGCTGATGTTCTGAAAGAGCTGCAAAATCTGGACCCCTACAAATCAGCCGGGCTAGACAATCTGGATCCTCTCTTCCTAAAATGATCTGCCGTCGCTGTTGCAACCCATATTACTAGCCTGTTCAACCTCTCTTACGTGTCGTCTTTGATTCCTAAAGATTGGAAAAGCTGCCGCGGTCATCCCCCTCTTCAAAGGGGGAGACACTCTAGATCCAAACTGTTACAGACTTATATCCATCCTGCCGAGCCTTTCTAAAATCTTCGAAAGCTAAGTGAACAAACAGATCACTGACCATTTTGAATCCCAACGTACCTTCTCCGCTGTGCAATCCGGTTTCCGAGCTGGTCACGGGTGCACCTCAGCCACGCTCAAGGTCCTAAACGATATCATAACCGCATCGATAAAAGACAGTACTGTGCAGCCGTCTTCATCGACCTGGCCAAGGCTTTCGACTCTGTCAGTCACCGTATTCTTATCGGCAGACTCAACAGCCTTGGTTTCACTAATGACTGCCTCGCCTGGTTCACCTATTTCTATTTCGCAACAAAGCCTCCTTCACTCATGCCGCCAAACATACCCTCGTAAAACTGACTATCCTACCGATCCTTGACTTCAGCGATGTCATTTACAAAATAGCCTCCAACACTCGACTCAGCAAATTGGATGTGACTGTGTGTTTGTTTTACTCCATGTGTAACTCTGTGTTGTTGTATGTGTCGAACTGCTTTGCTTTATCTTGGCCAGGTCGCAGTTGTAAATGAGAACTTGTTCTCAACTGGCCTACCTGGTTAAATAAAGGTGAAATAAAAAAATAAAAATGAACTTTACAAGGTGATGAGCCTGATGCTCCTTTCCAATAAATATCCAGGGTCTTATTCTGGTGACGTGATGATCGATGCTCGACTGCCGTTTCACAAATAAAAAGTATCCATAATAATCTCATTATGTAGGCTAGCCTGTCCACCGTATCTGGGAGAGCTGTTGGCTAGAGCCCAGGTGCCAAGACCAGACGAGACACATTTGCTATTTAACGCAACAGTTTTTTTTGTGACAAAACTATTGTTAAACCTGAACATGGAAACACGTTGAACTTCAGATTTTAATTCAGTTCATGAACATTTAAGCAGATTGCAGATTTTAAGAGTATTTGCATGACATCATTTTGCGTAAGTATTGCTGGTCCTCATCACACTGTGTGGTGTCATCGATAACTTATTGGTCATGGAGTTGAAATGGATAAATGGTTCACAATGGGACATCATAAATGTTGTCTTTCTGTGGTGACTTTAGGGTTAGATTAGGTCAACACACATTCTCTCTCTCTCTCTCTCTCTCTCTCTCTCTCTCTCTCTCTCTCTCTCTCTCTCACTCCACACACACTGTAGCGTATCATTGGTGCTGAAAGAGTTGAACCGCTGCGTGTCATTGGTGCTGAAAGAGTTGAACCGCTGCGTGTCATTGGTGCTGAAAGAGTTGAACCGCTGCGTGTCATTGGTGCTGAAAGAGTTGAACCGCTGCGTGTCATTGGTGCTGAAAGAGTTGAACCGCTGCGTGTCATTGGTGCTGAAAGAGTTGAACCGCTGCGTGTCATTGGTGCTGAAATGGTTCTGCTCTTTAGCTGAGCGCCGACAGCATGGCAGACTACAGCTCCGCTTATTGGCCAAGCCTGTTGCTGCATGGCCCTCTGGGAAATGCAGTCTTTAATGTTTTGTGTGAATTATTCCCACAGTTGGCTAGTTTTATATGTGTGTGTTGTGTATCTGCTCTGTAAACTCCCCACAACACCAGCTGCTAATGTTCTGATGATGATGTGGACTGGCATAAACTACATTTATTACTCATCCAAGAAGATACAGCTGGCTGTGTGTGTGTGTGTGTGTGTGTGTGTGTGTGTGTGTGTGTGTGTGTGTGTGTGTGTGTGTGTGTGTGTGTGTGTGTAGGGTTGAGGGGTGTGTGTGTGTGTGTAGTGTTGAGGTGTGTGTGTGTATAGGGTTGAGGGGTGTGTGTGTAGGGTTGAGGGGTGTGTATAGGGTTGAGGTGTGTGTGTGTGTAGGGTTGAGGGGTGTGTGTGTGTGTGTGTGTAGGGTTGAGGGGTGTGTGTGTGTGTAGGGTTGAGGGTGTGTGTGTGTGTGTGTGTGTGTGTAGGGTTGAGGGGTGTGTGTGTGTATAGGGTTGAGGGGTGTGTGTGTGTGTAGGGTTGAGGGGTGTGTGTGTGTGTGTGTAGGGTTGAGGGGTGTGTGTGTGTAGGGTTGAGGGGTGTGTGTGTGTGTAGGGTTGAGGGGTGTGTGTGTGTGTGTGTAGGGTTGAGGGGTGTGTGTGTGTGTGTGTAGGGTTGAGGGGTGTGTGTGTGTAGGG
>CM059782.1:3537452-3549952 GCA_030435695.1 Brachymystax lenok tsinlingensis
TAGTCTGTCAGAGATTAGCTGTGTTGTAGTCTGTCAGAGATTAGCTGTGTTGTAGTCTGTCAGAGATTAGCTGTGTTGTATAGTCTGTCAGAGATAAGCTGTGTTGTAGTCTGTCAGAGATAAACTGTGTTGTAGTCTGTCAGAGATTAGCTGTGTTGTAGTCTGTCAGAGATTAGCTGTGTTGTAGTCTGTCAGAGATTAGCTGTGTTGTAGTCTGTCAGAGATTAACTGTGTTGTAGTCAGTCAGAGATGAGCTGTGTTGTAGTCCGTCAGAGATGAGCTGTGTTGTAGTCCGTCAGAGATGAGCTGTGTTGTAGTCTGTCAGAGATTATCTGTGTTGTAGTCTGTCAGAGATTAGCTGTGGTGTAGTCTGTCAGAGATTAGCTGTGTTGTAGTCTGTCAGAGATTAGCTGTGTTGTATAGTCTGTCAGAGATAAGCTGTGTTGTAGTCTGTCAGAGATAAACTGTGTTGTAGTCTGTCAGAGATTAGCTGTGTTGTAGTCTGTCAGAGATTAGCTGTGTTGTAGTCTGTCAGAGATTAGCTGTGTTGTAGTCTGTCAGAGATTAGCTGTGTTGTAGTCTGTCAGAGATTAACTGTGTTGTAGTCTGTCAGAGATTAGCTGTGTTGTAGTCCGTCAGAGATGAGCTGTGTTGTAGTCCGTCAGAGATGAGCTGTGTTGTAGTCCGTCAGAGATGAGCTGTGTTGTAGTCCGTCAGAGATGAGCTGTGTTGTAGTCCGTCAGAGATGAGCTGTGTTGTAGTCCGTCAGAGATGAGCTGTGTTGTAGTCCGTCAGAGATGAGCTGTGTTGTAGTCCGTCAGAGATGAGCTGTGTTGTAGTCCGTCAGAGATGAGCTGTGTTGTAGTCCGTCAGAGATGAGCTGTGTTGTAGTCCGTCAGAGATGAGCTGTGTTGTAGTCCGTCAGAGATGAGCTGTGTTGTAGTCCGTCAGAGATGAGCTGTGTTGTAGTCCGTCAGAGATGAGCTGTGTTGTAGTCCGTCAGAGATGAGCTGTGTTGTAGTCCGTCAGAGATGAGCTGTGTTGTAGAGTTGTGTCCTACTAAGGAAGACCAGGGGAGTTGTCTTTCTGTCTCAGATCTCACTGGGTTGTGACCTTCCCTTACGATTACAACTGGCAGGCTGTTAACGGTGGTTTTGATAAGTGTGTATGTGAGTGTGTGTGTGTGTGTGTGTGTGTGTGTGTGTGTGTGTGTGTGTGTGTGTGTGTGTGTGTGTGTGTGTGTGTGTGTGTGTGTGTGTGTGTGTGTGTGTGTGTGTGTGTGTGTGTGTGTGTGTGTGCGTGCGTGCCGGACACTTGTGCTTCCCTGCACAAGACCTGTATAGAGCAGGATTTGCCAGACAACATGAAACTATCAGAGGAAGGGCCAACACACATCCACACACACACACAAATGTGTACCCATTCTCTCACACACACACTCACACACTCACTCACTCACACACACACACACACTCACACTCACACACACACACACACACACACACTCACATACACACTTATCAAAACGACCCACTCCTCTGGCACTGACTGACAGTGGAATGTGTGTGCCAGGTAACGATGTGAGGATCTAATGACCCTCTTCCTCTCCTCCTCTCCTCTTCCTCTCACTCCCTCCTGTCCCCCGTACCTTCCTCCTCCTCCTCCTCCTCTTCCAGCCCAGAAGGGTCTACTCCACCTCTCCCCAGACGTCTATCAAGAGATGGAGGCGAGCAGGAAACAGGGGGCCCCCGTTAACTACCTGACCCCCAAACTATCTGACACCCTGGCCGTCCCGCTGTCCCCTGGACACACCCCCTACTACAGGTAGAATGAGTCCTTCGTCCCCGTGTCTACCAGACACCTAGACAGCTAGAAGGAGAGTTGAGCTGGGTTAGTCCCCATGTCTACCAGATACCTAGACAGCTAGAAGGAGAGCTGAGCTGGGTTAGTCCCCATGTCTACCAGACACCTAGACAGCTAGAAGGAGAGTTGAGCTGGGTTAGTCCCCATGTCTACCAGACACCTAGACAGCTTGAAGGAGAGTTGAGCTGGGTTAGTCCCCATGTCTACCAGATACCTAGACAGCTAGAAGGAGAGCTGAGCTGGGTTAGTCCCCATGTCTACCAGATACCTAGACAGCTAGAAGGAGAGCTGAGCTGGGTTAGTCCCCATGTCTACCAGACACCTAGACAGCTAGAAGGAGAGTTGAGCTGGGTTAGTCCCCATGTCTACCAGATACCTAGACAGCTAGAAGGAGAGCTGAGCTGGGTTAGTCCCCATGTCTACCAGACACCTAGACAGCTAGAAGGAGAGCTGAGCTGGGTTAGTCCCCATGTCTACCAGATACCTAGACAGCTAGAAGGAGAGTTGAGCTGGGTTAGTCCCCATGTCTACCAGACACCTAGACAGCTAGAAGGAGAGCTGAGCTGGGTTAGTCCCCATGTCTACCAGATACCTAGACAGCTAGAAGGAGAGCTGAGCTGGGTTAGTCCCCATGTCTACCAGATACCTGAACAGCTAGAAGGAGAGCTGAGCTGGGTTAGTCCCCATGTCTACCAGATACCTAGACAGCTAGAAGGAGAGTTGAGCTGGGTTAGTCCCCATGTCTACCAGATACCTGAACAGCTAGAAGGAGAGCTGAGCTGGGTTAGTCCCCATGTCTACCAGATACCTAGACAGCTAGAAGGAGAGTTGAGCTGGGTTAGTCCCCATGTCTACCAGATACCTAGACAGCTAGAAGGAGAGCTGAGCTGGGTTAGTCCCCATGTCTACCAGATACCTAGACAGCTAGAAGGAGAGTTGAGCTGGGTTAGTCCCCATGTCTACCAGATACCTAGACAGCTAGAAGGAGAGTTGAGCTGGGTTAGTCCCCATGTCTACCAGATACCTAGACAGCTAGAAGGAGAGTTGAGCTGGGTTAGTCCCCATGTCTACCAGACACCTAGACAGCTAGAAGGAGAGCTGAGCTGGGTTAGTCCCCATGTCTACCAGATACCTAGACAGCTAGAAGGAGAGTTGAGCTGGGTTAGTCCCCATGTCTACCAGATACCTGAACAGCTAGAAGGAGAGCTGAGCTGGGTTAGTCCCCATGTCTACCAGATACCTAGACAGCTAGAAGGAGAGCTGAGCTGGGTTAGTCCCCATGTCTACCAGATACCTAGACAGCTAGAAGGAGAGTTGAGCTGGGTTAGTCCCCGTGTCTACCAGATACCTAGACAGCTAGAAGGAGAGCTGAGCTGGGTTAGTCCCCATGTCTACCAGATACCTAGACAGCTAGAAGGAGAGTTGAGCTGGGTTAGTCCCCATGTCTACCAGATACCTAGACAGCTAGAAGGAGAGCTGAGCTGGGTTAGTCCCCATGTCTACCAGACACCTAGACAGCTAGAAGGAGAGTTGAGCTGGGTTAGTCCCCATGTCTACCAGATACCTAGACAGCTAGAAGGAGAGTTGAGCTGGGTTAGTCCCCATGTCTACCAGATACCTAGACAGCTAGAAGGAGAGCTGAGCTGGGTTAGTCCCCATGTCTACCAGATACCTGAACAGCTAGAAGGAGAGCTGAGCTGGGTTAGTCCCCATGTCTACGAGATACCTAGACATCTAGAAGGAGAGCTGAGCTGGGTTAGTCCCCATGTCTACCAGATACCTAGACAGCTAGAAGGAGAGCTGAGCTGGGTTAGTCCCCATGTCTACCAGATACCTAGACAGCTAGAAGGAGAGCTGAGCTGGGTTAGTCCCCATGTCTACCAGATACCTAGACAGCTAGAAGGAGAGTTGAGCTGGGTTAGTCCCCATGTCTACCAGATACCTAGACAGCTAGAAGGAGAGCTGAGCTGGGTTAGTCCCCATGTCTACCAGACACCTAGACAGCTAGAAGGAGAGTTGAGCTGGGTTAGTCCCCATGTCTACCAGATACCTAGACAGCTAGAAGGAGAGTTGAGCTGGGTTAGTCCCCATGTCTACCAGATACCTGAACAGCTAGAAGGAGAGCTGAGCTGGGTTAGTCCCCATGTCTACCAGATACCTGAACAGCTAGAAGGAGAGCTGAGCTGGGTTAGTCCCCATGTCTACCAGATACCTAGACAGCTAGAAGGAGAGTTGAGCTGGGTTAGTCCCCATGTCTACCAGACACCTAGACAGCTAGAAGGAGAGCTGAGCTGGGTTAGTCCCCATGTCTACCAGATACCTAGACAGCTAGAAGGAGAGTTGAGCTGGGTTAGTCCCCATGTCTACCAGATACCTAGACAGCTAGAAGGAGAGTTGAGCTGGGTTAGTCCCCATGTCTACCAGATACCTGAACAGCTAGAAGGAGAGCTGAGCTGGGTTAGTCCCCATGTCTACCAGATACCTAGACAGCTAGAAGGAGAGTTGAGCTGGGTTAGTCCCCATGTCTACCAGACACCTAGACAGCTAGAAGGAGAGCTGAGCTGGGTTAGTCCCCATGTCTACCAGATACCTAGACAGCTAGAAGGAGAGCTGAGCTGGGTTAGTCCCCATGTCTACCAGATACCTAGACAGCTAGAAGGAGAGTTGAGCTGGGTTAGTCCCCATGTCTACCAGATACCTAGACAGCTAGAAGGAGAGCTGAGCTGGGTTAGTCCCCATGTCTACCAGATACCTGAACAGCTAGAAGGAGAGTTGAGCTGGGTTAGTCCCCATGTCTACCAGATACCTAGACAGCTAGAAGGAGAGTTGAGCTGGGTTAGTCCCCATGTCTACCAGACACCTAGACAGCTAGAAGGAGAGTTGAGCTGGGTTAGTCCCCATGTCTACCAGATACCTAGACAGCTAGAAGGAGAGTTGAGCTGGGTTAGTCCCCATGTCTACCAGATACCTAGACAGCTAGAAGGAGAGCTGAGCTGGGTTAGTCCCCATGTCTACCAGATACCTAGACAGCTAGAAGGAGAGTTGAGCTGGGTTAGTCCCCATGTCTACCAGATACCTAGACAGCTAGAAGGAGAGTTGAGCTGGGTTAGTCCCCATGTCTACCAGATACCTAGACAGCTAGAAGGAGAGTTGAGCTGGGTTAGTTCACCATTGGCGGAACGTGTAATATGTGTGTGGCTGAACGAGACGTTTTTCTAAGTGTATGACATGAGCCAGTATTATTTTGTTAACAGCACTGTGTGTCTAAGATAATTTACAGTTAATCCTCTTCTATCTCACAGCCCCCCCGCAGTGGAAACGGCAGCCATGGCGAGGGAGCTGTTGATGAACGGGTCAGGAGAGGGGAGGTCTGGGGAGAACATAGGACTGAAGGGGAAGAGCTCTGTCCAGCCCTCACAGCAACTAGAGTACCTGGCCCGCATACAAGGCTTTCAGGTAGGGCTGAAGTATGCTTCTAGTGCACACACACACACACACACACACACCTAAACAGTACGTATACACACACACACACACACACCTAAACAGTACGTATACACACACACACACACACACACACACACACACACACACACCTAAACAGTACGTGTACACACACACACACACACCTAAACAGTACGTGTACACACACACACACACACCTAAACAGTGCGTACACACACACACACACACACACACACACACACACACACACACACACACACACACACACACACACACACACACACACACACACACACACACACACACACACCTAAACAGTAAGTTTACACAAACAAAACACACACACACACACACACACACACACACACACACACACACACCTAAACAGTAAGTTTACACAAACACACACAAACACACACACACACACACACACACACACACCTAAGCAGTAGAATGTTTTGAGCAGAGCTCATTGTGGTAACGGGAGAAGGAGGGTAACAGTGGATGTGTGTTTTCTTCTCTGTTGGAGATGGTTGGCAGACACACTCTGATAGACAGGGCTGTCTCCTCATACGCTGTACCGTGTGCATGCGCGTGCGTGCGTGCGTGCGTGCGTGCGTGTGTGTGTGTGCGCGCCTTAATCTTGGCCCTCAGATCTTCCTTGCATACCACAGCCTTAATCCCAGATAGCAGTGCAACAGAGGCTGCTCATTCCTCAGTTACTACACATGCTTTCTAGCACCCCCCCACACACCTTGTCCTGGTTGTGGAAGGCTCCATCCATATGATTTCAATCACTGACGGACTGACGGACTGGACGGACGGACGGACTGACTGACGGACGGACTGACTGACTGACGGACTGACTGACTGACGGACGGACTGACTGACGGACGGGCGGACTGACTGACGGACTGGCGGGCGGGTGGACGGACGGACGGACCGAAAGTCATCATAGCTAAATGATATCAATCTCAACCGCTCTTCTTTACCAGTGATGAAGACATGGATGTCTCATGGTAGGGGTAGGGTGGGGGGGGTACGGGTGATCTTTGAACACCTCTCTCTCTCTCTCCCCTGAATGTGTTGTCATTCAGGGTCCAACAAGTCACTTTCTGACCACTTCTTCCAGGAGTGAACATGTCTGGAAAGGGTCAGTTCAAATCAAATGGAAATGCTGTCCAAAGTGATTGGATTGACTGTGGAGCGCCGGCTTACTGCAGCACTCCTCGGAAACATTAGACACACCAGATCTCAACCTGCTCTGGACTCCAGACAAAACACACTGGTTTTGTTCTTACCTCTCTTGCCTTCCTGTGTGTAACCTGAGAGAGCACTGAGGCCCGGCCAAGCCCCAACACACACATCAGGTTCTGCAGAGAGAGAGAGAGAGAGAGAGATTTACCTTCTAACAGAACACACTCAATCACGTTTACCTTCTAACAGAACACACTCAATCACGTTTACCTTCTAACAGAACACACTCAATCACGTTTACCTTCTAACAGAACACACTCAATCACGTTCACCTTCTAACAGAACACACTCAATCACGTTTACCTTCTAACAGAACACACTCAATCACGTTCACCTTCTAACAGAACACACTCAATCACGTTTACCTTCTAACAGAACACACTCAATCACGTTTACCTTCTAACAGAACACACTCAATCACGTTTACCTTCTAAACAGAACACACTCAATCACGTTCACCTTCTAACAGAACACACTCAATCACGTTCACCTTCTAACAGAACACACTCAATCACATTTACCTTCTAACAGAACACACTCAATCACGTTTACCTTCTAACAGAACACACTCAATCACGTTTACCTTCTAACAGAACACACTCAATCACGTTTACCTTCTAAACAGAACACACTCAATCACGTTTACCTTCTAACAGAACACACTCAATCACGTTTACCTTCTAACAGAACACACTCAATCACGTTTACCTTCTAAACAGAACACACTCAATCACGTTCACCTTCTAACAGAACACACTCAATCACGTTTACCTTCTAACAGAACACACTCAATCACGTTTACCTTCTAACAGAACACACTCAATCACGTTTACCTTCTAACAGAACACACTCAATCACGTTCACCTTCTAAACAGAACACACTCAATCACGTTTACCTTCTAACAGAACACACTCAATCACGTTTACCTTCTAACAGAACACACTCAATCACGTTCACCTTCTAACAGAACACACTCAATCACGTTTACCTTCTAACAGAACACACTCAATCACGTTTACCTTCTAACAGAACACACTCAATCACGTTTATCTTCTAAACAGAACACACTCAATCACGTTCACCTTCTAACAGAACACACTCAATCACGTTTACCTTCTAACAGAACACACTCAATCACGTTTACCTTCTAACAGAACACACTCAATCACATTTACCTTCTAACAGAACACACTCAATCACGTTTACCTTCTGTGTGTATGTCTGGCATGGTGGGTATCTGTTATTTATTTCTGCTGTGTGTATGTCTGGCATGGTGGGTATCTGTTATTTATTTCTGCTGTGTGTATGTCTGGCATGGTGGGTATCTGTTATTTATTTCTGCTGTGTGTATGTCTGGCATGGTGGGTATCTGTTATTTATTTCTGCTGTGTGTATGTCTGGCATGGTGGGTATCTGTTATTTATTTCTGCTGTGTGTATGTCTGGCATGGTGGGTATCTGTTAGAAGTTGGGCAGGATTCTAGGAATGCTGGAGTAATGCAGAACACATGGAGGACTGCTGATCTACGATACAGACATGTAGCAGCCCTACTCTCTCTCTCTCTCTCTCTCTCTCTCTCTCGCTGTCTCTGTCTCTGTCTCTCTCTGTCTCTCTCTGTCTCTGTCTCTGTCTCTCTCTCTCTCTCTCTCTTTCTCTGTCTCTGTATCTCTCTCTCTCTCTCTCTCTCTCTCTCTCTCTCTTTCCCTCTCTCTCTCTGTTATACAGTGATGTGTGTGACCTTTCCTTGAATCAAATGCTCCTTTGTAGAAGAATACTAGTTAATTAATCCAACAGGTGTGTTCTTTTTCTTGTGTCAAATCAAAGTGTTCATTGGTCGCGTTCACAGATTTGCAGATGTTAGGGCAATACACACATAATCTAGAAAAATTAAGAAATATCAGAACGAGCAGAGACCGGAATAAAAATATACGCTGAACAAAAATATAAGTGCAGCATGTAAAGTGTTGGTCCCATGTTTTCATGAGCTGAAATAAAAGATCCCAGGAAATGTTCCATATCCACAAAAAGGTTATTTCTCTCAAATTATTATTTCTCACATCCCTGTTAGTGAGCATTTCTCCTTTGTCAAGATAATCCATCCACCTGACAGGTGTGGCATATCAAGAAGCTGTTTAAACAGCATGATCATTACACAGGTGCACCTCGTGCTGGGGACAGTAAAAGGCCACTCTAAAATGTGCAGTTTTTGTCACACAACACAATGGCCACAGATGTCTTAAGGGTTTGAGGGAGCGTGCAGTTGGCATGGTGACTGCAGGAATGTCCACCAGAGCTGTTGCCAGAGAATTTCATTTTCAGCCCAGAACCTCCACATCGGGCTCCTTTACCTGCGGCATCGTCTGAGACCAGCCACCATATTTCTGTCTGTAATAAAGCCTTTTTGTGGAGGAAAGCAAATTCTGATTGGCTGGGCCTGGCTCCCCAGTGGCTGGGCCTGGCTCCCCAGTGGCTGGGCCTGGCTCCCCAGTGGGTGGGCCTGGCTCCCCAGTGGCTGGGCCTCAAATGTATTTCTATTGAGTGATTTCCCTATATGCACTGTAATTCAGTAAAATGTTTGAAATTGTTGGATTTATATTTTTGTTCAGTATACAACAAAGTCCTGAGTACTTCTGTAGATGAGCTCTCGAGTGGTGCAGCGGTCTAAGGCACTGCAACTCAGTGCAAGAGGCATTACTACAGTCCCTGGTTCGAATCTGTGATTGGAATTGGCCCGGCGTCGTCCGGGCTAGGCCGTCATTGTAAATAAGAATTTGTTCTTAACCGACTTGCCTGGTTAAATAAAGGTTAAATAAAATAAACAATGTGTTTTTGGTTTGTCTTTATGGGGTATTGTGTGTAGATTGATGAGGGGAAAAAACAATTTCCTTTATAGAATAAGGCTGTAACGTAATAAAATGTGGAAAAAGTCTGAATACTTACTGAAGGCACTGTACTGAATGTAACTAGTCTGTCATTTCAACCTTGGCCTGCTGTAATCAGCTGCCTATTCACTTTGAGTACATCTCAATTTAATTTAATAAGAGATTTTTTTATTTTATTAATTTATTTAACCTTTTTTTTTAACGAGGCAAGTCAGTTAAGAACAAATTCTTATTTTACAATGACGGTCTACCCCAAGTCAAAAAGGCCTCCTGCCCATCTATAAAGAACATCTCATCTAGCCGCTCCAGAGCACCCTTACCTGCCCATCTATAAAGAACATCTCATCTAGCCGCTCCAGAGCACCCTTACCTGCCCATCTATAAAGAACATCTCATCTAGCCGCTCCAGAGCACCCTTACCTGCCCATCTATAAAGAACATCTCATCTAGCCGCTCCAGAGCACCCTTACCTGCCCATCTATGAAGAACATCTCATCTAGCCGCTCCAGAGCACCCTTACCTGCCCATCTATGAAGAACATCTCATCTAGCCGCTCCAGAGCACCCTTACCTGCCCATCTATGAAGAACATCTCATCTAGCCGCTCCAGAGCACCCTTACCTGCCCATCTATGAAGAACATCTCATCTAGCCGCTCCAGAGCACCCTTACCTGCCCATCTATGAAGAACATCTCATCTAGCCGCTCCAGAGCACCCTTACCTGCCCATCTATGAAGAACATCTCATCTAGCCGCTCCAGAGCACCCTTACCTGCCCATCTATGAAGAACATCTCATCTAGCCGCTCCAGAGCACCCTTACCTGCCCATCTATGAAGAACATCTCATCTAGCCGCTCCAGAGCACCCTTACCTGCCCATCTATGAAGAACATCTCATCTAGCCGCTCCAGAGCACCCTTACCTGCCCATCTATGAAGAACATCTCATCTAGCCGCTCCAGAGCACCCTTACCTGCCCATCTATGAAGAACATCTCATCTAGCCATCCAGAGCACCCTTACCTGCCCATCTATGAAGAACATCTCATCTAGCCGCTCCAGAGCACCCTTACCTGCCCATCTATGAAGAACATCTCATCTAGCCGCTCCAGAGCACCCTTACCTGCCCATCTATGAAGAACATCTCATCTAGCCGCTCCAGAGCACCCTTACCTGCCCATCTATGAAGAACATCTCATCTAGCCGCTCAGAGCACCCTTACCTGCCCATCTATGAAGAACATCTCATCTAGCCGCTCCAGAGCACCCTTACCTGCCCATCTATGAAGAACATCTCATCTAGCCGCTCCAGAGCACCCTTACCTGCCCATCTATGAAGAACATCTCATCTAGCCGCTCCAGAGCACCCTTACCTGCCCATCTATGAAGAACATCTCATCTAGCCGCTCCAGAGCACCCTTACCTGCCCATCTATGAAGAACATCTCATCTAGCCGCTCCAGAGCACCCTTACCTGCCCATCTATGAAGAACATCTCATCTAGCCGCCCAGAGCACCCTTACCTGCCCATCTATGAAGAACATCTCATCTAGCCGCTCCAGAGCACCCTTACCTGCCCATCTATAAAGAACATCTCATCTAGCCGCTCCAGAGCACCCTTACCTGCCCATCTATAAAGAACATCTCATCTAGCCGCTCCAGAGCACCCTTACCTGCCCATCTATAAAGAACATCTCATCTAGCCGCTCCAGAGCACCCTTACCTGCCCATCTATAAAGAACATCTCATCTAGCCGCTCCAGAGCACCCTTACCTGCCCATCTATAAAGAACATCTCATCTAGCCGCTCCAGAGCACCCTTACCTGCCCATCTATAAAGAACATCTCATCTAGCCGCTCCAGAGCACCCTTACCTGCCCATCTATAAAGAACATCTCATCTAGCCGCTCCAGAGCACCCTTACCTGCCCATCTATAAAGAACATCTCATCTAGCCGCTCCAGAGCACCCTTACCTGCCCATCTATAAAGAACATCTCATCTAGCCGCTCCAGAGCACCCTTACCTGCCCATCTATAAAGAACATCTCATCTAGCCGCTCCAGAGCACCCTTACCTGCCCATCTATGAATGCTGTCTCTAAATAGTGCACAGTGAAAGGGGTGCCTTGTGGGTCTCAGGCTATGATCACCGTACTGTAGCGCTCTGTCATCATGCTATCCATTCATAACGGGCACCATCACATAACTATCCTATTAATAATAACAGGGCTGTCAAACAGTCACACACACACAGTAGTCCCCGCCCTTCTAATATCCTGTGGGAGACAGAGGGGGGAAAGGCAAAGGAGTAATCAGGGGCTGGTGAAAGCAACAAGACGTTTTATTAAAACAAGTTAATATAAAGTTGAAACAGAATTCTCTAAATTCCCCAGAGTGTAATACGTAACGGATGGAAGACTGGCAGGCTGTGTCATTGATGTAGAACTCACCTGGAGGATGGCAGGCTGTGTCATTGATGTAGAACTCACCTGGAGGATGGCAGGCTGTGTCATTGATGTAGAACTCACCTGGAGGATGGCCGGCTGTGTCATTGATGTAGAACTCACCTGGAGGATGGCAGGCTGTGTCATTGATGTAGAACTCACCTGGAGGATGGCAGGCTGTGTCATTGATGTAGAACTCACCTGGAGGATGGCAGGCTGTGTCATTGATGTAGAATTCACCTGGAGGATGGCAGGCTGTGTCATTGATGTAGAATTCACCTGGAGGATGGCAGGCTGTGTCATTGATGTAGAATTCACCTGGAGGATGGCAGGCTGTGTCATTGATGTAGAATTCACCTGGAGGATGGCAGGCTGTGTCATTGATATAGAACTCACCTGGAGGATGGCAGGCTGTGTCATTGATGTAGAACTCACCTGGAGGATGGCCGGCTGTGTCATTGATGTAGAACTCACCTGGAGGATGGCAGGCTGTGTCATTGATGTAGAACTCACCTGGAGGATGGCAGGCTGTGTCATTGATATAGAACTCACCTGGAGGATGGCAGGCTGTGTCATTGATATAGAACTCACCTGGA